>JANBXA010000411.1:6777500-7135000 GCA_030556225.1 Cricetiscus sungorus | reverse complement strand
TGTGAAAAATTAATATGTAACAATCTGGACATCAATATTTTGAGAGCTAAAAGTGGAACCTCTTTCTCCTATATTTAACTTGTTTCAAAAGAGCAAAGACACTGGAGAAAATACCAGGCCCTGTGCATGAGCAGGGGTGTCACTGTGCAGCAAGAGCTCCAAGAGGAGAATCATATTTTTGGAAAAGAAAGGAACCATATATAACACACTCTTTCATCATTTCTGGGACTCTTATTTTGACTAGCAAATGGTCAATGAACTTAACCTCACTGGATGGGGCTTTGAGTAGCTCAGGGTCTCTTTAGATAATAGCTATACTTCCTACAACTCAACTTCACTGGCAATTCTGTGCTTTTATGGGAGCAGAGTCATCAAAACTAGGAAGATATTTATAGATAAGAAAGGTCTTTCTTTCTCCCCCACCCCTCACTGGTAAGAGCTATCGTTTAAATGCCTACATTTCCCTTCCTTCCTCATGTGCATTGTTCGCATCATATAAAGAAATATCCACTCTACATTTATCAAGTAAAGTATGTACACATGTACTGTTTCGACAGACTATGTCTTGCTATCTTTTTTTAATGTTAAAAGCACAGAGGTGTCATACACAGATATGAGATTTTCACCAAGACTATCTTCTTTACCTATTACAGTATTGAAATACTGAAATTCTTCCCATTCAACCTTCTTTGTAGGTGTGTGAGCACACGCACTTGTGTGTGTGTGTGTAATATGAGACACACTAGTGGGCGCACACATATATTCAGGGTATCTATGCTGCATATGTGTGTGCACGTGCACACATTTCACTCACAAGTGGCCACATTCTGAAGATGGATGGGAAAAAGGCTGACATTAAGCAAAGGTCATGTTACCTATTAAGGATGACTACTGGCTGGGGTCTGTCTTTGATGTGCATTTGTCACACCTTTGCCTAGCCTAGAGCTTGTCTGATCATCACCTAGGGCTGAGGAGAAATAAGGGCTTGAAAAGCCTTGGCACAAATCCAGAACAGCTTTCTACAGCATGGGAAGGCCACACCTGTAGTGAGTCTACAATTCATCTCGAAGCAAAGGTTTCCCAAACCCTTTGACACTAACTCAACTCCAGGTGAGAATGTCTCACCACATGAACTTAAAACCCTGTCTCAGGATATTGAAGGGCTGCTGAAAGAGTGTGAACTAAGTGGAATATTTCCTGACTCATTTTAAGTTCTCTGGGCAAATTCAGCTGAACTTGTTAGGAAATTGTTGACTTTTACTGTAAATGCATGTTTGGATATAGCGTATTAAGGCTCCTATTAGTGATGTCTTTCCAAAGTGAACAATTTTATAAAACCATAAGTAAAGAGAGCTTGTGAAATGAAAGTAAAAAGTGAGAAGGGAAATGGAGGAAGCAAAGCCTAGGAGGAAGAAAATGAAAAGATAGACCAGGAAGTTTGATTGTCAGTAAGTCCAAGGACCCTGGGGTCTCTTAAGAACCAGAGATGCTGTTTCTCCATTATTCAATTTCCTTTTGTTAATAGTTGTTACAGAGATGGCATTTTGAGAAAAACAGAGAGACATAAAACCAAGAAATTTTCAGTTATAATCTTAGTTTAAAGCTGCATTCTCAGACATAAGAAAAATGGTCAGATGGGAACTGTAGTTGTCTTTGTACAAATTCCTCTATTCACATACACATGTACACAAATATATAGAGAGAACACATTTTAGAAGACCCTGGTTCTCAAACAACAACCATATTAGCACCATCTGAGCTCATTGAATGCACAGATTATAGACTTCACCCCACAAGTTTCTAGAACAGTGGGTTTGGCATGGGGCCAGAAAAGCAGATTTTTTTTTTCAAGTTCCTAAAGCTGCCAATTGTAGTAGTGCTTTCTGGTCGGGACTATCAGTCCCCAAATAATGACATGCAAACTTATGATTAATTATGAAAGGTTGACTTGAGCTTAGACTTGCCTCACTAGATCTTATCACTTTGGTTAACCAGTTTCTATTAATCTACATTCTGCCATATGGCTTTTTACCTCTCCTTCATTCAGTATGCCTGACCCCCTCTGTGCCTCTCTGGCCTCTCTCACATGCCTAGATTATTCCTCTCTCTCCCTCTTCTCCTGTCTAGCTATTGGCCATTCAGCTCTTTAGTAAACCAATCAGAAGGTGCCTTGACAAAGACACAGCTTCATAATGTACAAAAAAATTATCCCACAACTGATGTTTCGAGTTGAGTCATAAGAGCAGACCTTGAGAAGCACTGTACAGAACAGAAGGACCTAGGTGATGCTTAATTTGATTGTCAACTTGTTTGGATGTAGAATCATGGGAAAGACAAATCTCCAGTGTGTCAGTGAGAGTGTATGTAGATGTCATTAATATTGGTGGGAAAATCTACTGTACCGGTGGATACTAGTCCTCCGTGAGGTCCTGGACAGAAAAGCATCATACTCATTGCTTTTTTTCTATGGAAACAAGTTGACCAGCAGCCTCTGATGCCTAAAAGCTACCTAAATCTTCCCTGCTTCCTCTAACTTCCTTGCCAGCACACTTCTTTGCCATGTCAGACTGTATCCCCTAGAACTGTAATCCAAAATAAGCCCTCCCTCTTTTAAGTTGTGTTTTTCAGGTACTTTTAGTACAGCAATGATGCAAATAACTCAAATATCTGCTGCTGAGTAGTGATGGTAATACCAAGATGGGTTTTAAAAGAATCAAGGTCCTAGCCTGTGAGACTACGTTTACAAAAGCACGAGAAAGACCCAAATACAGTGCGATGGGAATTCCCAAGGAGAGGGGGCAAAGGCATTATTCCCATTTAGAGAAGAATACCATGCATGGAAGATTCATGCAGACCATTCTTGACCGTGAGGAATGAGAAGAACCAGAGTGTTTGTTCAAGGGGGCCGGCATTCTGAATGAAGGGGACACGATGAACGCAGATACAGGGCACCAATGGCCGGCAGCCTAGTTCAGGTTCAAATAGACAGTCTCGTCCGTGTGGACTGAAAGGGTTATGAAGGAGGGGATAGTACCAACAAAACCTACTTAAGATTCCCTCCACAGTCTCCTGCTTCGCTGCCTTTACATATGCTCCCCTTCCCCCACACCCTTCCCTCTTTGCCTGATAGCTAGCCTCCCCTTTGAGGTCAGCTTCAGCCACTTACTTATTTGCATTTTCCATGCTTCTGTCTTCCTTCCTGTTCCCATCCCTTCTATAAGCAGTGGCCTGGGTCGCTGTAATCCCATCTTCTTACCATG
Organism: Cricetiscus sungorus; assembly: GCA_030556225.1. Classification (NCBI taxonomy): domain Eukaryota; kingdom Metazoa; phylum Chordata; class Mammalia; order Rodentia; family Cricetidae; genus Cricetiscus; species Cricetiscus sungorus. Next base: position 7,131,740 of record JANBXA010000411.1, on the reverse strand, counting down.
CTAAAAACAACTGTTTGTGAAAATCTCCATGTGTTTATCCCTGTTGTCCCAGCTCCACAGCTCCCACTCCTCAACCAGGCTTCCCTGGCCCAAATTCCAAGTCAGCAGCCTTTGCCATCGTCACCAGTGACTGACAACCTTTCCGCCAAATGCCAAATCCTTCTGACTAGGTAGTTTTCACCCAGCTTAATCACCCTGTATAGTTCGCCATCCCTTCCTTGCAAATTTCTTTGATTCATTTTGCAATGCTCTTTTGACTCTCTCCTTGGGATCCCTTTGTGAACTGCTCCTCTTTCTTTTCAAGCCTTACATTTCTGCATCCCAGAGCATTCTCTTGGCAAATTTCCCGTGGACAGTTGCAGCTGTCTGTAGCGCTCCAATGACCACTGTTCTGAGGATACTCAGATCTGTTTCCAGTTTTTTTTCTCAATACTACTAACCACTGAACATTTCCTCCATGTCCAAAACTGTGGTCTTGTTCTACCTGAGGCCCTCTTACTTCCCTCTCTCCACTTAATGACCAATACCATCGTTCACTCTGCTGCCCAAGACTGAACCCAGACCCATCCTTGATTCTGCTTTCTCCCTTACTAATCTTATCTGACCTGCCATACCTTCCGCCTTAGTCCCCTGACATTACATAATATCTAAAGCATGTCTCATCTGGAATACAGCGCCCGCCTCCTAACTGAGTGCCATTCTAGAGCAGACACAGTTCCTATGGATTCTAATGCATGCTGTCAACAACTGGATAACACGCCTGAGTAAAGATACCAGCACATCCCACAGACCTCATTAAGTCAGAACTGTAGCAAAGGTGAAACTGTCTTTCAGGCTGAGTCTATTTCTGCGGATCTGTTTTATAACAGCGCACGTTTAGAAGAGGCTTGCCCTTCACTCAGTCTCCTTTGTCGGTAACCTTGCGGGCTCCCCACAGGTGGTTCCATTTGTAATCCATTTGACATAGCAAGCTGATTGTAATTAATGAAGCTCCCTGAAGCGCTGCCAATGGCCCAGAACAGAGGACAGGAGAGGCAATGAAGCAGGGGAAGGAACAGCAGGCCTAGAACCAGGAGACCTGGACATTGCCTGCTGCTGGCCTCGGAGTTGCAGCAGAACAAGGGTGGCCTACTCTTCTTCTGGGTTCTTGTGTCTTCAAGCTCGGGACAGAAGGACACCGACAGAGAAGGCAGTATATAAAACGAAGGTGCCTCAGGGACGATTTAAATGCCTGCTCTTGGCCACTCTGCTTTCCTCCCATTTGTTGAGTAGGGAGTGGGGGAGATAACCGGGTCTTGAGATGAACTCAGGACCACTTCTAAGTGAGGAACTACAGTCTGAGCTGGCAGGGTTCACAGAAGGCCAGCAGTCTGAGCACAGGAAGCCAGGGCCGTGAGTGACATCTTCCCCCCTTTTCTGTTTCCAACACGCATGCAAATGGAATAAAAACAGGAAGGAAATACGCCAGAAAAGAAACAGATGGCTTGCTGTAATGGTTTTCAACCAGTTAGAACCAGCTTTTGAGAACAAGGTTCTACATGAAAAAACTGGAATACTTTTGCCACACATCACCATTTCCTGCACATCTTAACTCAGGCCTGCGGAGCACACACATTCCCAGTATGAGGAGCCTCTGCGGTCATCCCGGTCTGCGCAGCCACAGGGAAGAAGAATCAGGGTAACTTTGGAAATGAGTCGAATGGCCCTGCCATATGTGTCTGCCAAAACATGTCTCAAGAGACGGCTTACCCTTCCCCCAGGGCCTGTCTGGCCCCTTCCTCTAATTCTCACACCCTTCTGCCCACTGACAGTGACAGGGCATTGTGAGCGGAGGCCAGCTTGCTAAGTGTTTGTTCGCAACGTCACTGCACACCTGGGTTCCCCGAAGTCCTTAGCCTCAGCTATCCTTTTTATTGTTAGAATGTGACTGAAACACTTCCTGAATACATTTTTATGTTTCCATTTTCCAGATGGATTCGTGATTTAAGACCTGGTTTTATTTACTTGGGCGATTATTTCCTCTTACGTTTTCACTAGTAGAAACGGCTCTTACTGCTGTTGCTCTTTCATCTTACAAAAACATGTACTACATGTCTACTTTCTCCCAGGACTCTGAAGTACCCTGACTGGCCCTGAGGGTGGGGTGGGGTGGGGTGGGGTGAGCAGGCTTTTGGGGTTGCAATGACCTGCCTCCTTCCCTGCCCACTCTTGTGACCCAGGCCTCCAGCACAGAGCAGCCTATGCTGCTTCTCAGCCTTTGTCTGGGGCTCCCGCCTGCCTCCACCTCTCCACCTTCTGCTGAGATGCTCTCTGAGCCAAGAGGCGCTCCAGCTCTGCTGCCAAGTCCTCCTCCTCCCTTCCTCTTCACTCAGCTTCCCTTGCTCCCAGGCAAACGGTGTACTGTCGTCTCTCTCTTCTGCACAGGCTTTGTTCGGTGGAAACAGGCGGAGTTTCTTTCTTGCCTCTAAAGAGCCTTTCCTGTCTTCTTGGTACCACTTTCTGAAGCTAATGTTTTGCTCATGGCTGCTCTAGCAAAGTATGCTTTATGTAAAGTGCTTACTATTTACCTTTGTGCACATCTTCAGCCTTAGAGTTCCGAAAAGCTGGGTAAAGATTTAACAAACATTTGTTTGTACCAGGTGGTATTCTAACTGTGTTCCAGGCTCCAGATACTGGGGAGCCAATAGTTAACAAAATCAGAGCCATCCCCCACTCTGGTGAGTACCCTTTTCCATGTCTGTGTTGGTTATATTCTCATGCATAGAATTGGAGATGGGATTCCTGAGTTCAAATCTATAGCCCAGACATTCTATTATAACCTGTATGACATTGAAAAACAGACTAATCCCCTTGTCTTAGCTCCTTGCAAATTAGGAAAACTATAATAGAATCTCCCTAAATCATTATTAGATTTAAATAGAGGACTGGGGATATAGCTCATGGTAGACTACTTGCCTAACATGTGAGGTTCTTGCTTTGACCCCCAATATAGGAGAAAAAAAAAAAAGAAAAAGAAAAAATTGTGTAAGCCAACATAGCACATACACAAGAAGTACTCAGGACAGTGGCACACTGTGTGTCCCTAATAGATATTAATTCTTCTTATTATTTTTATATAATTAAACATGTAAATAGAATATTTTTCTACTAATCTATAAGCCCTGTATAGGTGAGAGCCATGTTCTTGGTCCTATAGTGGAGGCACATCCGTGTGGTACTTTCCACACCATATGACCAGTCTGGCAGGGTTGTGGGCACTGTCTTTCAGGTGAGTGCATCGCTCTGTCTCCATCACCGAGCCTGTCCTATCACATTCTCTCTGGGAAAGAGAAAGGTCCAAGGCCTTCCTCTCTTTGTGGGAAATGCTTGCATTACCTTGCTAAGAAGCAGGTTCCAAGTTCAGCCCGTTAAAGACATCCTCTGCCTCACAGAGCCGTCCCAGGACTCACCTTGGTTTTTCAGCGGTAAAGGCATGGTTTCCCTGAGTTTGCTTAGGAGGTTTTTCATTTCTCGCATGTCTCTGTAGGGTCGATAAAAAGAAGGGAAACTTTAGCCGTGTGGCTCCCAAATGAACCCTCGAGCTGTGCGTTCTACGGGATGACGGAAGGGTGGGATTCTAGACATAGAATCACGCCAGCTTTAGTTCTGTCACACATTGTTGAATTAACTTTGCTTTTTTACAAGAAAAGAGTATCTGAGAGGGGTTGGCTACAGAAGAAATGCAGTTTCTTGCCAAATGTTTCCTTAGGGAGGGACTCTGCTCCAGCCCTTGGCATCTCTGCCTTTGGTCAGACCTTGCTGAAATCAGCGGAGAACCTTAATATTGAGGACAGCACTATGGATCTACAGGGAGAGGTCAAGGCCACACAACTGGAACAGCGGACTCCTGGGGGAGTAAGGCTCGGGGACCACCACTGGGGTTTATGGCCCCAGGGCTGTGCTTCTGTGCAGAGTCCTTGCTCTCTGCTTGTTTTAGGTCTCCCCTTGCCATGAACTGATTTGAGTGATAGTAGAGCAATGAATTATTATTACCATCATCACTATTGTTGTTGTGTGGTAACTAGGCATTAAACCCAGGGCCCTGTGAATGCCTCGGAGTCTCTCTACCACAGAACGACAGTCACAGCCCTTGTTTCGTTGAGAAAAGTTCTCAGAGGATAGCCTTGAATTTTGGCTTTCCTGAGACAGCCTCCTGAGTGTTGGAATGGGTTTATGCCACCAGGCTCGACAAGGGATACATTTTGAGACCTCCAGGGAAGAGCTCTTCACAGTAGAGATACTGGGAGAGAGGCCATCGGGGACCACTGATGGTTTGAAGTCAATTTCCAGGACCCACATGCTAGAAGCAAATTGATTTCTGCAACTTGTCTTCCTTGTGCATGTGCAGTGTAACACACACACACACACACACACACACACACACACCACACGCACACGCACACACAACTTGTCTTCTTGACTTAACGTGTACAAATATGCCCTCACACCTGAGTGTGCGTAGATAGATACATACATACATAGATAAATAGATAGATAGATAGATAGATAGATAGATAGAGTAAATACATTTATTTTAAGAATGTTGTGTGTGTGTGTGAAATTCTACAGTTGAACTGAAGTTGGTTGCACAAGCCTGTACTTAGGAGGCAAGAGGATCAAAAGGCCAAGGCCTTCCTGGGCTACAGAGTGATCCAAGGCCAGCCTGGCCTTGGTGAGACCCTGTCTCAAAACAAAAATATTAAAAAAAAAAAAAAAAGAAGTGGGGGAAGTGAGGCTAGAACTCACCGGGAGAGCATTTACTTAGCATGTGTGGGGGTTTAAGTGTAATGTCTAGAACTAAAAGAGAGGAGAGAAAGAAAGGAAAGCCCCCAAACTAGAGGCTTTATATCTACTACATTTTGTTTTAAATTGAGCAATTTGCAGCAAGCCATTTCAGGTTTGAAACTTTCAGTCTGCTTCACAAAGCTCCACTGTTCTGTTGAGTAGTATTGGAGGACCATCGTTGGGGAGGCTGCAGACTCAAGCTGACCCTCTCTCCATCAAGGTTAAGATACTCTAATCATACCAAAATGATACTTGCTCAATATGTCCATAGTAGCTTTATTCATCATAATAGCCAGAACCTGAAAATAACCTAGGTGCCCTTAAACAGATGAATGGATAAAGGAAATGTGGTACATATACACAGTGGAGTATGACTCAACTGTTAAAAACAGTAACACCGGGAACACTGAAGGGAAATGGATGCAACTAGGATGTCATCCTGAGTGAGGTAACCCAGACCCAGAAAGACAAACATGGTAAGCCCTCACTCATAAGTGGATATTAGTTGTCAACGAAGGGATAACCAGGCTACAGCCCACAGATCCAGAGAGGCTAGATAACAAGGAGGGGATTCGTGGGTCTCCCTGAGAAGGGTAAAATAGAAGAGCTCTCCTGGGTGGACAGGGGGCAGGTGGGTATAGGAACTTGGGATTGGGTTGTGGGGGGATAAAGGGGAGGAAAGGTAATGAAAAGGCATGACTGGAGAGGGTGCCATTTAGGGATCAGGTAGAAATCTGATGTAATGGAAACACATACATCTACATCTCCTGTGATCAGAGTGGTGACTACCCCAATTGTCATCAGAGAGCCTTCATCCAGTAACGGATGGAAACAGATGCAGATACCCACAGCCCAACATTAGGCCAAGCTCAAAAGGGGATTAAGAAAATCTACAGAAACAACTACCTGGCTCATAGGAACTCACAGAGTCTGACCCAACAACAGCTGACCTAGGGTCTCTGTATGTATATTACAGTTGTGTAGCTTGGTCTACTTGTGGGACTCCTAACAATGGGAGCAGGCTGTCCCTAATTCTTTGACTGGTTCTTCAGAACCTGTTCCTGGATTGCCTTGCTCAGCCTTTACACAAGGGCAGGGGTGCTTAGTCTTACCACAACTTGATATGCCAGGCTTTGTTGACAACTATGGAAGACCTGCCCCTTTCTGATCAGAAGCAGAGGAGGAATGTTTGGGAGGGGGGTGCAGAGGGGATTGGGGAGAGGGGATGGGAGGAAACGAGATGGGGGGGATGTAAAACAAATAAATTAGTTAATTAAAAAACAAACAAAATCAAAAGGGAGCTCAAGTGTCAGGCACCACTGACTGGAAAAGGAAGGGAGAACAGGCTGGTGAGTGGATAGAAAGACCCCTGGAACATTTGGAATAGCGTCCGGTGATGTGGGGTTGAGAGAGTGTCATGGCATGGGTGGGCAAATCACACACCGCTGGGATGAAGTCCCATTGTCACCGGCATTGGAGGATGACCTGTGCCTCCTCTTCACCCAAGAAGAGAAGGTGATTGGGTTGACTTCTGGAGGGGGCAGCTTCCGATGTCTTAAAGAGCTCTCCAGGTGAGTTCAATGGTAGCCCACTTTAAGATCCCTGGAGTAGAGCACTGGGCAGAGAGCAAGGGAACGCCAAAGCTCATCTCTGCCTGTGTTTCCTGCTGCCCTCCCCCTCAGGCAGGTCTATCTCCCTTGACCAAAATATGGACTTAAACATTCTAGCCAGCAGCATTGCAAACACAGCAGGCTATCCTACTCTGCACTCACTGCCACGAAATGTTGGTCTCTCTCCTCCCTCTGTCTCTCTCTCTGTCTCTCTCGTCTCGCTCTCTTCTCTCTCTCTGCCTCCCTTTTTGGGTTTTAAAGCAGGGTTTTTCTGTGTGCCCCTGGCTGTCCTGGAACTTACTCTGTAGATTAAACTCATAGAGATCTGCCTGCCTCCCTAGTGCTGGGACTAATGTGAGCGCCATTACCACCCAGCAATTTCTTAAAGCATGAAGCGTGGCTCTAACTGCAATCTGAGGTTTGAGCATGAAATGATCCCACAGGTTTATGTGTTGAAGGCTTGGTCCCCAGCTGGAGGCCCTGTAAAGAGGTGGCTGGACCGTAAGGGTTCTGACCTAATTGGCAAATCAGTGCATTGGTGGATAAATTATTTGACATTATTATTGGGAGGTGAGGCAAACTAGGGCGTGGGGCAAGGTTGGAGGAAGTAAGCCTCATGTCACCAGGGGTGAGGCTCGGAAGGACACATTTGCTTCCAGCCCTCCTGCTTTCTCTCCACATCCTGGTTGTCAGAAGGTGAGTACTGTCTTCTGTTATAGGCTCCCATGTATTGTCTCAAGCTTAAACGCAAGGAGCCAGACATTCCTAGTCTACACCCTCTGAAACCAAGAGCCAAGACAAAGCTTCCACCTTGGGGTTGTTTTCTCAGCAATTTTGTCATAGTGCTGCAAACCCTACAAACACCTTGCTCTCTCCCCAGGTTTCCCTCTGCAGGTTAGGCAGACTCAAGTTCCTGCCAGCCTAGCTGCTCCGTCAGACCACTGCACTCTCAGTGGCCCTGAGAACGCGGACTGGAGGAGGGGTGGCTTCCGTCCAGGGTACTGCCCCACTTACCTTTCAGTATTCTCGATCTCCGTGGAAACCTGCCAGGGCTGCTGCTGGCTGTCCAGAGGGAATGACGAGGAGTCCTCCAGGGCAGGTGTTTCAGGGTTCTCCTCAATTTTGCTGTCCAAACTCTTTGCTCCCCCACTAGCTTCCTTTCCTAAGGAAAAGGAATGAGATAGGGAGAAGGGGGGGGATGTGAGCAGTCAGCAATGCAGGTCCTCTACTCAGTGTGTCTCATTACAAAGACTGGCAATGCTCTGCGTCGAATGACTCGTTAACACTAATGTCTCTCTGAGTTATAAAGCGTGTGTGTGTGTGTGTGTGTGTGTGTGTGTGTGTGTGTGTTTTGTGTATGCCTGTTTGTGTGTGTCTATATATGCTCTTACAGCATTCTGGAATGATAATTGAGGTCAACATCACTTAAAGGTCTAACAAACTTCAGTCTCTCTCTGATGAAGAGTTGCTTTGTAACTGGGCCTAGGTGACTTAGAAAGCCTTCTTGGGAGAGAGATTCAGCCCGTGAACACGAGCTGGGTTTTGGTCTTAGAGTCAGGAGTGAGTATCAGAGTCCCAAGCAGGGGACACTCAGCAGGGAGTGTGGGAGCCCACCTCTCCCCACCCCTGCTGCGCCCTCTGATCCCAGACAATGGCTTTCTCAGGCTACAGTAGAGCGTAGACTAGCTTTCCAATTCCAGTCTCCTTTAATGTAGCAGTCTAGGTGAAGAAAACCCAGCCCTACTGTAGAGTGGTACTGTGCTCACACACTAAAGACCCATCAGCTAATATGCTGTGTGAAGGGCCTTGTCATCCTGAGTAGCTGTCCACAGCAAAGCTCTGGCCACCGAGACTCCTGCTCATTGGGACTGGCCTCACATAAATAAATCCCCAAACAACACTAAAAATTGGTTCAACCACAAGGGGACATGAAATTAAATGGAGGCTCATAGTTCTTGGTCTAGGTATATACTCTGTCATTATCTGCCCCATTTTACCTTGAAAATGTTTATAGCCAAAGCGGTGCATCCCAGTACCATAATAATGGTCAGAGAAATTGGTTTCCACCCTCTCCAGCTTTGTTATTTATCTATTTGCTCCTTTGTTCCCATTTCCATACAAATATTTCTTGAGTCTCAGCTGAATACCAAACACTAACCTTGACCCAAGACACAGAAGAAAGACTGGTTCTCCCTTCCTCCTATTTTTTCTCCTCATCATCTTTGTCCTTTGGATCTGCTGTCCCTTTCCCTCCTCCCTCCCTGTCCTTTAGATAAGATCTTGTTAGATAGTTCTGCATGTACTGACACTGTATAGCCTAGGCTGGCCTCAAACTCATGGCAATCCTCCGACCTCAGTTTTTCTCAGGGCTAAGACTACGGACATGAGCCACCACTAGACAACAGCCAGCAGTATACAAATAATGGCAAGGCTATTGTCCAATATCAGGCAGTTTGGAGAAAAGGGATCTCTTGTGGTTTATATTCTTTTACTTAATTTTAAGTATGTAGATATAATTCCAGAGAAATTGAAATTGTTGGTCATCATTGAACATGTTTGATATAGAAGCTTCACTTACTGCCTTTAGCTCAGGCTTAGCAATCCTTTAAAACAACAACGATGACAATACCCTCAAATGTGTGGACCTTTCCTGAAGGAACTGGAATGACTCTTGTTTGTCTCTTCTGTCCCCTGAGTTAGCAAAAGAAGGAGAAGGCAAACACCAAGAAGTCTGAGCTGTGCACCCTTCCTCTTGCTTGTGTTCACAGCAGAAACTTGAGTCAGCCAGAGCCAGCACAAGTTCCCTGGTGGGAAGTTTTGTCCTTAGCAATGTGCTTTGTCCACATTGATACTGGGGATGTAGCTTGCCTGGGGAATAGTTTTTCCAATCTTATGGTGTGCTGTTTGGTGGAAATTAATTAAGCAAGTAATTATCATTTCACAGTCAGAGGGCAATGACCTCTTAAAGCCATTTGCATTTGCCCCCTGGTCCAAGTGCAGTTGTCCATTTGCCACCCACCTCTGGGGCAGAATTCATCCGTGTACTTGAACCTGAGCTGGGTGATTTGGGAGAGGGCTAAGGGATCTCCTCAGAAAAGTCATCTGCTTTTAAACTTTGAAGGCGTGTATGGAATGTATCTTTGACTGATTATTTCAGAGGAGATCTGTGGAAAAAAGGTTCTTCGCCTTTATGTGCCTCAAAATACATAAGCTCCCCTCCCCTTCCAACATGCTTGCCCCTGCGTACAGAAATCTATGTTCGAACTAAGTTTCTCCGAGAACTTGGATGGCATTGTTCTCTCATCTTCTATTTATATCCAGAGATGCTTTTTGTATGTAGTCTATTTATGGATCTTTGAAAAGTTTTAGGCTATAATCTTTCAACTTTTGAATCCTAAAACAGCTCCTAAATATGTCTCTTTTATATTAACTTTTCTTGGCACTTGATTAGGATTCACCCCTTATTTTGAAAAATTGCATATAAGTTGTAAGTTGGTATCTAAAATTACATGTGAATTTTTACATATTTTTTTTTGTGACCAACCATTTAAATTTAAGTTGTAGGCCTTACTTCAGATCCTAGGAGCTCCAGGGATTGCCAGCCTAGCCTAAACCATGAGATTCCGCTTCAGTTTGAGGTTCTGTGTCAAGTGAATAAGGCAGATGGTGATACAGGAAGGTGCTCAACACCCTTCCCTGTCTCTGAATATTCAGGCATACACACATGCATACAATCTACACATCAAACATATGAAAAATAGAGAAGAAAGAATAAGGATGTTTTATTGTATTAACCCCCCATGATCATACCAAATAATTCTAAAACCTTGGTTGAATATAATTAGTACAATTTGATAATGCAATATTATTAATATCTAGTCTGTATTCAAACTTGCCCAATTGTTCCAATAATGTCCTCTTTAGCTTTATTTTCCAGGCGAGGAACCTAATATAAAGGCTATGTACAGCATTTACTTTTTATGTTCCCTTGTGTTCCTCTTTTGTTTTTTTTATCTCATGAATATCTTTCAATCAAGAGGAATTCACAGGAGTTAGTTTATAGAATGTCTTTATTCCTATCTGGAGCTGTTTGATGAGCTCCCCCCTCCCATGTCTAAGTGTGCAGCAAACATTTTCATCAAGAATATTACAGAAGCAGTACTGTGTCCTTGGTTCATCGCACTGGAAAATACACATGCCATTTGATCCACTGTTAATGATGCTAATTTGGCTAAGACAGATAGTGACAACTTTTATTACTGCAGTCACTACTTTCTCTTTGTTGCTATAAACTATTATTAGGTGATCCTTTGAGATAGCACAATAGTTTTAATTAAAAATATTTCTGGGGCTAGGTCCCAGTCGGTAAAGTACTTGTCTTTCAAGTGTAGGGATGGGAGTTTGCATCACCCTAGAATCCACGTAAAGATGGGTGGATATGGTCACTGTAGTACCAGTCCTGGAGAGGCACTGATCAGGGTTGCCAGTGACAAGATGGTTACTGAGACTAGCTCACAGAATCGGTATCTCGCAGGTTCAGTAAGAGAGCCTACCTCACATTATTTCCAACTTGATGTAGATAATTACTGTTTTATGGATATGGTAGAATCATGAATATAATGCTTCTTTTCTTTGCATATGCCAATTACACACACTTTAAAACTTTCATCATCTTAATAGCTCTTTTTCCCATATTGGCTATTTATTACTTTCGGTATCTTCCTTTAGCAGTGTTGATTTTTTTTTTCTTTGAAGGTCTGGTCATTCCTGGATGTCTGTTCAGATGTCTTTGAGTATGTCCATCCTTCTGCCAACAGTGTCCTGGTAATTGTGGAGTAGTGGCAGGGCGTGTAACTGGACAACATGTGTTCAAAACTCTTCTCAAGGGTGCAAGGTGTGCCCATCCCAAGGCCATTTGCCCTGGACTCCCTGTCAGGCTTGTTTGCAGCCATGCTTTTCTTGGGTGGAATTCTTGAGGTAGAGAAAAATGCTAAGAAGTTCAATGTGATGCTGACTGCAACCCCAAATCCACTCTCTTTTTCTCATTGCTGTCCTTGAGCAGCCCCAGCATCAACTCACACTCTGTTCTGCTTTGGCTCCCAAGGTTGATGACACCGGTGGCTTTGGCCTTTCTAGGAGCAGCTTTCTAAATCATGACACCCTCCCCCAGTAAAGTTCAGAGATGGTCCAGGGGAAAGGGAAAGGTATGGAACTGGGTAGAATGGCCTATATTATCCCAGGTAAAAGGAGACACAGCAAACAACGTATCTCTTGAGATTCTACAAAGTAGTTCAATATACTTTGATTGTGCCAGAGCTGGGTACAGGGGGCAAGTATGGGGTATTGTTGATGGTCTGTGAGACCAGAGAAGTTATCAGGGTTGCTTTGTAGATGTTCCTTTGAGCTACACAAAGGACTTAGTAGAAAAAGGTGTGTGCCCTTAATACCCTATGGTAATCAGTTTGAGGTCTTTGCTCCCAGCTTCCCTGCTTGCCTGTCTGTCCTTGGAATGGGACACTTGTCTAATACCGGGTTGAGCTCCTTGCTTTGCTCTTAGGAAAGGGATCAGCATGCTTCCAAATGGTGACGTCAAAGCCATATTTTGCTTTGCCTAAGAGAGTGACTGTGCATCCAAAATCATTTTTCTATTATGAAATGTAAAGTTCTGTCCTCTGAAAAATCAATTTCAGGCCTCAGTGAACAAATATTTGCTTGGGGGAGGGGATGGAGATGAGGGTGAGAGCCTGAAGAGTACCTTGAAATCATGCTAAGACAGCTGCATCACTGTTTGGAACTAGGCCACTGAAGTTGTGGCCACTTCCCTCAGGTTCTTGCAAAGCCTTTTGCTTTTAGCTCCCTGGGGATTTACATGTATTTTTAGCCTGTTTATGGATAACATAAGAGGCATATTTGAGGGAAAGTCAAGGGAAACCAACCATGGAAGGGAAGGGAAGATATTCTCATGTTCCTTAGGAACGGTCAGTCTCCCAGGAGGAAGAAGCCCACATCAGGTAAGAGGAATCTTTGGAGAGCCACAGAGTCCTCCGGCCTCACAAGTCCCATGCATTGGCGAGAAGGCTGGGTGGGATCCTTTGGTCACATCTACCTCTAAGGATGTCTTCTCTGAGTATTATAATCTTTTGTCCCCCACTTGCATTTTTCATATATTCCCACTTCCTTCTCCTTTGCTTCTCTCTTGTTTTCCCCCTTTTCTTCAGCCTCCCAGTGATGACAATGGGAGATGCTGTCACTGACAGGTCTCCTTGTGGGTCCTCAGTTTGGCCTGCAGGATCCAGCAAGTCCATATTCTCCATTTGGGTACTTCATTGCAGGAGTAAAGAGTGCTCACCACTCTTTCACGAGCTCCCATTGCACATCATTGCCCTGTCGTTTCTCTGATGGCAGGCACAAGTTTCTGATGCCCAGTGTGCTCCTGACACATCATCTGTTGGGACAGTCCTCACAGAAGAGACTTTGAGGTTAGCTTTTGTCCTGACATCCAGAGAAGAACAAAACAGACATACACAGCTGCCCATTCAGAATGGCTCTCATGTGCACGTTTCAGATTTTTCTGACTCTGCCCTGTGCAAAGAGCTAGAGAGATACAGGGCATATGTTAAGTGAGCTACCTGCTCCCTCTCATGCTTTAGACAGTGTGTGCTTTAGATGGGAACCAGTCTATTAATTCAGTAAGCTCTTTATGTTAAAAAGTAGTTTTAAGGCTTTCCTTCATGATGATGAGTAGATGAGACCAGAAAGCATCAGGCAGAGGATGTGATTACATTAAGCACAGCATTCCTTCATTGCCATGTATCTGGACACAAATAATTTCCAACCCAGAGGGGCTGAGGCACTAATCCCCAAAGTCAGCATTCATGATCCTTTTCTGTCTGTCTTTCTTGTGGTACTATAGAGCCAGTAGTGACCCGGAAGTAGCACCTCACACGATGGTCCCATGGAGCTGTGTGAGAAAGTGGAAGGACCAGCTTCCCTCAGAACACAGGAGAGGAAACAATGGACAACACATGCATGTGAGTGAGGCATTGCTCTTCCTCAGGCCTGTAACAGGGCAGAGTAATGTGCAAGATGTTATTTCCAATGTAACTATTTAATGCCAACTTTCCCATAATAGGTATCATGGTTAAACCATACACTACATTATTTTATGAAGTTCCATCATATAATAACATTAGTAACACAGAGACACAGTTAATAGGTGTTTTCAAGCCACCTGTAGGATTATAGAATCTGGCTATGTGCATGTTCTTTTAAAAGGACAAGCTTCTTGGTTGAAGGTCTTTTGTGTTTGCGGTGAAGTTATTTCCATTTGTCATTCAGGTCATCTTCAATGCTATGTCCTCAGAGAACCCTGATTACTCCACCGAAAGTAGCCACCACTCCTTCCCATTTTATTGCATTGTTTAGCCAGTTTCAATTATCTGCATATTTAGAACATTTGTCTCTCCCTTCCCCCTCTCTCATTTCTCCCTTCCTTTGTTCTGCCTCCCTCTTTATTCTCCCTTCCCTCCCTCCCTCCTCCCCTTTCTTCCTCCCTCCTCATCTCACCTCCCCTTTTCTCCTCTAGACTACATACTTCTTGAGAACAGAGCCCTTGCAACGGCCATCACTGCTGGCTTTCGACCCCCCAGAGTACCACCTCACATACGACAGATGGACAATGGATATTTGCTCAAAGAATGAATTCATGTTTTCTCTTAAAAATTTCAATCAGTGTTTCTATTTTAGGATTTATTTTGCTTCATTTCTTCTAACTCAGTGTTCTATTTTAGTTTCAATTGCTCCTTCTTACAATGGAAAATAAAGTGTTTACTTGTGGCTAAATTCTATTTCCGTCTTTTCTGCTTGTTTCTTTCATTTGTGTGGATCATTTCCTTTTCATTCGTTGGCATGAGTCTGAATACGCTGCAATCTCTTCTGCCTGGAACCCATCCCTGTCTTAATTTCATCCTGTATTTCACTGCATCTGGGTCATTCATTTCCACTTGTCCATCTTGAGTTATCAGTCCCCAGGCTCCCAATCCAGTTTTGTAAAAAGATTTTTTTTTTTTGCCATTTTTAACATTTCTCTCTTTTCCTTTTTGTGTTCACATCTGAATTTACCATGACAGTGCATTTCCGAGGAAGACTCAGACTCCACCTTATCCCCAAAAGATTCAGGGGGGCCTCATGCCCATCAATGACCAGGGGGCACTTTGTTGTAAGCTGTGGCTGAGAGACAAGTAGAGTCAGAGAGGAATAATGACAGAGCAATGTGAGATGGACAAAAGGGTGGGAAAAGCAAGTTCACATAGAGCCCTTTTTAGAAGGGGCAGGTCCTCCTAAGGGATTAAATGGGGGAGAGAAAGTGAGAGGGCAATGGTTCAGACAGAAGGGCTCCCAGTTCCCTTAGCAGCCACCTCCACTTTCTGCCAGCTGAATGAGTGAAACTGTGACCACACTGCATCCTGTGGCAGGACACGGGCACTACCCGGCACCACAATCCACGCAATAAGTAATGGGAGCAGGTTTCTTACCGACCTGGATGTGAAGAGATGAGAACAAATATTTTTCACTACAGACATAGAAATGAGATTGTATGAAGCAGCACTCCAATTTACAACTTAAAAATGTTAGAATATCAAATTACAAAACGACTAGAATTATTTCCATCTGTCATCTTCCTATAGAAACACAGCTTTTCAGAGCCATGCTCTACCTGGTATAACTCAATAATGTTTATTAAATGTGGGTTTTACCTCACATAGCTATAATTTACTTTAATTTTGTTGGTTATGAAAAGGGAAACTTATCTTAGGAATATTTTTCTTCATTTCTTTGGCAAAACAAGAGCCACATAATATTTTCAAATGCCTGTGCCAATCAGATATATGAGGTAGCAAAAATTTCTATACTCAGAGCACAGAATATGCAAGAAGATCCTTTGAAATTCTGTTGAGACCAAGAATACAGAATTTGATTAGTTGGAAGAGGACACTCTTCATTATTAAATGAAAGCTCATTGTGGGAGCTATAAAATGATTTGGGGGTATACTTTTCCAGAAAAAAAGTCATACTTATAACTCCTGAAGTGACCTTGTATGCCCTTTACTTCTAAAAAGTGAATGCATACTCTGACTATGCAATACAATAGAAAATCTAAGCAAGATAAACACTAGTACATGAGCTTCTGGTAGAGCTATAAGAAGAAACTACGTGTTCAGGTTGCTATGAAGCAGTTCAGTTTCCCTATTTAATCCCAGCCCAGTGCTGACACAAGGCTGTTTAGTAACTCGATTTCAGTGATATTTCCTTTCCTTGACGGAAATGAAAAGCTGAAGAGGAAAGCAATGGTCAACCTTCAGCATTTACCCAGAGGGAAAAGAAAGAAGATCACCTCAAGATTATTAAAACATCAACTTTTATAACATTAGAAAAAACAAAAACAAATCTGGTAGTGGTTCTGAGTGGAAAGTTAGAATGAGTCCTTCAGATCCCAGGAGACTCTGGGGACTGCCTGACATGATGAAAAGGCCCTAGGTTCAATACCCAGCACTATAAAGGAGGGGGGGAGGCAATGAGGTGGGCATTAAGATGCTTATGGGGAGGCTGGAGAGATGGCTCAGCAGTGAAGAGCACTGGTTGCTCTTCCTGGACGACCTGAGTTCAATTCCCAGTGCCCACATGGGAGCTCACAAATGCCTGTGATTACAGTTCCAGGGGATCTAACACCCTAACACAGATATACATGGCAGCAAAAAACCAATGCACATAAAATAAAAATCAATAATTTATTTTTAAAAATATTATCAAAAAGAGAGATTCTTAGTGGATGTTGTTCGTCTAGATCATTCCCTAGCCTGAAGGTACAACAGAGGTACCACTGTTTGAATAAACAACATAATGTCTTGAAAACATCATCTGCCGTATTAACTCTCAAGAGCTAGATGCATAAATGGTACCTCTTTGCTGATATATGACACATTCATTAAATTATATGTAAAATGCAGTGCATATGTATCAGTACTGGGAAAGAACAATGGCCTCTTGGCCTTTTTCCTGTGACTTGCCCCACCTCACTTGGAATTTGTAAGCTTCTTTCCTCTAGTTTCCACTGCATGCTTCTTCTTCAGTTTCCACTGCATGCTCTTCTTCAGTTTCCACTGCATGCCTCTTCTTCAGTTTCCACTGCATGTTCTTCAGTTTCCACTGCATGCCTCTTCTTCAGTTTCCACTGCATGCCTCTTCTTCAGTTTCCACTGCATCCTCTTCTTCAGTTTCCACTGCATCCCCTTCTTCAGTTTCCACTGCATCCTCTTCTTCAGTTTCCACTGCATCCTCTTCTTCAGTTTCCACTGCATGCCTCTTCTTCAGTTTCCACTGCATGCTCTTCTTCAGTTTCCACTGCATCCTCTTCTTCAGTTTCCACTGCATCCTCTTCTTCAGTTTCCACTGCATCCTCTTCTTCAGTTTCCACTGCATGCCTCTTCTTCAGTTTCCACTGCATCCTCTTCTTCAGTTTCCACTGCATGCCTCTTCTTCAGTTTCCACTGCATGCCTCTTCTTCAGTTTCCACTGCATGCCTCTTCTTCAGTTTCCACTGCATCCTCTTCTTCAGTTTCCACTGCATGCCTCTTCTTCAGTTTCCACTGCATGCCTCTTCTTCAGTTTCCACTGCATGCCTCTTCTTCAGTTTCCACTGCATCCTCCTCTTCAGTTTCCACTGCATCCTCTTCTTCAGTTTCCACTGCATGCCTCTTCTTCAGTTTCCACTGCATGCCCCTTCTTCAGTTTCCACTGCATGCCTCCTTCCAGTCTGTCTGCACTTCTTACACATCTCCATTTGGAGCCCTGACAGGACAGAGTCAGCCTTACATTTCTCCCACGTTTTTTAATCTCCTGCCTTCCTGTTCTACAGTTAGGATTCTCAGTGTGTTGACCTCTCTAAGTATACTTTTACAATATTGACTTGAAGTTTCAGGAACTTATCATATTCCTTAATATTCCCAATTCTTCCCTACAAGCTTAACACTCGTGTGCTGAAAATCAATTTTTTCCTCAACTCATTTCTGGCATCTGCCATCACTGGAGTCAGACATTCCTCTTCTCAACCCATGCCACCAAGGAAGGCCGCAGCAGACTTTATATGTATATTGTGTACTGGCTGGAAGTTTTCTGGATACAGATATGTCATTCTATGGTTACCAATGATACACCAGAAAAAACAAAACCTAATGATACCAACTGACATTATCTGTGTCATTCTAATAGCAGGGAATATGACTTCATACATAATATAAACAAAACATTAGTTCAAAATAGCAATGTAGAGTCAACCCCTTAGGTTCAACATGGGGATTAATAGAAGTTAGAAAGAAATAGAAAGATTGTATTATACAAACATAGAATGGGAATATTCAAAATGCTTTCTTTAATGGAACCATTCTATCCCTTATCAAATTGCTGGTAGTGTTTTATTTCACATTCTACGATTTTTAGGAAACTTCTTAAATATGTACTTTCGTGCATATGCCTAGTGTTTCTCTGGTTTAATGTTTTCCTTAGTGCCAACCACTAGTGATTTATTTTCAACATAGGATTTAGCCACACATATTTCTATTTTCCTTACTTCTAGAGTAATTGGGACTTTCTCACCAAAACGAATCACCTTCTAGGATTCTCTTAACTCTATTGGTATGAAGACAATGCTGGCTTTAAGATGTGTGAACACATGAGGCCTTTGAGGAGAGTGAGATGCTATGTATGTATCATATGAGAAAGTAGGTGCATATTTCCAAAAAGAGTAAAGGTACATGGACTGCTGAGGACAGGTGGTCTTCAAGTACCCTCAGCTGAAGCAATCTTTAGTATTACTCAAATATT
Organism: Cricetiscus sungorus; assembly: GCA_030556225.1. Taxonomy (NCBI): domain Eukaryota; kingdom Metazoa; phylum Chordata; class Mammalia; order Rodentia; family Cricetidae; genus Cricetiscus; species Cricetiscus sungorus. Next base: position 7,113,426 of record JANBXA010000411.1, on the reverse strand, counting down.
TTCCAGGAGCTGTTTCTTTTTAGGAGTTATGTATAGAAGGTTAGGCATTAGAGAAGATGATGCAGGTTTTATTTTATTAATTTATTATTTGCTTTCTGGGTCTAGTTTATTAAGTAAAGTGATGATTTCTAGCTCAATAATTTCTCTTTAAACAACATGATTTCATTCTTTATAGCTGTTAATACTCCATTTTCTATATATGCCACATTACCCACTCATTACCCACTCATCTATTGATGGGCACCCCGTTATTCTGGTCGGCATGATGGAATGTCATTGAAGTTTTAGCTTGCATTTTCTTGATGGCAAATGATATTGAGCATATTTTTCATATACTTAGTGGTTCTCTCTGTCTCTGTCTCTGTCTCTCTCCAAGGACTTGATGGTTTTGAACTTGCTGTAACCACCCCCCTCCCGCTTCTGTCTCCTGAACACTTAAGCCAATATTTATTTTGTTGTTGTTTTATTGTTTGAGAATTCCTATATGAATTACATGTGTTCTCTTCCTACCAATTCTTTCTTTAGTCCTCCAGCCCCTTTCCCGCATGTGCTCTTTTATTAAAGCCACCAAGTCCACTTGATGCTGCCAGTGTGTAAAGGGATGTAGCACCATCCCCTGGGGCATGGGTATCCTCTCAGAGGCCACATTCCTGAATTAAATCAACCCTCTCTCCTCCAGCAGTCAATTGCCAGTAGCTTTCTAGCTAGGGTAGGAATTCATGAGCCTTTCCTCTGCTATACAGGGATCTTGGCTGGCTTTGATGCCCTACAGCTCCTGTGCACATAGTCACAGTTGTGGTGACTTTGTTCTGTGCTTCCACTGTTGGGGTTCTGGAAAGTTAACTCAGTAGGCAGGTTTGGCATCAAGCACCTCTAGCCACTGAGCAATCTCATGGCCAGTCCCTATGTGCACTTTTAAAACAGGCTTATTTATATTCAGATACAACCTTGCTGAATTGATAAAAATTTCATTGGATTTAGGGACCAATTTAGATGCTCTTTGATTTCTTCCATTTTATAATTTCAACCACAGATCCTGGTGAGATGTTTAGATACAAATAAATACATTTAGTAGTAATCGATGGCATCACATCTTTAATTTGGGTACCTGTGTGTTCATTGCCACTGTATAGAGATACTCTTGCTTTTGGAGGGTCACTTTGTACTCTTTGACCCTGCTGAACATAGCCATTATTTCTAGGAGTGCTTTTGTAGATCTCCTTGGACTTTCTTCAAAGACCACCATACTATGTGCAAACTTTTAAAGAATAGTTTTTCTTTCTTCTTTCTTTCTCTTTCTTTCTTTTTTTTTTGTTTTTGTTTTTTTCGTGACAGGGTTTCTCTATATTGCTTTGGAGGCTGTCCTGGAACTTGCTCTGTAGACCAGGCTGGCCTTGAATTCACAGAGATCTGCCTGCCTCTGTCTCCTGAGTGCTGGGATTAAAGGTGTGCACCACCAGTGCCCGGCTCTTTTCTTTCTTTCTTAATAACAGGCTTGTCAGCGGGTGCTAGAAGTTTTACTGATGTCGTGACTAAGAATGGCGGGTGGCTGATGCTTATAACCTCAGCACCGTAGAGACCAAGGAGAGAGGATTGCTATGAGTTCAAAGCCAACTCAAGTTGCTTTTATCCATCTGTAGTTCTCTGAATAGAACCCAAGGCCCAGGCAAAAGCTCTACCATTGAGCTACACTTCCAGCCTTAATTGCTATTATTATTTTTTTTAAAGGAAAAGTCAGAAAGGGAGGCTAAACATTCTGACAATGAAGACAGGAGGCAAAGAACTGCTCAGGCGTCAGGTGACATGCTTTTTATTTTTCTTGAGAAAACATGCAAGGAAATAACCTGAATAAGGGATCCCTTTTAATTTGAAGAACTAACAGAAGTTTCCCTTCAAATATTAGTTGTGGGGTTGAGCATGTAGCTCAATTGTTAGAGTAAGAATCTAGCATACATAAAGCCCTGAGTTTGAGCCCCAGCTCCACATAAAACAGAGGTGGATGTGTGCCCCTGTAATTCTAATGCTTGCAGGGGTAGAGGCCGCAGACTCAGAAGTTCCAGCTACATAGGAGCTGCAGGCCAGTCTGGACTACGTGATATCCTGCCTAAAAAGTAAAGTAAATGTTGGGAAGACAAAAAGGCAAGGAATACACAGGAGTGGATTACATACACAGAAAAGTTCACGCTCAGGAGGTTTCCAAAGAGTTCTTTGACGAATTAAGAAGAAAATGTAAGTCAGACACTTTAGTGGTGGAATCTGAGCAGCCTCCCATTCTACCCACTCCAATGATGTTTTGTGTAGTACTGATTGGATGTAGGTTCGGGGACAGCCCTTAACTGCCTAAGCCACTCAGTGGAATTCCAGCCCTCCATCACTCAAGAAGGGAGTTGTTTCAGTTAGAATGAAGCCTGGATCTTTTGTTTTATAATCAGAAGTTTCCTTTGTGTTATGAGTCAACTGATGAGTATTTTGTATAGACGATGACCAGCGCTGTGGTAGTCGGTTTACGAGTGTGGGGCCTCACTTGAAAGAAAACACAGAGCCTCACTTAGAACAGGGATCTTAAGTATCACCAAAACATGGTGAAGCCACAGCCACCAATCCTGAAGTCACTACATTCCACGTATGGCTTGAGGCAGGGAGTGAGATTTTCTATTGCTCATCGCCTCCATACAATTTGTTGGGTTCCCCTTGTTTGACGTCAGTGGGACACAATATGCAGTTTACCTCTTTGCAACATTTCATTTAGAGAAACAAGGCTCATGAAGGACATTTACTACTCTACTAAGACCTCTGTGTATCTTTCCAGTCTTTGTGGATTCCAACGACAGTCACATTCACAAGTGGTGAAATAATACATTTAAGGACCGTTCCTAACACGGTTTCAATCCCGATACATTTAGATGACAGTGATGTGGGCTTTTTGTTAACTAATGTGTCCTGCAGTTTTTGAACATTGAAATCCTTGTGTGCCTGGGCCTGTACATGGACACTAGGCAAAAGGCCAGCTTTGCCTTCCCTTTCTCTGTGTTTCTGGCATCCTATTGCATGTGTGTACCTTTCCGATGAAACTGAAGAGACCCCAGCAGACAAATGGATTTCAGCATCTCCGTTGTGTACATCTCTAGGCAACACTGCAGCTGGATGTAAAGCCGGCAAATTTCGGGATGGATCTCACCATCTTCCGGGCTGCAGCAGAATAAAAGAGCAAAGCTGTGGACAGTCTCAGGGTTCAGTCATTAGCCATTCATTTGTCTCAGTTCTGAGAAGAGAAAGGGCTCAATAAAGATTCCTGAAAGCCTGGAGTCTGAAATACAGAGTTTCCTGCTTGCAAGCCAGTAACCACCCTGATGGCTCTTACATAAGTGTCCTTCCGAGTAACTGCTGTCACCCTCCCTCCTTGGCAGTGGTTTCTGCTGGGAGCTTAGAATCATAAACGCTTGAAGTAATTGAGAATATCAGACATTTTCAATTTAGCCGTAGGAAGAAATTTCCAAAATACACTTAAAGCATAATAATCTCCTAGCTACAAAGAAATCGAAAACCCTGTGTTTCTAGACAGACTAACATGGTCTATTCAATTAAGGTTTAGAAGACATCTCTAATATCAGGGCCCCAGCCTAATAGGATTAGAGAGCAAATTTTCAAATTATTTTTATCAAGGTTTTTATCTTAATTTAAGATATATTCTCTCATTGTTTGCTATGCTTAATTTATGAAAACCCAAATGTTTTTAATGATAAAATAAATATTTTATGATAGAAGAGAGAAGTAATAAAGTTATAATAGCTCTGCTTGGCAATCTAAATCTACACAGATGCTGAATTTAAGTTTGAAATGGTAACCTAAAGTTTTGGAGGTTTTCTTTTTCAAATTCATATGCAAATATGATAAAACACATAGTGATCACTTTCGGTTTTTGAAGGAGAACATTCATTTGTTGATAAAATACTATTCCATATGCAACCAGAATAGCATATATTGAATGATGAAAACTAGAGGGATAAGTTTACAGATTGCTTTGAGGTTAAAGAAAGCCTAAAGGTAAATTCTGTTAAATATCCTAATGAGTTATCTTTGTTTCTGCCCCACTCATTTAAAATGGAATGAAATCTGATAAAATACTATAGAATTTAGATTAAAAAATTTTTTTTGTAAAGGGGGCCAGTGGTAAATTTCAGGGGTATGTAATCAGATTTAAAAAAAAAAAATACTCACTTTGTTTCTAAGTTCTGGAATCACAGTTTAAAAAAAAATAACCAAACAAATAACAACAAAAAATTATGTACCAAGAACTTGACAATGAAAATGAGTCCTCGTTTTCAATACTTAGTTCATCGATGAACAAGTTTATTTAACCATATAGCTTATATAACCCAGAAAAACGCAAAATTCTCAACCTCCACACTACAATGCCTGCACAATTATCCTGGGTCTTTCGCGGTCAAATAGAACAAAGTGCATCCCAGAACTGCTGTGCAAAATATGGCTTTATCTGGGAGCTAAAACACTGCTTTACCCATTTCATTTGCCTCACATGGAGCCGGCTCTACACCACTGTGTGAAGCAAAAGAAATCTCCCATGAAAACCTCAGGCATCTCCCACCTTCACGTTGCCAGAAGTTTTTTACCTGCAACAGGACCCCACTATGTCTAAACACACACACACACACACACACACACACACACACACACACACACACACACACACTTTTATATCACCTTTAGTCTTTAGAAATTTCTCTGTGTCCCATTTCTTAACGGTGCTGCTAGCTCCTGAAGGAATACTGCAATTAACAGTTTCCCAAATTAAGGAAAAAAAAAAAAGTGATCCGGGTGTACTACCTGTTTATACACTGCTTTACATAGAAAAATCTGAAGGCAATGTCATATTCCAAATGCAAGGCAGAAGGAAAACATTCAAAGGCAAATGGATCTTTTCTGTGTTGTTTAACCGTCTCAATCACATCCCTGTTTTCACTAATTATGACATTGGTCCTGGTGCCTCATACGCAGATTAAATAAAACCAGGGAAGGAAATAAACCTTATAGTAAATCTGTCTCATGGTCTGCACATCTGAGTGAGACAGCTGGTCAACATAGTGTCATTCCAAGACATAGGATCTTCTTATACTTAAAGGAGCAAAATATATATGCTTGGGGGCTTAATTACCAAAACACTACTATTTTTTGAAGAAAGTATTTTATTATTTTGCAACTAGAAAAAAAAAATCAATGCATTATGTTCTGGGGAAAGGCAAGTCAGAACAGAAACCGGGATGTTTCATTTAAATTGTCTCCAAAGGGGTCACCTGCCACCGTCTCAACTTCATGAAGACTTTCTAAGCGTTGGCATCATTGTGTCCCTCACAAATATATGGGAAGGGGGTGAGCAAGTCTAGCAGAAAGACAATATACCTGATAAAAGTTAATCAACGCTAAAGGTGCATTATGAACCTCCTGGTTAAAAAGTACAAGTTCTCACACGTCGTCCTTCCATAACTGAGAGCGGAAGCATAGAGGACTGTCCTAAAGAGCAGAGCACAAGCTAAGGCGCCACTTGTGTTTGCGTTCTGCAGTGCTCTGAGCAGAGTGCATTAGCCTCTGTGCATGGGTGATTTATTCCTTCCATTTTAGAGCCCTTAAGCATATTTCTCTTTCTGAAACTGCACAGGAAAAGACACATTGTTCAGTTGCTATAACAAGACTAGTGTTACAAGCAGTAAATTCAATATGGCTTCAACAACTAAACAAGGTCTTACGTAGCCCAGGCCAGCCTCAGATTCTCTGTGCTGAAAGCTGGCTTTGAACTCCTTACCCTTCTGAGTTTGCCTCCCTAGTTCAGGGATGACAGACAAGCACCAGAACATCTCATTTCATAAGAAGCATGAAATGCACTTACGTTTTTCTCATATCAAACAGAAGCTGAACCATGAAGAACAGCAAGGAATCAAAAACCACCAAAAACAAACAAAAAGTTCAAAGAAAAAACAATTCATCTCCTTGAAAATTCTTAAGGATAAATTACAAGACCCAAGGAAACACTGACATTAAACTGAAAATAAGGTCTCTTCCTGAGCTTACCTTGCTGACAACTTTCCAGGTATTACTTGTTCTTACTCACTTCCTATCACAGTTTAGGTCAGGAGAGGTACCCTTTGGTGATACTTACCTAATTCATCCAAAGGAACTTTAGGAGTTAATTAATACATTGTGATTTTTTTTCCTTTACTCAATTTAAGTCAAGAACCAAACTGATGATTTTGATTAATCTGAAAGCCTCAATGCTATAGTAAAAATTCCCTAAGATTTAGGTTCAACAAAATATCAAGAACTCAAAATTTGGAGTTCAAGTTAAGCCCAGTACCATTTAAAATAAACACTAAGTTATAAATCTGCCTCCATTCTCTTCCAAGTTTACTGAAGGAAACTTGAGTGTTCCAGTTGCAGGAAAGACTTGAAAGCAGACACCACTCAAGACATCCTTTGAAAATGGAAACTCTCAAGTGTTATAAATAAAAGTAATATGACGAAGGCCTGCTGGGAACACTGACATAAAAACATTCTGGTAACCCCAAAGTTGGTGAGCAACAGCAAGGCAACAGCAACTCTAGTATATTGTTAATGGGAGTTAAAATGGCTCACATACTTTGGAGAAAACTCTCTGGCAATTTCTTATAAAACTAAATATACATTTATCCTATGTCCTGGCAGTTCCATTCTTAAATATTTGCCCAAGATGGATAAGAACATTCACAGATAGATCCATACAAGAGTGCTTGTAGTAGTTATTTGGAAGAACCCAAAACTGGAAATAGCCTAGTTTTCTACCACAAGGAAAATGGCTAAAGAAATTAGTATAGTACCAAAAGATATCATTATACCCAACAATTAAAAACAGCTAACTCCTTGTGCTCAAAACAATGTGGACATATCTTAGAAACATTACCTTACCCAAAAATCCTTGCATGGTAAAGCAAAGTAAGTTTCCATTCACTTGAAAGTTTAGCAAATAAGAAAAATAAAAGATGGTGAATATCTTAAAATGGCAGATGATGGTCTCAGAAGGGAGGACAGTCTAGAGCAGGCTGAGACTCTACACCTACAGTTTGAGTTAGATAGCGTTCACATTGGACAGAACCTGCTGAATGGCTTACTTAATATTCCTGTATTTACTATATGCAATTTTAAATTTTATATTGATCTGGGTAGCTTCTGAAATGTGTGTCTACTTATTTAGCAGTAAAGTTGATTGATGACTGGAATTTCAGAGAAGTGGTATGACATGTTGACTGGGTAGAGGAAAGGACAGGCAGTTAGGTGTACAATAAAGCAAATATGTGCAGAATGCAATGTTAACTGTGGACTTTAGCTGATGGGTGGGCATTTATATGCTGAAGATTTTCCTGTCCCCAAATAGTCACATGGCATAAATGGTGTCAAACATCTGGGAAGCTTCACAGCTGTGAAGTCAATCTCAGGAGCTATACTGGACATTTCGATAAGGATACTTCTTAGCCATGAATTTATCTGCTCCTTTTGCTGAAGTTACCGGACATTGGTGGTCTCTGCAATTGCTAATAACTTTTAAAAAATCTAGCATAATGTTTGTTGCTTTGGTGGTATGTGTAGTGTAGTGTAATGGTTTGCACATGGGATTGAAGGCACAAAGACAAACAGGAAAAAGAGCTTGGAGTCAGAAAGCATAGATTGACACATACCTTTGCCATGGAGAATTGTGATCCTAGGAAAATCACTCTAATGTCTTTGAGACTATCACTTCCACTGTGAAACAGAGGGGCAACTATAGGAAGCAATTCAAGGTCACTGCAAGGACCCAGTGAAACTATGAGTGGGAAAAGAAGTAAAGAATGTGATGTGTCACAAGTTGGCTGCCATCCATCTTCTATCAAGGTTATGTTTACTTAACTGTATTCCTTAGTTTGTTACATAATAGCCTTTATTTACATGCAATTTCCATAATGGGCTTTGGTTAAGTAAACGTCCCATTAGGCTGAGGAGAGATGGCGAGGAGAGAAGGTGACCCAATGACAACTAGTCAACATGTCACAGATCTTAGCAAGGACAAATAAATAAGCACGTGGGATCACCTGGCACAAATGGAAAACAGAACTTCCACCATAACAAATATGTCCAAGTCTGTCTTTCTGGAATTAATTCTGGTTTTTGTTATTAAGGCAAATAGCAGGGAAGTCTCAGGAAACCGAGTGGGATGAGCAAAGGGGGCGAGAGTCTTCGTTTTTATCTTCCAAACAGTGGGGAAGAGACAAGGAATGACTTAAGTAAGGAGAATGCTTTTCTGGATGTCACTCCAAATACACCTGCTGGTTCCTCACAGACAGATTTATCTTCAAGGATATACCTTATTTTTATACCAGCTCAAACCCCAGCCTTCATGTAGCTTAGTGAAGGCAATTTCCCAAGATCAGTCCAACTATAATCCAGTAATTACTTCAGGTTTCAAGTCATTGAAAGTAATTATAGAGTCCGTCCAAGTTCAAAAACACAGAATAGATGCCAGATACCTACACATCCAATGGCTGAACGGTTTGTACACAACAGAGGCCTCTATAAAAGAGAAACCCAGTTACGCAGGAGGCCAGAAACAAGAAAAGTTTTCCACTTTCCCCCCTTTACTCACAAGCCTCCTCCTGAGAATTCTTAGGAACTTGTAAGCGAGCCTGAGTTCTCCTCATAGAGTGTTTATCAGCTTGGCCCCCTTTGGAAAGCAATTGCAGCATTTCCTCTCACTTCGCAGCCTGTTACCACATGGGAGCATACGGCTGGCTGGGTGGCTTCCTCCACAACGAACAGAACCCGGGTCGAACTGTGCCCTGGGGCAGGGCAAGTCAGTCATAAAGGGCACTTGATGTTCAAAGGCAAAAGAGGCCTCTGTGTGCTATCTGGGTAGAAACTTTGAAGTCCTTTATGTAAAACCCTGGGGTTTAGAAAGGCAGCAACCTGGGCAGCACCAGCCCAGACTCCACCTTTCTGTTGCTTTTTGCATCATGGCTGTTTCTTCACGCTGCTTTGGAGAGCATTACCAGGTGCTTTGTTCATATCCCCCCCCCCCGCCCCCATTTAAAAAGTGAAAACGCCATTTAAAACAGGTAGCCATAACTTTCCTGGCATCACAATGCTTACACTGGAATAAAATTAAAATATTCTGTTGAATTGTACCTTATCTTTAACTTGCCTTAAATGCTACTCTCATGGTACGACTGGGAAAATTGGAAATAGGTGGTGACTATAGACAGTGCTTCTAATATTGCGACCCTTTAATGCAGTTCCTCATGGTATGCTGACCCAAACTACAATCTTATTTTTTGTTGCATTTCATAACTGTTATCTTGCTACTGTTAGGAATCATGATGCAAATATCTGATATGTGACCCTTGGGTGGGTTGTGACCCACAGGTTGAGAACCACTGTTGGAACGATTCTGCTGGGCCTTCTGGGTATTTCTCAAGGCCTGAGACGTTGGAGGACTTCATGGGATTCACACCCCAGCTTCTGGCTGTTGTTCCTGGAGTATCTCCCCTGAAGCTCAGGCTTAGAGTCTAGGACACTCTGACGTTCACAAGACAACATTCTTCAGTGCTCAAAATAAAATGTGTTTCTTATTCTGTGTTGGCCTAGTTCCCTACCCTACACCCTTTTTGGCTTGAGAGTTTCTTGGCCTCTCTATTTCCCCTCTGATTTTCTTAGCATTTTCCCCTTTATGGTCTCCGGCTAGGAATTATATGGAGTCTGAAAATAGCTCTGTAGATCCTGGTCTTACTAGGTCTTACGATTCTTACAGCTATCAGAGGCCTGTGGCTGAGGAAATCTGACCTTGTGTTCCTAAGACTCTGTTGGGGAACACAGCACCAAAGAGTACATGATGAGAACACAGCCCTTTCTCAGTGAATATAGCCAGAATTGATTTATTTTTAAACATATACACATACATATTAAAGATATGTATATATAAAGATGTGTATATAAATGTGTGTACATATATACTTATATCAACGATAAGATATATGGTTATATAACACCATAAATATATGCACACATACATGTATAGATATATATGTGTATATATTTTAACTTATATATACATATTTGCATATATGCACATATTTTATGTTTAAGTATGATTTCTTACAGTTAGGGTAGTTTTATTTTTAAAGATATAAATTTATATACTGACATGTTGCTTTAAAAGGTACATATTTAAGTTAAAGAAGTATTATATATTTCTATATTATAACACATAAAATATTTTTGGACAAGAAATCAAGTTCTTCCAACTTGGAGGCTCACTGTTCACTCCTGATTTCAGTTATGTTCAAGAAGATGACAACAGTCTTTAGAGGTTGGTCATCATGCTGTGTATCGTCCTGGAAGGACTCTTATTAAATAGCATTATATCCAAAGTCCGGGCCAGTTTTTGCAGCATGCACTTAATTCCTACCTTAATCCATCAGGCTCTTAGGGCTTAGTATGTTAAACTGTTGAGATTTATCCCGACAGTGCAGGGTTCTGTTCTTAGTTAAGACATCAAGTTGGCCAATGCTTAGTGAAGCTATGGAGTTCATCAGTATTGGCCACAACAACAAACATTTGTCATGTGAACTCGGGTAACTGGGCTGACCAAGCCTGACCTCGTTTGTTTAATGCTAAAGAGAACTTTAGATAAAAGAATGTAAGTAATTTTAAAAATCTCATTCAACTATAATAACATGAAACAGCAGTCAACACTTTGGCAATTAGTGGTGACTTGTAAACTGTGCAGTCACGTAAGAATTAATAATCAAATCTGTTTCCATAGCCTGCTCTTGTAGCCTTGTGACATGGGAGAGTTCACTTAGACCGCTGGCCCAAAAGGGTAAGAGCAGTAAGGGTCTCAAATACGCATACCGTAAGGGCTGAAATGTCCCTCTCTAGACTCTGGGTTGATTCAGGGAAGTTCGTCTGAAGGGATGAGGATGGGACAGAGATAGCTGCTTTTCACGTTTCATGATAGCAGCGGAGACTTATGGCTTCTGTCCTCTGCCGCAGCTCTCATTTTAATTTCTATAAAGAGTGCAGTGTTCTTTGCTTGTCTTGCATTTTTCATTTTCCGGCCTCCTTTCCCAGGTTCAGATGCTATCTATCACTAAGAGGCCTGCATTACACTCAGTAAGATTTTGGGAGATGAGTCAGGGAGAGGGCTAAAACCTGATAACCTGAGTTCCATCCCAGGGACCCACGTGGTGGAAAGAGACAATAGACTCCCACAAGTTGTCCTCTGACCTATGCACACACTCCCCTCACCCGCTATCACACATACATGCACACAATAAGTAAACACAATAAAATATGCAGTGGTATTGATATGTTTTTGTTTTGGTGTGCAATTAAAACGTATTTCGAATAACTGTCGAAAGACTACATTTTATGCCAATATGGAAATGCGAATTTCTGGGTAGATCTGAGGGCTACTTTGTATAACAATATAAACTCCTTATGCAAATGCAAGAGTCGAGTAGTATCTGTATACATGGAAATTACATTCCACCATGAGCTTCTCTACTGGACTGTAAGGGTCTGGAAGCTGTCCTCATGTGTCTGTAACCCAGATCATTTACTGGGTTGTTTGCCACATCACAGACTTCAAAGAGACTTTGCCCAGGCAGCTCACAAAGGTAGTGGCTTGGTGCAGTAAGGAGTCACATGTCAGGCTCAGGTGTTGGTGAAATCATCACCAACTCAATTTCACCATTACAGAATTGTGTATCCTTCATTTTCTTTTTAAAAAAAATTGAAATGTGTATGTAGCTCAGTGGTAAAGTGATGTTTAGTGTTCATAAGGCTCAGGATTAGCTCTGTTGTAACACACACACACACACACACACACACACACACACACACACACACACACCGTTTTATAAGAGTACGATGAATAAAAGATAACTTTTACCAGTTCCAGAGCTTTTTGAGCTTTAGTTTTGCTTATCTATTACACCGGGATAACCATGCCTACTTGGTACAATGTCAAATGGAATAATGGTTGGAAAGTTCAGCACACACTTAACTCCCAATACACCCACTCATGAAAATTCCAAGTGTGAGTGGATCTAAGTGCTTGTCCAAAATTCTCCTAAGGATTTAATGCAGAGACTGTGCTCTCTGGAATGTTCCAGACTACCTAGAAACTTGATTTGCTTGTCCTACCCTGTTCAACCTCCTGTTTCTGAATCCACATTAAACACTAGGCCACTGTAGGCAGCCATTAGGTAGAACTGTGCTTTGAACTTGATGTTTCATCTTTTCTCAGGCTAACAATGTTTGGTGGCAGCAGAGACCCACAGCTGCCACCAGCTCCAAGATCCAGAGGGTAGAGAAAAAACGCTTACAGTGTGCTATGTTGCTAAGGCAGCCTGTTGAGATGAGGTGTGCCAAGGCATTCGTTCTTCATGACTTTTTCAATTAATTATGGGTTTATTAAGACGTCTCCCTATCACAAACTGAAGGCCATCTGTGAGAAACACACTTTAGGAGCTCAATAAATAGTTAAGGTGGAGTCCAATTTCCTAGACAAAACTGCTTTCCTTGATATGAAACAAAATCAGAGATCTAGAAATGGTAATTACTTAAGGACATATAAAAATTTCACAACAATCTGTGCTTTCCTAATAAATTATGAATCATGCTGGAGCAATTATTTAAAACCTTCAAAGGCTCTTTAGCTAAATCATGAAATAAGCTATAATTGAGAAATTACAAAGTAAAACCTTTTGAAAAAAATTTATCACTTAACAAAGAAGTACATACTTTAAAGAAAACGAGTAAAGATCTTTGAAGCTTGTGTTTAGCAGCTCTGTGAACAGTGCTAAGAAGATGTGTCCATGATGGCTACCGAAGTGACTGCCCCTTTGGGGACACAGAGGAAGAACATGGCAAGAATAGAATGGCATGCGAATTGTCCTCAGAGTGCTGTGGGGTCAGGGACTGCACGATAGCATGAAGCTATCTCAGCCTCTAACTGTAAAATCACAGCATCAACTGCAGCTACTTTAATTCTCTACCTAAGTTGAAAGATGAAGGAATGAACTCATTTGACTAGTGCTATGCCAAGACGCCAGTGTGGCTGTTCTGATGCCCTTTGAGTGAAGTACAGGATAGACTGCTCATTGAGGTAGAAATGGAGATCAGATACAAGTCAAGCAATAATCAAGCAGTCATGTTTGGACCACAGACACAATGATGAAGCCCTGTATCAGAGCAAACATCCCCATGACAGACACCAAAGAAGCATTTCAATCTTGTCCTTGGAATTCCAAAAGTCCTATTTAGTTCCACAGGAAACACATTTGTAAGAAAGAATGTGCTGGCTTGCTAAATGCCCAGGGAGAGGACCGCTGGCTGGAAAGAGGCCGGGAGAAGAAAGAGGAGCACACAGTTAAGCAACAAGCTTGCATGTACTGTGGGAAGTGTGCAGCATTCATGTGAAACAATGGACTCAAAAAAGCCGAGGAGCAAACAAACAAACAAGCAAACAAACAAACAGAAACCAAATTCCAAACTTGACAATTGTCCATCCCAAACAGAAACTCAAAGGGAATGACAGTCTTAGAACATCTGTACCCTTAAAGTTACAAAACCATGCTTGGAAGTGACACTTGTCCGGGTGGTCCATGACCTTGAGTCCATGGGGTTCACGGTGCCCTCAAAGAGGTCTCAAGGGGTAACTGGTAAAAGAAAGCAATATAACGGTTATTTAAGCATAGGGGGAGGGGTTCTGGTCCACTGCAGTCAATCATGGCTTATTTAGGGGCGCAGGTAACAAGAGAGCACCTCACTTTCATCCTCTACATGAAGCCCGGTGGTGTGGAATACTTCAAATACCAAGCAGCACTCCCATACCTATTTTATAACATAATTGAAAAGCCTCAAATGAAACGTTGCATGGGACTTAAGGGATCCTAGCAAATTCAAATGAACAAGGGGAAAATTCCCAGCAGGCAATTCTGCCCATTAGTTTAGCCACCCTTACACTTGTGTTATAGGACTCTTCTTACTTAATCATGGGAAAAAAAACCCAAAAACCCAAACAACAACAACAACAGAAAACAATTGGTGGATTTCTTTTACTCAGAGAAGAGTAAATTTTGGGAAAAAGGCATTCATGACTTTCTTGAACTCCTTTTAAGGGTTCATAAAAGTGACCATTGCCCCAAGGTCTTCTTATTTAATGATGGGGGCATTGTAGCAGCTCCTCTAAGGCAAATTGATTCCTTTTGAGCACTTATAAAAAGCTTGATGTCTTTTCTTCTTTCTTTGATGTGGTGTCATTTTACCGCCAGCAAGTTTTTAACTAAATAGCTCTACCATGGAGTTCAACATAGGGTTTTCATTTTTTTCCTAATGACAAAGTGAATGTGCTATCAGGCATCTCTGCCAATGGTTAGCTCAAGAATAGAAATAGCTCTCCACACAGACAGACACGGAGGTATGAGGAGCGAGCTAGGAGCAAATGCTAGGCCAGTCTCTCCAGCGGAGGGCATTGCTTTTGCTCTACAAGTCAATATACATTATGCAAGCTCATGAGTACTCAGCCTAGAAAACAAAACCAAAGCCAAAAGTTGGTGAGTTTTCCCTGATGAAGGACTCAGGATAGGATCCTCTTTGAGAATCTCTTCAACATTAGCAAAATGCAATGTGTAATGTTTGTTGGGAATTTACTACAGTCCAGACATTATCCTGAACCCGTATATCCCTTTAGGTCCCTTGGTGAGTCTACAAAGCGGTAGCTATCCTTATCCTCCACGTGAGGCCTCGAGAGGAAAAGGAACATGGTAAGGGTCATGTCAGAAGTAAAAACAGAGCCAATATTGAAGCTATGTTTGTGCTCTTACATCTCCCACTGTATCACCAGGTCAGGTGCACAGGAAGACACCGTCCTTGTTTGCTTCTTTAGTATCACCCTGAGTTACTGACAGCATCAGGCAAAATATGGAACTAGGAAGAAAATAATTATTTCTTCCTACTTTTTCCTTCCAAGATCCCCACACAGTTTAGCTCAAAGGTTAGCTTTACTCTCCCTTTTCCGTTTACAGTAAGCATAAAATATTATTTTCTGTCCACTTGTCTGACCTAAGAGGGCCACCAGGCAAATGCAAGCTAGTACATGTGAGGGGCTGGAGAAGCCGCTAAGAACAGGGGCTTCACCCTGCAGACAGCTCCCATCTAAGAGCCACGAGAAAGAGAAAAGGGCATGGTGAGACTGGGGAGGAAAGGCTCCCTTCTACTGTCTGGGTCTTTTTCTGCACTAGAATATAAATGCATTGAGAGGTAAAAGAAAGACGGCATTATCTAGTGTCCTTTTGTCCTTTTTTTTTTTTTTTTTTTAACCATTTAGCTAGGAGTGTGGGAATTTTCTCCAGAAGAAGAGAAAGACGCACTGAAAGTGATTTGTAAATCATTATAGAAGCAACAAGTGAAAGAAATATATTAGTGCAAGCATAGACCATGTTGGTGGCTAATGGTCCAGCTGGATGTATAGAGTAAGAGTTTTAAAATGTTAGAGAAACAGCATCCAACCTGTACATTCCTTATGTCCCTGCCAATAAAATATAAAATTCACTTCTGACACACAATATGGATTTGTTAACTATGACATATTTTAGACACACAAAAATGAAGTTTAGAAATGAATACGAAATATGAAGTTATAATATTTTCTGCCAGGTCATCTTACCTATGTCCCTTTGAAGTCTAAAGGCTTTTGCTGGAGGTTCCCAAACTTTAGTGTGCGTCTAATCTTCAGGAGGGCTTATCAAGCCACAGAGTGCTGGGTTCTCTGCCTGGGTTTCAGTCCTGGGTTTGGGGTGGACATCGTTTAATCTCTGTTGTGGGAAAATTGTTCACACTGCCACTCCACTGTGCCAATAAAGTTTAAACTTGAATCAAATGATGGAGTCAGCGATTGGCTGACGGGAATTAGTCATAGAGATGCTGGAGACGGAAGAATTTAGATAGAGAAGGGCAGGAAGAGAAAAGGAGGGCATTGGGGAGATTTTGCAGGCTTTTTGACCTGGAAAATGGGAAGAGAAGTGTCTGCCAATCATAGCTGGGTTTTTTTTTTTTTTGATTTATCAGCTTTTTATTTTAATTTCTGACTCCTGAGTTTTTACTAATATTAGAACAATTAAGAAACTCGTTATAAATCTCTATTAAATTTCCAGCTTATTCAGGATCCATATTTGGAGAAGCTTTGGGTTAACATGTTATAGCCATACGTTAAACTAAAATTCTATGTAGTCAGGATTAAAATTTGATTTACAAATAAGAATTTCACAGTGTATGTGTGTGTGCATGCAAACACACACACACACACACACATGCACACATACGTTCATGCAGATGTATGTGCATGTGTGTGCTCATGTGAAAGCTAGAGGTCAACATTGGGAGCCCTTTGGGGCACCGAAGACCATAGGAAAATCAGACATTTACATAGCAAAATTGCAGTTATATAAATAACGAGTTGTATTAAAGAGTCAAGGCATTAGGAAGGTTGAGAACCATTGCCTACCCCTTATTTTACTGAGATAGTCTTTCACTGAACCTGGAGCCCAACGATTCTGCTAACTAAGCTAGCTGACCAGTGAGCTCCAGGAATCCACCTGTCTGTGTCTCCTCAATGCAGGAGTTACATGCACCTTGAACCTCTTTCTTTCATTTTTTATCATTTTTTTAAGTGGGTGCTGGAGATCTAAACTCAGATTCTCAGGTTTGCATTTTACTACTGGTAAATCTCCCAGCCCTCAGCCTCTCTCTCTCTCTCTCTCTCTCTCTCTCTCTCTCTCTCTCTCTCTCTCTCTCTCTCTCTTCTCTCTCTCGTGTGTGTGTGTGTGTGTGTGTGTGTGTGTATGTAGTAGGCTGTGTGATTTCCTGGTTGGGCATTAGTATGAGATTAACGCTCTTACATAAGTGACTTAATTTATTCAGATTAGAACTCAAATGTGTCAGATAATGATGCCTGAAGTAACACAAATTGGCTTCCAATGTATCTCTGCCCATTCAGTTCTGTAAAAGGACATCTTTCCAGCTGGGGGTAGACAGTTTGCAGCAGCTTCAATTGCCGAATTATTTCTTTTTAAAATCCCACCTACAGGCTTGATTTGTATATAAACAAATGAACACAGGTGTGTCCCAATGAGACAATACAGCAGTCAAATAAAATTTAGCTCTAGAGTGAGGCTCCGTACTTTATGTAATTCTTGGGTCGAGTTTGTTTGGGGTGTTTTCCCCCTTTCCACGAAAATTTTTCCTCCCCTCCTCTTCCTCCTAGTTTTCTTCCATTACTCCTCTTTCCTACTGCTGCCCCTCTTATTCCGTTCTGTTCTTTTGTTTCCTACCTATTGACATTAGGACATCAGTCTAGAATACAATGTATCAGCATAGCTATTTATGCTTAAGGGGAATCCCTAAGGATCAGAAGCAGCAGCCAGGGGGAAGAAGAGCATTGGCCTGCAGTAGTAAAAGTTGGTATTTAAAGCAGAAGACTTTGTAGACTCAATGCAGAACACACAGTCTTAGTGTCTGCTCCACCCAGCAGGGATTCTACGACCATGCAAGAGCATTCCAACGGAACATACGAAGAGAAACATGCTTTCGGATGAAGTTCAAGACACACAGAACAGAAATCTTAGGAACAGATCCAAATCCACACTTCAGCTCAATCTTAAGCAGATGGTAGACCATAGGAGGCTCCAGGACCACGGTGATATGACAACCCTCATGACAAGCTCTCCAGAGAAGCCAAGCACTTCTTGGCAGGTTATTGTGCAGGGCCCCTGGAGACTAGAGATGCAGGTTGCAAATCCAGGATGGTTTGCACTCCAGCTTTTACTGGGAAAACTTTATCCTAATTAAAAAAAGAAAAGTGTTGTTTTTTTTTTTTAAACTTTGCTTTTATTTCTAGCCCTTGAACACATGTCAAAATTATCTTAATATGAACTGACATCATGTTGTCAATCAAAAAAAATGCAAAACCCACTTGACAAATGAGTACAGGTAAAAGAGCCTGGGTTGTGAGATGACCCATTAGCATTAGCATCATTGGCAAGGGCGAGAACCACAAACACAGAGGCAATCTGCCTCCTGCTCTAAACAAATCGTTTGCAGGGGTGTTCAGTTGGAAGCAACTGGGAAAGGCAGAGGGCACACAAAGGCACATTCTGTCTCATACTACAAAATTCCCCGGAGACACACATGGCCAGTGTGCCCACAGCTAAGGATAAAATGCTAAGGAGTTCAAGCCTCAGCGTCAGTTGGGGCCTGCAGTGTCCTTGAAAAGGTGAAAAGATAGCTGCTGTCTGTTTCATTCATGGTAAAATTCCTGGCTGCGTTCTCTGTACCTGCTGCTAAGAACACTTGTACCAGGGTTGAGAAACATCACTCTGGAGAGTCGAAGGGGATTTGGACAAGAAGACCCAGGCAGGAAGTGAAAGAGACAGTAGTCAGAAGCCTCGCTGACAGTATGCAGCATAGGGAACAGATCTGCATGAGAGAGCATGGCTACATTTTACCAGTGGACGTTCACTGTGAAACAGCTTGCAAAATGCTGTCCAGTCTTTTCCAAGAATTTAGAGTTTCTATTTAATTTTTAAATTACATGTACTTACTGTGTGTGCTTGTGTGCCTGTGTGTGTGTGTGTGTGTGTGTGTGTGTGTGTGTGCAAGTACACACATGCATGTCATGATACCAATAGGAAGGGAAAAGACATATTTGGAGAATCAGTTTTCTCCTTCACTATGTGGGTCTCAGGTCATCAAGTGGTGACAAGTACCTTTACCTGATAATCAATCACACCAGTCCAGATTTCTATTTAATTTCAACACGACATTTCTAGTTAAAACAAGCAAACAAACAAACAAAAACAAAAAAAAACAAAAAAACCCCAACACTAGTAAAGATCTACTTTTAAAATTGTCATTTTTTTTTTTTTACTGGGTTGATAAAAGTCCAGGCACCAATGTGGACTTAAACTCCATTTTCTAAATACAAGTAAGCAATGTTCACACATCTCTTCCTTCATGTTATGAGTTACAAGACATGGTCTCTTCTACAATTCAAACACACCGTCTAATTAAACACACAAATCTTGAAGTGTTTTTCCCCTCATTACTCTATTTTGCTTTCCATACACAGAGGCATAGAGAGTTTTTTTTTTTTAAGGTCAAGTACACAGTGTTCCACCAGAAGGAAATAACATCAAATAAAATTAATAGCAGGGATAAAGAAAAATAAGCACTCAGTCCATGTGGAGCCAAGAGGAAGGCACAGAAAACAGAGTAGGAAGTTGTAGGACAATTTCCCAATGCTCAAGTATGATTGTATTTGTTTTGACCTTTGAAGATTAGAAAATGGTATTATAGCAACATTAAAATAATTTGTAAAAGAAAAATAAATTGGTTCAAATACCACTGCTTAACTCTCATAACGTCTCAGAATTTACTCATGGATAATTTCTTTCACTTAATTAGTGCCACTGTAGGCCAGGTTTTAAAGAGAGGGGTAGAAATCATTTTTTTTTTGGTCTTGTTTCTTGGTCTATCACAGTCATTTTCCACTTAAAATTATTTCAACATGGCAATGTAGGAAAAAACGTTATAAACAAGAATGCCAAAGAATAAGAGCTGTGAAATACTAAAAATAATAAAAAATTCTTAACCACTAGTCGTCGGGAAAATGCAAATGTAGTTAACTGGGATGCGGCCTTTCATACCCACGGATGAGAAGAAGGTGAGGTAGGGAATCTGTAAGAGAAATGAGGCAACGAGCCGACCAATGGGAAACAAAATCAGCACAATGGCTGGAGGCCACTTGGACTCTCAGGGAGAATGAGAGCTGTGTATACTCAGAGCAGCACTTCAGTTCTGCTCCTCTGCCCATCCACAGAGCAGCACAGGCCAGCACAATTTCCACCCGGGGTGAAGTTATTCCTTTGTACCGCAGGTTGGTAGGCACTATGATACTTCTGAGCAGTTAAAGACGGCTAATGGGAGAAAGCAACAGAGTTTCACAACATAGGATGTAAATTCAAATCTCATTGCCTTTAGCAGTGCATGTGTACAAACACATGTAAACTCCCAATTCTCCTGTACCGTATGCATCTCTGTTGTGTTTCCCTCTTTATATTTTCCCTTTTATTTCAAACCTTCTGTCTTACAGTTTTCTGTTTGAAGGTTAAAAAGCAGCTGTAGTGAAGATCAATTATGTCCAACAACATAAAAACTGAACTGCCATCGAAGAGAAACAAAATGCAAATACTGGGTTGCCTGGGAAAACGATTGCTGGTTTAGTTTACAAGGAACACCCAACTGAGGGGTTCTGCAAGGTTTATTGAGCATTTACCGGGTACCAGGCATCTGCTAATTGTCACCGGGCTTCTGTTTTGTCATGGAAAAATATTGTTTTCAGCTTCGTGGCAGTTGCTTTTCTGCTGAGATCTTTTCTATCTTCCTTTGTCTTGGGGTTCTATGGTATCCATTCCCTGTCTTAGCTTTTGTAAACATCTTAGGAACATGTTGGACGATCTCATATTAGTCTTACTATCTTCCTACCTGGCCATTTATGCTTCCTGTACATTTTTCTTTGCTGTATTCTGAGCATTTTCTCTAGAGCTGTCTTCCAGTTTATTCTATTTAGCTGTGTATCATTCATCGAGACTCTAATTTTAATGATCACATTTTTTTCCATTTTTGAAATTTATTTGAGTGAGCTTCCAAGTATGCTTTGTATTTTATACACACCCCACTTTGTCTAACTTTCAACCCATCTCCTGTGTCTTTAATAATTTAAGACATTTTCCTTTAGGTTATTACCAAGTGATGGTATCAACAAAAGCTCTTGGAAAGCTGAATTCTCCTGCTTAGTGTGTGTGTGTTGTGTGTGTGTGTGTGTGTGTGTGTGTGTGTGTGTGTGTTTCTGGCCTTTGCTAGTCTCTTCCCCTGTGTATTTCAAGATTCTGTCTTGTCATCACCTCACTCAGCAGGACTTTATTTGCAGATTCTTGAAATCAGATTTCTTTTGGACTACAATGAAAGTGTGTTCTCTCCCTCCTTTGTCTGTCTGTCTGTCTGTCTGTTTCTCTCTTTTATTTGAGTTTGGATCTAACTATAGCCCAGGAAGGCCTTGAACTTGTAACCCTCCCACCACCAACTGGTAAGATTATAGGAGTATGCCACCATAGCTGGTTTAGTTGTAGTTTCTGAGGCAGCTGAATCAGACACACACCATAGTTATCGCTTATTCCCCAACCCCCGCTGGCTTTCTTTTTACTAAGCATGTAGCACTTTAAAAGTCCTAGTTTGAAATAGAAACTTTTAAAGATAATTTTTAAAAATTATAATAGAATTATATCATTTTTCTCTGTTCCATCTACACAGCCCTTATTAATGACCTGGCATACTCCTGCATGTAGGTTGGAGCCTGTAAAACTCCTCGATTTTAACATTTGGTTGGCAGAAAGGGGTAATTTAAAATGAACTTGTTTATTGAATTTGTGTTTTGACTGTTTCACACGTGTACTGAGTGCATTGCCATCATTGTCACCTTCCAGCCTCTCCAGTCTCCTCCTCACCCTCTACCCGACAAGTCTCTTGCTGAAACCATACTTTTTTTTTTTTTTTTAAGTCCATTGACTTTTACCAGCCTGGTCTGTGTGACAATGGGTTTGGACTTGTTCTCCTTAGCAGTGGGTATGCAACTGAAAATGAGTGCTCCTTTGCTAGAGTCCATCATAAGTCAGTTTAGAAGGCAGCTGTAGGGCCCTGTGAGCCAGATCTATGGACTGAGTATCAATAAGCCCACTGCAGGCAGCCACAGCCTCTGTGGGATCATGACTGAATTGGCTTGGCCTTGTCCTGGAGACAGCAATTCACAGCTCCTCTCTTCTGGTCCTCACATTCTCTCTATTCCCTAGAAGGGGGTACATTATGAATAAGGATGACAAAGGGAAGGCTGCTTTCAGATACTAGGTCTTAGTGGCTGGGGTTTCAATGAATTTTATCAGTTCAGTAAGCCTTTGATTTGGGAAATCAATGCTACAGTTGTATTTAGATTTCAAAGCTTTAGAAAACACTATTATTCATAAAACAGGCCACTTTTGTTATTCATATATTCAAAATGCATGCATTTTATAGAGTGAGGAAAATCCTGTGCTATGGACTGAACCTTTGTAGCACCCCTCTATCATTCATACTTGGAGGCTGAAACCCCCAATTAAATCCCCATGTTAGGACAGGGGATGGAGCCTGTGGTCTGATGGGCTTAGCACCCCTTTAAGGTAAGACAACAGAGAATTTTGAAGATGGCAAGAAACTGTTCACCTTCGCCAGGAAGGGAGTCTTCCCTGCAGCTCACAATGCTAACACTGAGTTTCGCTTGGACTTCCAGGTTTCATAGTGGTTACAAAATAAATTCGGGTTGTGTTGTTTATACACCCAGACTATGATACTTCATTATGGCAGCCACCCTATAAAAAAGGGAAGAGCATGTTCTTAAAAAAACGTCAGTGTCGGAAAAGTGAATGAAATCTGTACAAACATGTTGGTTTAATGGAAGCTAAGGAGACTATGCTAAGTAAATGCAGCACTTGCCCTAGAGTGGAGCCTGTGAGAACCATCCTGGCAGGATGCTATAGTGTGAGGCAGTGGACGGAAATGATGGAATGGAGAGTGCGTGATTATGGTGTGGAAGTATATTTATGAAGCTGCTATAACTGTAAAGTGTAAGGTAAGGGGAAGCCCTTATTCTTGCAAATATACACTAAAGTTTATAAAGCAAAGGCCTGTGATGTATACAAATTATCTCCTGTGGTTCCGAAAACCATCACAGACATACTCATAGCCTCGTAAGTGAATAGGGTGAGATATGTACAGTAGGTATCCACTAATCTTTAATTTCTGCAATATATTGTTAACACTAAAATAATTTCCAAAGAAAAAGTTAATAATTATTTTGTTTGAAAAATTCCTTAAAGAAAATCCAATACTCAGGCCAATGTTCTAAAACAGAGCAGTCATGCTGATTTTCTTAGTCCGTCCCTGAGAGATAGAAAGCAACCAGACCTGACCCTGTTAGCATGCTGTACTCTTCACATAACTGATTTGGGAAATCACCTGAGGGCCCATGGGAAAAGTCAGCCCCAACTCCCCTCAGCCTTCTCTGATTGGCAGACAGACAGGGACCAGATTATCCCCTGGACCTTCTTTGTCTTATCAGAGAAAGAAGTGGCCCGCCATCTCAGACTCCTCGGAACTACCTTCACGTCTATAGATGCAGACCGAGATTTAGCAGGAGCAACCTGTTAAAATCAAGTAGGTCCTAAGTGCATTTTAGTGTCACAAAAGGAAGTGGCAAACAAGGATAACAAGAACAACAAAAAACATTCTAAACTTTTCTCACAGTCCAGCAAGGCTGCTTAACCCATTGCTGTTTTCCTCAATAGGAGACTATGATACATGTGTTGGAAAATACTCCTGGCCCGAGGTAGAGGAAAGACAAAGCTATGACTCCACAAAGTAAACTTTACTCTTACTCTGTTTTTAAATGTTTTCCCAAGTGAATATATGATTTATGGAGGCGATTGCCCGAGAACAAATGACATCATGTCATAAATAGTAGCCTACAGCTCTTAGATAGTGTTGTATCATGGATATATTTTCTATTATCAGACTGCCAATATTCCATTTTGAAGAAAACTCATCCATGAATTGTTTCAGCCACATGATCATTTCCTTAGGATGGTTATTGCAATTGGAATTCTAAAGTCAAAGGTAGAAATATTGTTAAGGTATTTGATACAATCTTGCTAAATAGACACCAAGTTTAACGTATTCTCTACCAAGCATTTCTGAGAAGACGTGAATTTTCACACTTCTTTATTTTTGGTAATCTGAGTTGCATTGCATTGGTTACCAGTGAGCAGAGAAGACTCCATAAATGTACTGTTGTTTTACATTTTCTTTAATGAGTTGAGATTTTGTATCTTTTTCTTAGCTTACTCCTGAGGTATTTTTTAAAAGTAGTTTATAAAAAGTTTTAAGGCAAGGTATTAACTTATTTTGAAATGCTTTGCATTTTTCCTCAATGTTTATCTTTAAATTGCTAAAGCCCTATAGGAATCAATTGACATTGTGATGGGTTATGTAATATGTACAGAAAATATTCTATCATCTGTTATGTGATTTAAATTTCTTAGTCATTACTGTCTTCAAAAATACAAAACAAAACAAAGCTAGATCCAAAACAAAACCAACCGAACAGGAATTAGTTAGAGGTCACATGCTTTGTTTCTTCTGACTGTTTTGACTCTAGAACAACCCTTAACTTTCTTTACCATCCTATGGACATTTTATAAAAGAACAGATAAGTTGCTATAGCTTTAAAACAAACAAACAAACAAACAAAACAAGAACCCAGAGACTGATACTGGGGCTTAAGCTTCAAGCTGAAGACAAGAGAAGCAAAGTAGCCAGTCACTAGCTCCTACCTCTACCTCAGACCAAAATGTCTGATTCTGCCCTCATAAATCTTCAGAGGCAAAATGCTCCAAGTTCCAGACTCCTCCTGCCTTATAATCCTTTCTCTGCACAGCCATGTCACTCCCGTCTCTACCTCCCTAGAGCTGGGATTAAAGGCATGCAATCCTAAGTGCTGAGATCACCTTTGTGTGAGCCGTTTCTCTTTTAGACTGGTCAATTTCCTAAAGCTCAGTGTGGCTTGAACTAAGAGATCCATCTGCTTGTGTCTTGAATCCTGAGACTAAAGTTGTGTATCATCACTACTTGGCTCTATGGCTTGTGGCTGACTTTGCTTTCTGTACCCTCAGGCAAGCTTTAATAAATCATAAATAATACATAGCTATAAGTTCCTCAAAAAAGTACTTCAGAGTCTGAACTTAGGTCTTAGGTTCCAGCATCTTCCTGAGAAATCCCTTTTATATATAATGGTAGAGATGTATAACTCTGTTATTTTTAATGCATTGTTTTTTTTGTTTTTCTAGGAATTTTACTTAAATTTATAACCAATTATTTGGTGAAGTGAATGAACAGATTCTTGAGTATTTGAAGTGACCACATAGGAGAAAAGTGTAAGGAAATAGTGTTGACACAAAATTTTGCCTGTGATGTTAGCATGAATAATATTGCCTGCAACTATAAATAATGCATTTTCTTTGCTAGCCTTTGGGTATTGGACCCAAAGGACACTGCATCAAAAATGGGGAAAGACCATAGGTGAAAATATAAAATAATCATATTCAATTTTATGTTAACATCGTATTCTATTTTATTATTTTCCCTCAATGAACCACTAACATTTTTTAAAATGGTGGAGACTATAATACAGATCCCTGAGAGTGAGAGTTTTAAATGCAGATCATTAAAATAAAAAGGAGGAGAGGAAGCTGAGTTATCTCTAAGCTCACTGTTTGTATCAGACATGAATTGGAGTAGTTAGGAGTATCAAGCCAGGGTTTCCAATATCACAGAAACCAATTTGATTCTCAGCTGATGTATGGGAGGGCAGTATTCCCTACACAGTCATAACCAGGAGTGCAGCTCTTCCTGACAGGCCTTCCTTGATCACCATGTTCCAATTCTGCTAACTTCAAAGGAGAACTTAATTACTTCTTTCACGTAAAACTGAATTTGTGTATTTGCCTTTTTATAGTCAGATCTGGTTTACTGAAGGACAGTAGCCCATGATGGGAAATGCTTGAGGTAGGACACTTTGAAATGTTTATGAGCAACAACTGAGAAGCTGTGGTTTATAATCTCCATCATCCTGACTCTCAAATGTCTGCTCACCAGAAAGCCACAGTTATAAAGTGCAAACACAGAGCTTTGGTGAGATGACTTTGCATTAGTTGATCTGGGAGTGCAGTTAATGCAAC
Source organism: Cricetiscus sungorus (assembly GCA_030556225.1). Classification (NCBI taxonomy): domain Eukaryota; kingdom Metazoa; phylum Chordata; class Mammalia; order Rodentia; family Cricetidae; genus Cricetiscus; species Cricetiscus sungorus. The sequence goes on along the minus strand of JANBXA010000411.1, from coordinate 7,087,468 downwards.
TCCTCCTTTTAAAATCAGATGCATTTCAAGAGAATGTACTCAACTAATGGCCCAGTGTGTTCTTAGATATTTACCCAAGCATCTGAGGAGCTGTGCCCACCAAAAGACAGATATACGAACTGAACTAGCAAGCCTCATTCATGACAGCTTCAGTTTATAACTGGAAACAACTTTAATGTCTTCCAATAGGAAAACAGATGGATTTTTCAGTCACAATGAAATATTATATAGTAAAAAAGTAAGAGCTTCTGTTTGCAGCTCACGGATTAATCTCACATATATCCTGAATGATTTCAGTAAGAGGGACCAGAGTTATTTATCTCGAGATTGCAATTCACTCAGAAAAGGCATGAGCAAACCTACTGAATGTTGTCTGATAGAAAAATGGATGGTGATTATACAAGTGTGTGTACATGTAAGAGTTAAATGAGTGCACAATTAAATTAGGACACAAACTCACCTTGCTGTATGCATATCCTATTTTATAAGAGAAAAAAAATCTGCTACTGATGGTTTTAGCTTAATGGAAGTTGGAATACATACATTTGAGCATGTCTGTATTAATATAAAACCATTAGACCTTAGCTAGTTAAGGACCTGCCTCTGTCTTTAGCCCTTAGAGTCTTCATTGTATCTTTCCATCCTTAACCCTTCCTGGCTTCATTGTATCTCTTCGTCCATCCCTCTACAAAGTTCTTTCCATGGCTGTGATCACTCTCTAACCTTGTCTTACACTAAGCATCATCCTTAGTCATCTCTTGAAACAAGCTGTTCCAAGATTCCCTAATTTCATTACTATTAAATTTAACGAACAATTGTCGATGTATTTTTATGGCTTGTCTGGAGGATTCCACACTTTAGAACTCTTTCCTTTTCCTCCTTGAAAATGGTCCCCTTCACTGTCTCCCTGATGCTGCTTTTCTTGCTTTCCCTTCTGCCTCTCAGGAAATTGCCTTCTAGCCCCCTTTGTGGCTTCTGTTATCTCCTGGAATACCTCTGGACTCTGTTCTAGTGCCTGTCACCTCACACCCACACCGTCCTCACCCATGCCATCCACTCCCTATGCCTTCATTAATTCTCAGAAGGTTTATTTCTGGCCAAGATACTTTTGTTGAAGCTCAGATCTATTTATCGAGCAGCCCATTAAGCATCCCTCCTTTGATTTCCAAACTCTGTATTACTGTCCCGGCCCCACATCTTCTCCTCATGTATACCCTACCTTAATAAATAGCATCACCATTGAGTCAGATAACCAAACCAAAAAATTGTGAGTTATCCTTGATTTATTTACCCATGTTTTTCCTTAGCTGTGTTGTCACTTGATTCTGCCTTCAGAGTTATAACTCCGTTTTTCGCTACTTCTTTCCGTTTTCACTACACTATGGAGTTCAGGTTAACATCACTGCCCACATAGATTGCTCCAACATCCTCTCAGCTTTCCCCCACTTCCCACACATCTCCACAGTGCTGCATAGCCAGAGAAAAGTTTCTATTTTAATTAAATGATTTTTTTTTTTGCAAATCTGATTGTATTATTCCTTTTGTATGAATGTTTCTTAAACAAAGAAAATGGAGAATACTTTGCTGAAATTTCTACAGTGTATTTTTTCATTCCTTTTTTTCCCTTTTGATTTCTTTTCAGTCCTTTTTGTGTAGCCCTGGCTGTCCTGTAACTTGCTCTGTAGATCAAGCTGGCCTCGAATTCAGAAAGATCTGCCTACTTCTGTCTCCCAAGCATTGGGATTAAATGTGTACACTATCACTGCCTGGTGTGTTGGTGTGTTTTTTTTTCTTTCCTTTCCTTTTCCTTCCTTTCCTTTTCTTTTCTTTCCTTTCTTTTCTTTTCTTTTCTTTCTTTTTTTCTCTTTTTTTTTGGCAGGGTTTCTTCTCTGTGTAGCTTTGGACCCTGTTCTGGGACTTGTTCTGTAGACCATGCTGGCCTCTAACTCACAGAGATCCACCTACCTCTGCCTCCCGAGTGCTGGGGTTAAAGGTGTGTACCACCATTGCCCAGGTGTATTTTTCATTCTGAAGTATATTTTATTTTAGATTTTTTATTAGCATACAAAGACTTAGTAATTGTTGTTATTATTTTAAACAAAACTTGTTGTTTCTCTTCTTCTCTTAAATTCACTTTCTGTATATGCTCTCCTGCAAATGGTATATGTACTTTAAGCATTTGCATTTTAAGATGAAATATCAATATTGAATAACTTACTAAATACAGAAATGCTTCCTGCTATGGTTCAGTAGAGTGTGCATGCATTAGCAAGGCTTCCCATGGAAGATCTGGAATGGTATAGATGAGTTTCCCTTTTACATTAACCATGGATCCAGTTGTGTGGGAACATGAAATGATACATGTAGAAGAAACATGTATTATGTGTTCAACAATTTTATATTTAGTTTTCATTTTCTTAGGTGCTTGGTTTTGACCCCAAGGCATATGCATGTGAAGAAAACACTATCACTTATCCGTATCCCCAAGTCCTACATTTTTTTCATCCACTCTTACTATGAAAATGTAGTGTCAAAAACAGTGATGAATATTTGATACAGAATTCATTCAGTTTATGTTGCTTAGAGAGACATCTCACAGACACAGAATCAAATCATGGATGTCTCCATTTATTGGTGGGTCAAGTCATGTCCTCACAGGAAAGAAAGAGTTAACTGCAACACCAGACTCCTTCCTGTGGCTGGAGATGATTGACCTCAACAGGCTCCTTGTAAACTTGCTAATAGTATTTACAAGTGGAAAGATACCAGAGTCCCCATCTAAAATGATGGGTTTTGGCAGGACTGGTGTGTTCTGTCTAGACTGTGTATTGTAAATAACCCTGCAGTGTATGGATTTATGGGACATGGCTGGCTGGAGGTTGGGAGGTACTCATGTAAGCATTTTCTGTCTAACTAGAAAAACGATAATGGGAACCTCAAAACCAAAGCCTATTTTTTTTTTAAAAGAACATCATGTTCACAGGAACTGTTCAAAACTCAGCTGTTAACTCTGAAACCCAAATTCATCCTAATATAAAAGAAAAGGTCAGTTTTTAACTAATAGACTGTGTCTCTTCCTCAGAGGATTACCCTAATTTGTATTAGAGTCTTTTTGGTAAAGCCTAACATGATGACACTCATGAGTCTACTTTGAGCTTTCAATTCTTCAATAAACATAGATAAACAGACACAAGAAATAAGAAGCAGATAAATAAGATATACTTGATCACACACAGAGAGAAAATTTAAAGGCAGTGTTATAAATTTTAGTTAATATCAAGAAATAGATTCCTACCTAACATTATATGTTAAAACAAAAAATTAAAAGAGAAAATTAAAAATTAAATTTAAAAATTAGATAAGAAGAAATTGTCTAAAACCATATCTGACTTTTAGTAAGTAAATAAATGAAAGACAATTAAACACCAGAGGAACAATTGAACAAGGACAGACAGACAGCAGATGGGAATCTATTTAGGACACGTTTGAGGGAGATGTGTTTAGTAACATGCCAACATAAGATTGCCTCCATTTTGTTGGCTCTCTGTTTGATCTGCTGTGCATGAGTTTTATAATTGCATGTTTTCCTGTTTATCCATCTAGGCCGCTATTTTCCATACTTGTGGGATCCTATTCAGAGAGTTGCTGCCTATGTCTATGTTTTGAAGTGTTCTCTGCCAGCAGTTTCAGTTTCTTGGCCTTTAATTCAATGTCTTTGATCAGTTTTGAATTGACTTTTGTGAAGAGGGAGATAATCTCTTTCTTCTACATGTTCATATCCCCTTTTCCCAGAACCATTTGTCAAGTATCCCCCCTCCCCCACACGTGTATGCTTTGGATACCTTTGCCAAGTATTAAGTGACTGTGGGTTTATTTCTGGGTTCTCTTCTTCTCCGTTGGTCTAAATGTCTGGTTTTGTGCTATGATTTCTTAGTCAATATGCCTCTGTAAGTAGAATTTGAAGTCAGGTATAATTTGATTACCTGAGGCATTTTGTGTTTGCGTATGAATTGGATTGTTTTTCTTTTCCCACGTCAATAAAGAATGCCACTAGAATATTGATGGAGAGGGATTACATTATTCTGTAGATTATTTTTGGTACCATAGCCATTTCATAATAGCATTTTGCCAATTCAGAAGCATAGAAACCTTTTCTATTGTCTTGTATATTTTTCTATTTCGTTTTCCTTACTGTTTTCAAAAATAGTTTTTATTTTAATGTATGCATGTTTTGCTGGCAGGCATGTCTGTACACCACAGGTATGTGGTGGCTTTGGAGACAAGAAGAGGGCTTCCATCCCTACATCTGGAGCTGAAGATGGTTGTGAGATATCATCATCATGTGCATTATGGGAATCAAACCCAGGTCCTCTGAGAGCAGCTGCTGCTCTTAACCACCGGGCCATCTCTATAGCCTCATTTTCTTTTCTTCATTACCTTCAATTGCTCTTTATAAAGGTCTTTAACATTATTCTTATTAAGGTAATTTGTAGGTACAATTTTTAAAATATTGAAATGTTTCCTTTATAGTTTTTAAAGTGGTTTACAATGTCAGATTTTACACTTAAATCTTCAGTCCATTTTGAGGATCCTTTTGTATGATGTGTAGGATGAGTCTCAGGTTTAGTTTTTTTTTTTTTCATGCTGTTTCCCCGTTTCTCCAATAGCTTTTATTTATTTTTTATTACTATTTTAATTTTTTTAAAAGTATTTTTTTTTATTTTACACACCAACTACAGTTCCCCCTCCCTTCTCTCCTTTCTTCCCCATCCTACCATTCAAAACTCCACCTGTTCCTCAGTAAGGCTAAGGCCTTCCATAAGATTTTAAGGTATCAAAAACATGAGTCGTAGTTGTAATAGACCAAGATTGACAAACTGGTATTCATTGAATTAAAAAAATGATCTGCAAAAAATACTACTAACAAAATTAAAATACAGACAATGGATAGGGAAAATATTTGTGCATTACATATCTGACAAGGACTCATAGTAACAATGCATTAAACAAAAACTCTCTTATGATAGAAATGGTGACAAACACCTTTAATCTGAGCACTCGGGAGGCAGAGGCAGGTGGATCTCTGAGTTCCAGGCCAGCTTGGTCTATGTAGTAAGTTCTAAGACCCTTGTGGTTATGTAGAAAGACTATGAATAACCTTCTAAACTGTCAGAAATATATAAAAGTGAATTTTACTGTGTTAAAATTTAAAGAATTAAAATTACAGGAGAGAGATCAAAAGATAAAAGTGTGAGAAATGATTTTTGTATGTGAAGAAATTAAGCTTTATAGAATTGTTCAATTTTTTGTGATAATTTTAATTAAAGTTGTTCTTATTGTTTTAGGCTAATTAGATAAAAATTGGAAATTTACTCTGTTTACCAACTTTTAAAACCCCATAAGAAAACAAATCAGAGCAGCATGAATGGAGCTTCATATTTAATTGGCTAAGGCATTAGTTATCTCCAAAATAAAAGTCAGGGGTCTAACACAAACATCACATTTCTGTGATGGGCTTTCCCCTGTGATCTACAGCAAGCTTTCTAAAACTTTGTCTCAGTCTAGAACTTAGAAGAATTATCTTTTCCTCAGGCCATTTTTCTTGAGTAGTAATGGTTTTACTTAAGCTTCACCACTCTGCCAAGAGGTGAAGCTTGAAGTGTCCAAAATGGACATCTAGAAAGAACAAGGGAAGCCTTCTTACCTTTTGTCATTGAGGCTGATAACTGGATGCTTAATAAGCTAGCACTCTCTATATCCTGAGTGGGTAGCTAGATGCACAATCATGGCTTATGGTAACAGCCTGAGGTCTTCCCTGAGTGTAGATCCATCTATTAGAATTCTGTATTTGGAGTTCAGAATATATCAGCTCCAATTTCCACTTTCAGTTTCTCCAAGTACAGCAAAAGCTCAAAATCATCATGATGCAGAAAATGTGTAGAATCCCTCTTGACTTTTATATTGATTTTCATAGCTTTTTATAGTTCTATTACCCATACCTGGTCTAGAAGTAGCCTGCTAACCTACTCGTGATTCACTAGGCTTCACAGAGAGAAAGGAGTGTCATTTAATGCCATGACTAAAATAAATTCAGGTCTTTAAAGGAATACCTGGAAGATTTGTCACTGACTGGCAGTGCATGTATGCTTAGACATGTTTTGAGAAATGAAGTGTATGATATGTACACAAAGCTGGATCATGAGGACACGTGAACAAGGACACGATTTCCATCCTACAATAAAGCAACTGCTTATGGTGAGGCACAATTGGATTTGTATTGAGAATGGCAATGGCAATAAAGCCAGAAGGAATATAATTACATTGCCCAGCACAATTGCTTTTTCTCCATGTTCCTCCCATCTAGGATATTTGGTACCTGCTGGATTTCCCATACACTCCCTCTCAGAGTTTCCTATGCACCCCCTTCCTCACTATGGTCACCTCTTCTTGCTTCCAACTGAGGTTTACCCACAGAACCCAGAACTATCCACCTTTTCCCACAGCCACAGGATTTGGCCTTCAAACCCAACTGTGCCTCACAATGGTGAGCTGCTCTTTGGCTGTTCTTTCCCAAAGAGACATCAAGACTCCAGTTCTGAGTGAGGGTCCTGCTAAGCAGAATGAGTTTGACTCTGAGGCTTTAAATGATCTTTCACTGCAACACAGATTTAACTAGCTACTTCTACAGTAATTTATTTCAACTACTTCTGTATCCTAAAGGGATAACTTTTTCTAAGATTTGTGTTATCCATTTGTATTCCCAAAACTCTCATCCAAAAGAGATTTCTGTCTTTCAAAACTCATATTTTTAAACACGTAAGAACTTTTCTGCTAACACCATCTGGCCAAACACAAATCTGCCCCCTTGAAGCTGTCATCTTAAAGGTACTGGTAGGAACATTTACTACCCATGAAGGAAGAAAAGTACTATCCATGTATCTTCCTATATGCAGTGGAGAAGAGGACTGTCCTCACTCAGCTAAGAGACAGATGAATTTACCCAGGCTGTAAGAGCAAATGAATAGCATTAGAGGAAGCTGGACTTGACACTACTTACTATTGCAGTGCTGTTAGGAATAGATTTTCCCTGCCAGTCTGATCCCACTGCCATGCCAGCCCCAAATAACATACTGAGACATTGTATTTGATATAAAACTGTTGGCCAGTTACTAGCTTTTTTTTTATCAGCTACGTCTGTCTTAAATATTAACCCATTTCTATTAATCAAAGTATTTCCATGTGGTTTCATCTTACTGGAGAGAGGGGCTGGCATTCTACTCTCTCTGTTTTCCATCTTGAATCTCCTCCCTACTACTTCCTCTCTCCTCCTGGTCTCCTAGTCCTGCCTATGTTACTTTCCTATTGGCCAACAGTGCTTTATTCAGTAACCAATAAGAGAAACATATTTACAGAATAACATCTCCCATCACAGTGCTCTGTATGGGCAAGCCTTTCCCAACAGGTTGTTATTTTAAAGTGGCTGTATATTTTTCTCTTTGACTCTTATGGATGGGGAAAAAAAAAGATGGAGCTTCTAAGACGCATCCTCCAAGTGGTTGAGTACACATAGGGTGAGCACAGAGCCAATCCTATCCCAGGTATCCATTAAAGTTTCTGGTGCAAGATAAAGCAAAGGATGCACTGAATGGCCAGGAATGTGATATTAAGTTGAAAGCAGACAACTAAGGAATCCACCTGTGCTCTGACAAGAAAAATGTGTGCCTTGGAGCAGATCTGTTGGTTCAGAGCTTAAAATCAAGGTTAAGAAATAATCCTGGGCTTCCAGGCTCATCATCTGCAGGCATACTAACACCCCTTTCTATACTTGCCCACTTGCCATATTTGCCCAGATCATAAATCTGGATTTATGTCCCAATGACTGCTCATGTCATGTTCACTAAGAACTCCTTCCACAAAATCCATTGTCTCCCATGTTCTCATCTTGTTGGACATTCTAGCTGCATTTTGAGTCCTCTCTCTCTCTCTCTCTCTCTCTCTCTCTCTCTCTCTCTCTCTCTCTCTCCTACATCTCAGGACCTTTGCCTTTGTTTCTCTTCCTGGCATGCTCTGCCCAAGATGATCACATGCCTAACTCCCTTTTGCATTGAGCTCACACTATGATGCTAACTCCTATGAGCAAACTTTCCTGACTGACTAAACCAGCTGTTCTTTCTTGTCCCCAGATACTATCCTTTTTATGTTACTGTCTTCCTAAATATGATGTTTTTATATTACTTCAATTGTTTGTTTTCTCATCATATCTGTGGTGGGAGATCTGAACTGTATCACAGCAAATCACACCAGCCTTATTTATTTCCTGAAGTACCTCTCCAGAAACAGGGACATAGCAGATGTTCAATAAGTCTTCATTTAATGGACAATTATGATTCACAAATGGACATGTGGCAGAAGAGATTACAGTAACCCTCAAACTTGAAAATACAAAACAACATACAAATTTGAATGCATATGAAATAGTTCTTAATATTCAGAACTCTTAGTATGGAGGTTCATCTATGAAGGAAAGCATATCGGATGGTGGTCTTTTTGTTAAATTCTTGTTCTGCCAACTGTCTCAGGTAGTCGTTCTGAGAGCTGGTCTTCAACTGGAACCCCAAGAGTGTCTTACCCCACCCAAGGGATATTGGTTATCAACATTACATGTGTCCTGCCAAGAGTTTTAACAGCTTTCCCTGTGATTCTAAAATGCATCCACTGCCCTTTCTATTCATTTTCTGTTTATTCTCTCGTCTGGCAAGTATAAATTATGTGATAGGAAATAACATTTGCTGTATTTCCCAGGGTATTCCTAGTGTCTGTTGCAGGGGAACATTTTGGACCTCAGGAAGTACATTTTCCAAATCCCATGAAATCTGGAAAATATAGTCACTGTGAACCATGTCTCATAGGTTTCCTTATTCAATGCAGCAGACGGGGTAAAAAAGGCTTAACATCATGGCTGGATTTCAGCAGCATCATCACCAACTGCACCGATCTCCTCAAAACTGAGAAGGCTCTGCGGAGTTAGCCGAGAAAAGAGGCTGTTGATGTTTCAGAAGCAACAAGAAGATGAGAACATGCTTGAGACAGAAAGAAATGAAGGGAACATCTATAAAGCTCAACGAAAGAATAAATATAGTTACCCCATAGGCCATACCAGTAGATGGAACGGTTCTCAGGGATATCACTTAGGGCAGTGGTCCTCAGCCTTCCTAATGCTGTGACCCTTTAATACAGTTCCTCATGTTATGTTGACCCTCACCATAAAATGATTCCATTGCTACTTCAGAGCTATAATTTTGCTACTGTTATGAATCATAATGTAAATATTGTTAGAGGTGAAGGTTTGTCTAAAGGGTCACCACTGACAGGTTGAGAACCACTGACTTAGAGGCCCCTTGGTAGAAAGGATGATTAACTGGTTATACTAGCCTCATGTGAGCCATGCCTTGGCAAATTGAGGCAAAACACTGGGACCCACTTACACTAGTGGATGAAGCTGTGAGTAGAGAAGGCCAGAGACACAGAGAAGAACAATAGAGGGGGCAGGAATCATCACATCAATGATTCAGGTTAAAGGGTTAGCAGATTCAACTGAGGGGAGGCCTCTAACACCCAAGTATACTTCATGAGAATGCCAGACAGAAGGATATGTGGGACACTGGACTCCCTGAAAGGGGAGGGCCATCAGCTCATGCTGTTTCTCTTGGGTACTGAACATTGGGGTAGCCCCTGTGTGTGAAATGTGCTAGGCCTCGAGTTTAATTGTCCCCAAATAAGAGTAACCCTGTCCCACTAGATACATCTACAAGCTCCCTACACCTACAGCTCAAGGACCATGTTGGGAAAGAGAGAGCAAAGATTTAAAACACAGATAACCATAATATCTGCTGAGAGACTGTCTTTTAGATATGACAGGGAAGCTCCACCCATGAACTCTCAAGGATATGGTTTCCTAAACAGGACCTAAAGCACTGATGATAGCAATAGAAATGTCAACATGGATGGGGGAAGCTCAAAACACCCCCATTCCTAGATGAAGAGCCATGGGCAGTTAATGAAAGCTGAGAGAGGAAGAGTCAAGCTGGTGATGAGCCCCCTAATTGGTTGTCCAATATCAGGTGGATAATCCTCAGAACATATACATGCATACAACACCAAATAGACTCATCCAGTTTGTGTGTGTGTGTGTGTGTGTGTGTGTGTGTGTGTGTGTGTGTGTGTGTGTGTAGTAATTAAAGAAAAAGGTCATGAATTTCTGAGGGAACAGGATGGAGGGTGGCACAAGAGGGTTAGAGGAAGGGGACACAATGTTGTAAATATAGTGCACATATATAAAAGTAAATAATAATAATAATGATAATAATAATATAGGCCTAGTGGGGTGTAGTGGCTTACACCCATAATTTCAGCAACTGGAAGGCTAAGGCAAGAGGATTAAGATATTCAAGGTCAGCCTGGGCTACCGAATGAAACCTTTTCTCAAAGAAAGAAAAGGGAGAATAACTCCCAGTAACTGAAGAATTTTAAGAAACTGTTCATTATTTACAGGGTTCTTTGTTCTTTCTCTGTGAAGGAGGAGCCTAGATCAGTCTTTTGGTTGCTTTTCAATATAGATGGCCTTCAAAATACCTAAAGTAAAAGCAATCAGTGATACTCCTATATCCAACTTTCCTAAACCAAAATTGTTGTTTTGACACTTGAGAAGGTATTTTCATAATTTCTTCCAAGAATGAATGCTTCTGTGTAGTGATGTTGCCTCTCTATGCTTGGCGATTAAGCCTCACTGCTCCAGGGGCTGGTTCTGTCTGGGTTTATGAAAATAGACACTAAGTTGATACAACCCAGGCACTGCTCTGGCTCCAGGGGAAAAGAATATTGCAACAAATGGTGCCTGTGCTGCATTGTTTAGGAAAAGCTTTAAAGCAGGGCGACATTAAGTCATTGGTCAACTCTTCCTGTCTACAGCTCCTGCTTTGTTTTTATTACCTAAATTAGCTGAACTTGAGTAGAACTCTGTATTTGATGAGCTTCTTTTGACATTTTTTGAAAGTCAGGAAGCGTGCAAAAGAGATTTATGAAACAGAATCTCTCTCAAGACCAAAGTTTTCTTTAAAGATGGCATTTACTATGCAGTAAGCACTTTTTAACCATAAATGTGTGTGTGTGTGTGTGTGTGTGTGTGTGTGTGTGTGGTGTGTGTGTGTGTACAGCAGAGAGAGAAGGAACAATGGTGATGCATCACGGGGTGACTTTCCAAATGAACGACATATTTGATCACTGTCTACATACACTAGTGTCTCTGACATTCCAATGAAGGTGTTTTTAAATTACCTAATTCCACACATTCTTAGAAACTTAATTAGAATTCTTGCAAAGCAACATACACGCTTTCAAGCATATGTGGACAAGCCCACCACATGCACACAGATTGAAGATTTCTTTCTTCCTTTCTTTTTCTTTCTTTCTTTCTTTTCTTTTTTTTTTTTTTTTTGAGGGGATCTGGATCTACACATGGTTGTCTTCATATTCCAAGAAACAGGTGCAAGAAGAGCATTGACAGACGAGGCTACACAAAGAATGACTGAACACATGAACAAGAATGTGTTTCCAGACTCTGGTTTGCAGCAGCTATGACTACTGTGTGTGGGGACTTACGTGATGGGGCTGGATATAACCCCATGGCTTTCTGGTGTAGGAGATGACACATGAACTCTGTAGGGGTGGAATTTTGTGTTCTGCTCAAAATGCACATTGAGTGATGTTTCCAATGACTTAGTTATTAGCCACTGATGTTTTTAATTAAAAAAACAATATTCTTTCTTGTAAGTTTTGTTTGGCTCATTTCTGATAAGATGTTTTGCCACCACAGAAAGATAGAAGGGTTTAGATCTTTAACTGATGTTGTTTCTTAAGAGAGGTTCTGCTGGCTGCCCAACATTCAGCATTCTTTATCCTTCTCTGCTAGTGGCCTGGAGAGCTCATGACATCACTATAGAAGTTGGGTAGATTCATATCTTCTTTCTCGATCTCTTGTTTCTCTCCCTCTTCCTACTCCCAGAAGATAGAATGCTGCACTAAACTAACTGGTTATTCCAAGTGAGTTTCCTTTGAAGATGGCATGAGTGGTCCCAAAGGAAGGGCCATTTAAGACTCATTTGGAGCAGCTGTGCTTGCCAGTTACACTGGGTAGAGCAATACCCTGTCATCTTACTTCTGCTATGTAGCCTGTGCTGATCCTTGGCTTATGTCTGTTTTCCAAGGCATTTTTCCTCGTTCCATTTAATCCCATGATCCTCCTGTTACCTTCCAATTAGCTCTCTTATTTGCTTAAGATAATACAGTCAGCTACTCTTGGTTGGAATAAAACCCTGGCACATCTCCTCATTTATTGTACAATAAGCAGAATTAAGCCTGTACCTAACAGTTGTATCTAAATTCAAAAGAAAATAAAAAACCTACATTCAGACACTATTCTTTGAGTGGTGGCATAATTGAGAGTCTGGTGGCCTTTGTTCCAGAGGATATGTGTTCAAGCACTGGCCCTACCATTTATAGACTTGTGACCTTGGGCAAGACATTTCACCTCTTCTCTGCTTCCCTTCTTCACTTATAGAAAGGAATAAAGCATCACACAGATATGTCCCAAGGACAATGCACGATTATTTTTATCATGAAAGTTTTTTTTAATGTATTGAAGCTACATTTTTATCATTTTAGGCCAGCGAGACCTCTTCTATATTATCTCCCTTCGTACATCATACACATCCACTATACATTCTTGTTTTCTTCTTCAGATAGGACCTAGGAGGTAAAATGCCTTTGGCTTCAAACTAGCTTTGGATGGGGCTTGAGATCACTGCTTCCAGGGTAAGCTCTGTTGAAAATATGGGAGCAGAGGACTTCCCTTTTCTCAACCCAAAAGCTAAATTTGTATTTGACCCAACTTACTTTACCTTCCAACTGGCAGACACGTACATAAAGGCAAAGGCAGATGCATGCAAAACCTATCTTCTGGGTTTAGGCAACTCTGTGGTAGAGAACTGGGTTTGATCCCCAGCACCAAATAAATAATGACAAAAAGAAATCCCAGGTCATTTGCTTAGGGATCTGTTGTAGAATATTAGTTGAATATGTGTTACATTTATTTTTGCTGTGGATTATTTGTTTAATGATGCAAAGATGTGTTGTATTCTTCTATGTTGCATTTGTTTCACTGTGAAGTTGTGTTGCTTTGCCTGTCTAAAACATGTGATTTGTCTAATAAAGAGCTGAATGGCCAATAGCAAGGCAGGAGAAAGGACAGGTGGGGCTGGCAGGCAGAGATAATAAGTAGGAGAAGAAATTTGGGAGGAAAAGATCTAGGAGTAAAAGAAAAGATGAAGGGCAGCCACCTAGCCACACAGCAAGACATGGAGTAAAAAGTGAAGAAAGGTATACAGAAATAGAGAAAAGTGAAAGCCTAGAGGCAAAAGACAGAGTGGATAACTTAAGAAAATCAAGAAACAGGTCAAACTAAGGCTAGGCATTCATAAGTAAGAATACGACTCCCTGTATTTATTTGGGAGTTGGGCTGCAGACCTCCAAAGAGTTCAGATTTAAAAACAAAAACAAAACCAACAACACTGGCCCTTCCCAGTTGTCCTCCTACTGTGTTGGCTTCTAGCTAAAAAGCTTGTGCTCATCTTGGTGTGGTGGTGTCATGTAACATAAAATTAAAATCTTGCTCATGGAGGGTTTTAAGCGGACCTTTAGTGGTTTCCTGCTGGCATGGTGCTGACATTGTTAAAGGGAGGTTGTGAAAACTGAGGCAGAGATGCAGAGAGCAGGAAGTGGCATGATGCTGCCAATGTAAGGCTCACAGCCTTTGCTTTGGATGATGCATTGTGCTTCCTGGAGGGTGGAGTAATTTTTACTAGGGAGACAGAGGAAGAAAGAAAGGGGTTTCAGTGAGGCTGTTTTCCACTGCTCCTCTCTGAGAACTTCTTGAGGACAGAGGGAGAGGTCCCTTCTTGGTGCCTGTGCTTGCTCAGATGGACCCTCCCTGTCCCTGATGCTTATGTCCAGTCTTGCGGACACACCAGAACCACCTAGGGCAATATTTAAAAGATTCTGGAGTCCAGGTCATGTCCCAGATTGAGCAATCAGCCTCTGAAGTTGGAACTCACTCACTCACTCACTCACTCACTCACTCACTCACTCATGATCTAATGGGCGTCCCCACTTTTAGAACTACTGGTTTGTGCTCGTCATCATAACTCATTTGTTGTAGCCAAGTATGTGGACTGGAACCATCAATAGCGTGGTTTCCTTTTCCTCATGTTTTCACTGAGCCCTGGTGCTCCTGAACCTTGAGCCCAACAGTAAAATCCAGATCAAGATAGAGTCATTATATGTGTCTGTTGTGCTGTTATGAGAACATTTCTAGTGGCCTAATAACTTTAAAAATTAAAACATTTTCTTTCTCTATGTGTATATGAGTATGAGTATATGCAGTAACACACTCCTACTTGTATTTAAGGCCAGAGGAGAACTCTGAGTGTTCCACTATATTTCTTCCCACCTTAATCCCTTGAGACGGATTTCTCACTCAACATAGAGCTAGGCTTATGACCAATAAGTCCCAGCAATTCTGTCTTCTCTCCCATTGCTTTGAAATTACAGGTGTGTGGGTCTCTCTCTTCTTCCTTCTTCTCCCTCTCTCCCCCAGCCTCCCTCTTTTTGTGTGTGTGAGATCATGCCTGGATTTTATGTGAGTTTTGAGTATTTAACCCAGGTCCCCAAGCTTGCATGGCAAGGACATTACTGACATTCATCTTTTCAGTGTTGCCCAACCCCTTCCATCACTTTTTATGACAGAAACACTTGCCTTTAACCTGGGTTCATTTTCCAGTGTTGTGGCCTTTGTCAGTAGTTAATTTCTCTAAGGCATTCTTTCCAAAGTGAAATATTCTATTCTTGGTGCCAGACTCAAAGGAATAGTATTTCTTTTAAAAACACTTAAGGCAACCACCATCCTCCCTTTTTAGTTTAAAGTACCCAAAGGGCAAAAAGTTAGGTTCTTCTAATTAAAACATCATTTCCCAAACTGTCTCCTATCAATTGAGTACACTTTTCTTTTCTGGCTTCCCATGAAAATGTTCTCAATGCCCCAGGTGTTTTAGCTATAGAATACTGAAATAATAATAGCACGTGTTCTAGGCCAGAGGTCTTTCTTAGTGGTATGACTGCCTCGCACCACTCAATTCTCATGGCAACTGATGTTGTTGCTGTTCTTATCTGCTCAGAAGAAACTGAGGATTGCGGAAGACAATTCTCCGAGGTCGCATGTTTGTAAAATACCTGGCATGCCATTTACTTCCTGGAGGTGAGCAAGAGTGAATGGAGATTTATCAAGCAATTGCATGCCTAAATGTATCCTAACCTTTTGCACTGATGTAACTACCAATATACTGGCAGTAAGTATGATGAGATGCTCTAGGGAAGGAACAGATCAAGAGCCTTTTCTCCTAGCTGTCTGGTTTTGTGACGTTCTCATGCTTGTTTTCCCTGTTGTTATTCTCTCCAGTGAAATGAGGTGGCTGGGCCAGGACCCAGACCCAACAGTGTTGGAGGAAGGCCTCCATCCTTCCACTTCTCCCTTGGTCTTCAGTCTCCAGAGGGAGAAACACGCCGAAGGCTAACGTGCAAGAATGCAGAGGACCAGCAAAGCTAGCACATCACACACCTAAGAGCTAAGATTCAGGCTCTGGAAACGTAGCTGAGCGATGGAGTGCTTCCTGAGCACAAGGGAGGCTGAGTTTGATCCCTTGCAGTGGGAAGAATACAACACAAGCACACACAGGTAAAGTTCTGCATGTACAAACTTAATTTGTTTTGAAAATGTCTGCAACTTGAGTCAACATTGATGTTCAGGCCTTGACATCTGTTAGTAGTTTTCCCCTTAATGCTTAATACAGAGTTAGAAACAGACACCCAAAAAGAAGGAAATAAGGTCAGTTTCCAGAAAGGGAAACCTACAAAGATTTTTGGGTATATCCTTACACACACACACACACACCACGCACACCTATTTATCATCTATCTATCTATCTATCTATCTATCTATCCATCTATTATCAACTACATATACCCATATTTTGTTTCAAAACTCAAATCAAAGAGCAAAGCTGTTACATAATCTGTTTTATTTAATGCTGTTTGTTTGTTAACTTAGTGTTGGAGCCTTGAATTAAATCCCTATTAAATATTTAAACCATTTGCCAATTTCATTCTTTATGCACTACTGTAATATATACACAAATTTTTGCAGCCCATGGCAAACTTAGAAATGATATGAATTCCACAGCTCAGAAAGATCAGAGTTTATTTGGTCAGAAAATTTCGCAGAGACTATAAATGAGGTCCACACTCTCTGCAGGAGATTCTCAATTTTAACTGCACGTTCTCAACTCACCTGCAAAGATTTTTTTTCCTCCATGATATGTCCTCGTCTCACCCCCAGTCATTCTGCCTTCATCTGGGTGGAGCTCAGGCGCTCAGTTATTTTCAAAAGCTCCCCTGGTGTCACAATGTGCAGCAGGGTTAAGAGCTGTGTACTAAGCTGCCACTGGAATCAAGGTCTCTCTGGCAGGTGTACTGGGACACTCTTGGCCTTAGCTTTTGCACACTAAACGGGGAACTAGATAACAGAGCTTTTCAAAACACCCTGCAATTTCTCTGCCTTAAACTAACAGCACCCAAGCATATCACTCTGGCGATTTAGTAGTCAAATTTTGTGGTGTATTTCGTCTTGAGAGCTTGGTGTGAAGTGTGTATTTTTTGTAATTGCTCAGATTTTAGAGAGCTTTGAATGCTTGCTTTGGAGCTGGAGCAGAGGAAAGATAAGGACAAACAAGCAGCTGTAGTTTAATGGGAAACTGGAGATCCCGGGCTTTCCCCTTATACCCAAAGCTACAAACCCCTCAGCATGGATCTCACCAATTCTGGCCCCTCCTACATGCCTAGCTTCCAGTGGCCCCTCTAGACAGTTCCAGAAACCCTACTTTTGTGTCTATTTTCAATTATACCATGGGTAAAACTGACCCCATTAGCTGTTAATTAAAGCGGATGGAACATCTATACCTTAAAATTTTAATTGTCCACAGAGGTGTGGATTGGAGTTGAACTTGCCGGTCTTGACTATTACCCCTTTCCTGGCTGCAGTGGGATGGAAAATGCATTGTGCACTGAGGTTAGGGAAAGTGAAGCTGATCCATTGTTTTTCTAAGCTAGAGCTTGCGAGCTGGAAAAGGACTGCTTGACTTTCACTTATTTATAGAAGTGTCTGGAGGTAAGGTACCCTGGGCCATAAAATCCTGGGTTTACTGGTGCAGCGTTCAACCTTTCCAAGTCTCCAGGAGGGAGAAATCCAGGTATCATTATCATTTTATACTCAGAATCTTCTCTCTAGAAATCTTCATGAAGGCTAGATTATCCCCCCTGCGGATTTGCTTTCAGGGACCTCTTGATGTCCCTTCTGTTATCAGGGTTCTTCAGATCCACATAATCTATCAGAACAACTGAAGGGAAAGAAAGGGGGAAAAATAAAAATAGGTATCCATTCTAAATGACAGAAGAATCTGCTTGCTCTTACTTTGGAGATTTCTTAAAGACAATCTCATAAAAGAGTCCCTGTACAGTAGTGGGCAAGGGCATGAGCTAAACATTAGGAACAAACTTCCCCATTCCAAACACCCATGCCATACAGCTAAAGAGAAGTGTACTTGTTCACCTCTCTGAGCTCTAGTTCCCTCATAAGTAAAATGAAAATGATTGCCAGCTCATAGAGAGGACTAAAGGCAATCAATACATTATGGACGCACTTTGCTTCAGGAAAGCATCTATAAGTATTGCAGGGTCTACTTACTCAATAAAGGATAAGTGGCTTTTTAGGGCCAGTGGGTATCCAAGAAACCAAGGATATCACCAAGAATCCACTTTATCACTGTAGCTGCATGTTCAAACAACCCATGCAATGGTAGAGTGGGTGAAAGGAATTTGTGAGATGCCTAGGAAGAGATGGGAGGTCAGTAGCTGTTCATTATCCACTTGACTCACCTGGCTGCAACAAGGTGGACTCGTCCCAGGCAAGAACACACTCCTTTATCGTGTAGCTCTTTTGCTATCCCCGTCTCTACCTCTACTAACACCATTTGCATCTATGGATGGACTTGACAGTACCTCTTTTATCTCAGGAGAGGGAAGAAGGGTAGTTCAGGAAGTATTTAGACATGGAAGCTGAGCCAAGGGACAGTTAACACAGATAAACAAAGCTGGAGCAGGGCTTTGGGACTATGGCTCAAAGATGCTGCCTGGTTGCCTGTGGTTGCAGAGCAGTAAGTGGGCCCGTGTGCACTGTTGCTTTGGTACCTACTATGGTAGCAAACATTAATAATTACAGTTGCAGAACCCTAAAATCTTAGGAAAAGCAGACCTTTCTGACATATAAATGCCCATAAGTATAATTGTATTAGCCAATAGAATATTGACACTTGAAATACATATGCTGATTACAGATACAAACACTAAGTTCATAACTAGAATGAGCTACAAGGCAAAGCAAAATTGTCTGTCATTCACTGTATATCAGCTTCATGAACCTACAGGTCACCCATTTCACCCAGCCTTCCTTTAAAATGTACAAACTTGTTCTCTAATCATTTTCTCCTTGCAGGTTACACACACACACACACACACACACACACACACACACACACACCCTCTGTAGCCCTAGATCCTTTCTCTGCAGCAGCGATTATCAACCTATGGGTCAAGAATCCTTTGGGGGACATTGAGTGACCTCTTCATAGGGGTCACCTAAGACCACTGGAAAGCATAGATATTTATATTACGATTGATAACAGTAGCAACACAGTTATGATATAGCAACAAGTAAAGTTATGGTTGGGGTTAGCACAACGTGAGGAACTGTATTAAAGGACCACAGTGTTAGGAAGGTTGAGAAGCACTGCTCTACAGATTTATCACACCTGAAAACTTTTTATTGGAAGATGGGGGAGAGAGCTGAGGGAGGGAAGGGCTAGAGGGGAATGGATGAGCCCCTAAGCTGGAGATAGAATCTCCAGTTATAGAATTCAGGGAAAACTGAATATTGGAAAGGAAACTTAGACACAGCTCTCACATTTCTTGGCAAGGGAATCTGTGCATGGAGTGAACACTCTTCTGAAAATGTAGAAATGGCTATTCAGAAACAGCCATGACTCTTGTATAGATTGAAGCATGTCACTAATTCATATACGGTAATCTCTTTCAGTTAAATCCCACTAGCCAGTAAGTCATGTAAATACCAAGAAATAAGGCTGAGAAAAGAAAATTCCTCTTAGGGCCTTATTTAGATGAGGTAAAATATGTATGTTCAGTATATTCAGACCACAGACTCTTACGTTTGACAGGCTATTTGTCTTGACCTTGATCATAATAAGATTTTTGGCTCCAGTTTAATGCAAGAGACTGTCTAAGCTCTATGATAATTAAATTATGATAATTAGTTTTTTTCTTTCTTTTTTGACTTTAGGACACACACACACACACACACACACACACACACCGTTATTTATTCTTTTAGGGTCAATTCCAGGAGTGTTTAAAAAGTTAATGAAACTAATTACATAGGTTGCCTTTTATTAGCTAACTACTCAAACCTGGAAATATACCCTTCCTCCTTTTAAATAAATTTGGCAGGGGTTTCTGATGAAATTATAGATATTGACAAGTTTTGACCACCAAAAAGCAATAAAGAACTTAGAGTGATAAAAGTTATAGTGACAAATGCACGTATAAAACAGGCATTTCTCAGTTGCTCACCCCCATCAGCCCTCACATATTCTGAGCAAACAACCAGGTGATAACAGGTGTCTGAGGACCTCCTGCTCTGGGAGTATTTTTGTTAGCACGTACACACACACACACACACACACACACACACACACACACATACATACACACACACACACACACACATGCACACAGACATGGATGCACACACACACACACACACACACACACACACACACACACACTGATACCTCACACAAAAGTATTTCCTTTACTTTTATCTATGTATACTTGTGTTTATCTGCCTGTGTTAGTGTGCATGTAAGTGTCCACGAAGACTAGAATAAGGCACTGGGTCCCCTGGAATTGGAGTTACAGGTGCATGCCACAACCCAACCCGGGTGCTAGAAACAGAACTCATAAACAATACTCTTAACCTCTGAGCCCTTTAGCCCCTGGAGTGTCTTAGGGAAAGCTAACTAGCCAGGCGCCAGGCTTGGCAATGCCATCTTGTTAATCCTAGCTGTTTGGGAAACTGAGGCACAAAGATAAAAATTCAAGGCCTTCCTGAACCACTAGATTAGTTCAGGGAAACACAGGCTCAGAGATAAATCCTGTCTTCTGCTAAAATGTGAGCGCTGAAAATGTAGGTCGGTAGTAGAGCCTTTGCCTAGCATATGTGAGGCCCTAGGGTCAACACAGCATAATACAAGAAGGAGTTTGAGAGAGGGAGGGAAGGAGGGAGGAAGAAAGGGAGGGGGAGAGAGAGACGGAGGGAGAGAGGGAGTGGGAGAGAGAAGTCACAAAAATGCCATACTTTGTTATTTCATGTGGAAATCAGCCATCAATTAGGTCTACCACCCACTTGAGGTATAATGGCACGCGATCTCATCTCAACTCTGCCCTCATCTTCCCAGATTCATACGAGACCTGAGTGTGGGGACCCTGCATGGCCCCTAGTCCTTCCCCTGAGCCCGGAGTGTGGGGACCCTGCATGGCCCTCGTCTTCCCCTGAGCCCGGAGTGTGGGGACCTTGCATGGCCCTCGTCTTCCCCTGAGCCCGGAGTGTGGGGACCCTGCATGGCCCCCTCGTCTTCCCCTGAGCCCGGAGTGTGGGGACCCTGCATGGCCCCCTCGTCTTCCCCTGAGCCCGGAGTGTGGGGACCCTGCATGGCCCCTCGTCCTTCCCCTGAGCCCGGATGCTCTGCAGTCCCTTTTGTTTCCCCCTGCCCCATCCATCCTTCCGTTCTTAGCAAAGCAGCGCTTTAGTCAGCACAATTCCCAGAGAGCGAATCTGGCCCTCCTTCCCATTTTCTTTCTTCTTTTCATCTGAATCATTCTCCTTCTCAGCCTTGTTCCCCCTCACAACCCACAGAGTTTCCTCCTCAGAAGCAGGAGAAGGCTTTATAAAGCCTAAGACGCAGCGATGAGCCAGTCTCCTGGAATGAACCGGGGTAGGACTGCTTCGACAAGACACTAAATAGACACTTGAACTCGCCTCACACTTTCAACGTGAGCTGCAGCGGTACCTGAACAATAACTACTGGGAAAACTTAGGGAATAATTTAAAGGCACTCTAAGTCTGAACGGATTCGGTAGCTTAAAACATACTCCAGCCTTGGAAAACAAAACAAAAGACTGAATCTATGAATATAAAAACAGTTGATAGCTCTTGTTTTATGGAAGGAACATTTGTAGAGCCATTCTGCACGATGGTGGTTGCTGTGGCCTATAATAATCTGAGCAATTTCCTCATGATTCAGCGATGGTACAAGACTCCGACAGATGCTGCCGTTGGAATGCAAACCCCAGTTAAAAAAAAGGGGGTGGGGGTGGGGGACACAGGAGTCAGCCCATTTAGAAGCTTGATGCCCATCAATTCCTGTATTCCCTATGCTGTTGCTTAGCAGAGGATGAGCAGTGTCCTACTCAGAGCCATCTTTCAGTAGGGACTACTTCCATCCTTCCCAACCTGGATCTGCACACAGTAGGGGCTTTTCAAACATTCCAGCCAGCTCACAGAGTTGGGGCTCTGGGTCATCTTGGTGATAAGAACACAAGTGTTCCACTCACCCTGCTGTACCACAGCACTTTCCCCTTCCGTGGAGGCAACAGCTGTACACACACACACACACACACACACACACACACACACACACACACACCACACACACACCACACACCACACACACAGACACACAGACACACAGACACGCACACACACACACACACACACACCACACACACACACACACCACACACACAGACACACACACACACACACACACACCACACACACACACACACCACACACACACACCACGCACACACACCCACACACACCACACACCACACACACACACACCCCACACACACAGACACACACACACACACACACACACACACACACACACACACACACACACACACACACACACACACACACATACACACAGACACACACATCCCACACACACACACACACACACACACACACACACACACACACCACACACAGACACACAGACACACAGACACACACACACACCACACACATCACACACCACACACACAGACACACACACACAGACACACGCCACACACACACACACACACACACACAGACACACACACACCACACACACACCACATACACAGACACACAGACACACTCACACAGACACACACACACACACACACAGACACCACACACACAGAGACACACACACACACACACACACACACGCCACACACACGCACACACACACACACCACACACACACCACACACATACACACACACACAGACGCACACACACATACAGACCCACACACACCACACACACACACATACACCATACACACACACCACACACACACAGACACACACACAGACACACACACACAGACACACAGACACACACACACACAGCACACACACACACCACACACACACACACACACACACACACACACACACACACACACACACACACACACACACACCACACACATACACACACACACAGACGCACACACACATACAGACACACACACACACACACACACACACACCATACACACACACACCACAGACACACACACACACACACACACACACACACACACACAGACACACAGACACACACACACACCACACACACATCACACACCACACACACACACACCACACACAGAGACACACACACACAGACACATGCCACACACACACACCACACACAGAGACACACACACCCCCACACACCACACACACAGACACACACACACCACACACACGCACACACCACACACACACAGACACACACACAGACACACACACACCCCCCCCCACACACACAGACACACACACACACACACACACACACACACACACACACACACACACACACACACACACACACACACCACACACACACACACACACCATGCCCGTCACAGTCCTAGGAAGATGCTGGCCATTTGTTTCCTATCTAGCTCATTTAGGGAGGGAGAACTGGGGCCCAGCCACCTAGGGATACCGTGAACCCTGCAATTTATGAGCAAGATGAGAGTAATAACAGCCAAACAAGTGGGGCTCTATGGAAGCTAGTAAATGCAGGAAGAGGGAACTTGAGATTAAGATGGCGGGTGAACGCTTCCTCCCTTTCTACTTACTGACCTCTTACTTTGTGCATGTTCCAGGTGCTTCTTGTTACAGAAGGACAAGATGGGATAGAGTAGGGTGTATTTTATTAAATAGGAGTAATGGCACAACTTCTTGCATATCTGAGATGTATAACTAAAGAAGTTATCAGGGACAAGATGTTATTATTCATTAGGGACAATTTTAGGATCAAAATTCCCTTTCTTTGAATTATTAGGGATATTTTCCTAATAAGGGGGATAATTTGCTCTTTGTAAGACCAACGGGATATTTGTGGCCATGAAAAGCTAGGAGTTGATATCCAAGATGCAAATGAGAAATTGTTTACTAATGACTACTTGAAAGGGAACACCCAGGATTCATATGCTTCCCCAGGGAGTGGGTGAAAAAATGGAGGTGTCTGTCCTGTGAGGGTTCCTGTCACCAGCAGGAAGCTGTCTTGTTGGAGCCCCTCCCACACTAGCCACCACTTCCCCTTTATTCCTAGAAGGGGGCTGGGTGGACCCTGTGGTTGCAGTGATGGGATGTCTAGCTTCAGCTGAGATGCCTCACACTGGGCAGGGTTCTTTCTCAAATGACCTAGAATTCTGAGCTGGTTCAAAGTCTCATCCTTCAGTGTCATTTTTAGGACTTGCATAGTTGATCAGTCAAGAAAGAAGAAGCCAGATGGAACAATTTGTATAAACACAATTACGAGGGGGGGGGAGGGGGGAATTTCTGGAAGTTTTGGGGTTCAGAGAAAAGTGCTGAGGCTTTAGGAATGCGGAGCCAAGATCCACTTTCGTGCTTCTGACAGCCCCAATCAAGCCATTATTTTGTTAGTTTTCTTTCCTCCTCATTTTCTTTTCTGGGGAAACTTTAAAAAAAACCTCACATCAGCAGCATGCCTGCCTGTCGAGGAGGATGCTCAACTGGAAGTGTACTCAGGGCAGGAGAGAGATTTGGAAATAATAGTGTGGAGCAGAAGATGTGAAGGATTGCACTCCAGGATCAGAAAGGAAAAGTTTTATGGGGACAGAAACAGAGAAACTAGCACCAGAGAGACCAGTGTTCAACCCCAACAGGCCACACATCTCAACATTTCAGAATGCCAATTTATTCCAAAATGGAGATTTAAAGGTCTCTAACATGTCAGGTGCTTGGGAAAGCTTGTCCATATGCCTCACCTAGAATTCAGAGACAGCTCTGAATCTTGCTTGCACTGGATGAGGTTGTCATCTTGGAGCAACAGGGAAGTTCCGCATTAAAAGTCAACCCTGGCATTCTCCAACTGATTACCCAATGCCCACACACTACAGAGCTGGTTCTGTGAGTAGGTCACCGTGAAAAGTTGGTTGGTCTGTTATAGACTCCCCTCTTAGCATGTCAAGCTTGAAAAATATTAATTTTCCGTATTGTGTTTTAGTTAGGTTTTTATCGCCGTGAAGTGACACCATGACCACAGCAATTCTTATAAGTAAAACTTTTAATTAAGGGGGCTCTCTTACAGTTTCAGAGGTTAGTTATGATTAGGAGCAAGGTGGCATGCAGACAGACACGGTGTCAGAGCTGAGAGTGCTACATCTTGCATGACACAGGATTGACTGTCACACTGAGGGAAGCTGGAGCAAAACAGAGACCTTAAAGCCTGCCCCCATAGAGACACAACAAAGTCACCTCTCCCTTTGGGGGTCACTTTCTTTCAAACCACCACAGTAAGCAGATATCATTTCACCTGAACTCATTAAATCAAAAAACAATATGTGCAAAGGATTTAAGGCATATAGTGGAACACCTGAGAGAGAAACAAGGCCTTCACATCTGTGACATATCCCAATTACTATTATTGACCAGGTGTGATAGCTAATGTGTGTGGTCTGTGCTGCTTGGTAGGTTGAGGGATCGTTTAAGTCCAGGAGCTCCAGGCCAGGCTAAGCAAAATATTCCTATCTCAAAAAGTTAAGTAAATACAAATAAAGTCCTATTCTGTTTCCTTTGAGTTCAAGACCATATAGTGGTTTCCCATGGAATAATGCCCAGGGTCACACAAAGAAAAGGACATTTCTATCTGCCTCTCAAGGCATGATTTCTTTTCCTGATCCAAGCTGACTCAACTGTGACCCTTGGACATTCCTCCTGAAGTACCCATCCCACCATTTTGTGATGATTTGTTTATAAGTCAGTTTTGATACAAATGCTAGACATCCATCCTCAAAGACTGAACTGCGTTTCATTCATCTTTATACTTCTGGAGCTTAGTACACCATCTGATTTATAATGGACACAGATACACACACACAGACACACACACACACACACACATACACACACACACACCCACACACACACACACACACACACACACACACACACACACACACACGGGGGAGGGGAGGGGGGAGGAATCCTGCTTTTGACTTCAGGGAAGAGAAACCCTTTGACTGATAAACCAGGAATGTTTATTCTTCCTGGACAATGGGCACAAACAAAGAGAGATGTATGCATGAAACTGGGAATCATGGAAGCCCCAGGTTATGATCCTGGCCAGTGAGGTATTCATGTAAGTTGCTGTATGAGAAAGTCTTTGACAGAGGGACCATGTAATTAACTAACACCTTCAATTTCTGCCAGACTTTTCCAGGACACAGATACATTTTTTTTGGAGTTACAACAACATTCAGGGAAAGGCCTGAAGGATTAGGTCACTGTGTGATCTGTTACTTAACAGCTAAAGATAATTCTGAAATGATAACACAGTCTAATTTTTCTTTTCTTTTCTTTTTTTTTTTAGACATGCCAAGGCTAATTCATTTTTAAGACAATTATACTTGCCCCTTTGCCTTGAAATGCTCTTTGCTCAGATTATCTCAAAACTCGTTCCTCCTGAAAGTCAGATATGAAGGCAGAGTATCATGTCCGAAGGGCCTCTTCGACCACACTGTCTGAAAGTAGCTCAGTGATCTCCCTCCATCTGTTATTCCTTAATGTTATGATCTTGTATTGATTGATTTTGTCACGGCATTTATCACTATCTGAAATGCTCTTTCTAATTTGCATTTCTTGGTCACTCTTGTTACACAGTGTGGTTCCTAGGACCTTATCTGTTTGTTTCCCAGAG
This sequence comes from Cricetiscus sungorus, assembly GCA_030556225.1. Taxonomy (NCBI): domain Eukaryota; kingdom Metazoa; phylum Chordata; class Mammalia; order Rodentia; family Cricetidae; genus Cricetiscus; species Cricetiscus sungorus. The sequence continues at coordinate 7,060,872 of JANBXA010000411.1, read as the reverse complement.
TGGCTGGGAGAATGTTTGGCTCCTGGGGCTGCTGTCTTCTGGGTTGCACAGGAATGATTTCCCATAGAAGATACTACCATACACGTTGGATTATAATTTAGGGAATTCTTGGGTAAACGTGGTTATGACTTAATCTACAATGTTTTTTAGGAAAGATATTGCACTTTAAATTCATTCCCTTTTAACAAACTCAATACAATCTTGACCTTAACCCCGGGCGTTGGTGGCCCACGCCTTTAATGTCAGCACTCGGGAGGCAGAGGCAAGCCGTTCTTTGTGAGTTCGAGGACAGCCTAGTGTACAGAACTAGTTCCCTTACAGGCTCCAAAGCCACACAGAGAAACCCTGTCTCAAAAACAAACAAACAATCTGACTTTAGCTCACCTGGTTTATTGTGTTATGTGATTTCTGACACCTTCCATTCATAACATTTTATCATAGTTTAACTGCTTAGTAATTCTCCACTTACTAAAGGATATTTGAAACACTTTTGTTTGGTTTTGTTTTTGAGGCCTATTTGGCGTCAGATAAAGTTTTAAAAACTAACTTCTCATGCCACTCTCCTTACTCGTTCCTGGCCTTATCTTATTTTCCATCCTGTCATGTGAAAATTATCCTCAGATCATTTCGAAGGCACTTCGCCTAACTTCCTGCCCTCCAAAGTGGTTTCTTAACTTCATATTTTCTGTTACTAAAAAACAGGAAAATATTCTTAATTTTTTGGGGGGCGGGGCGGAGTGAGGAGCACTCACCTTTCTGTTCTGGTTTTCGATGTAAGTAGTCTGGAAGGCCGAAGTGAGACTAGGACTACAGTCATGATATACAGAAAAGTGACTACTTTCCATTTCGGCTGAACATGCCTCTTCATACAGAGAGTGCGTGTGAGGAGTGATGGGATATGTTTCTCCTGCTATATGTACTTAAAGAATAAAAAGTGTTCAGAAGCTGTAGAAGACTAGGTAAGAAATAAGTTATGTATGTCCCAGACATTATTAGTTGCTTTCAAACTTCCGTCTGTCCTTTTATTTTCTTAGCAACAATATATTTTGTTTAAGGAAAGAATAATGAGAAAAGAGTCTGTTGTCCATCCAGAAAGTGTGCAGGGGCTATTTGACCACTAAAGTGTCCCAGACAAATCTGTTTGTAACTCCTTCAAGGCCCTTGACCCTCTTTTTCTCTTTCTGGGATCCAGGATTACAGTCTTGAATCATAAGATAAGGTTGGCTAGGAATAAGGACTAGGAATCAGGGTAGAGAGGTGGTTTTGTGAGCCTCTATACCTGATTCTGAATTGCCCATTCTAAGGCTTTTCTGAGAGGAAATGAACTTCTGGTGCCTTTGAAGGTTTTTTGTTTGTTTTATTTATTTATTTTTTTATGTATGCAAGAAGGGGGAGAAATCCCTTCTGATGTTCTTGTAGGAAAATTGAAAAAAAAAAAAATTCAATGCCTAGGCTGCATCCCAGGCCTACTAAATCAGCAATTCTAGGCAAGAAAGTCAGGAGCTACAAATGCTTAAAGCTGTAGCTGTGGTTCCCTTGAGACGCTCAGGCCGACACTCACTGTGTTATGCCAGCAGGTATCTATGTAGTATGTTCCAGAGTCTCCAGGGGAATAACATGATGCTTGTTAACAATCTGGACTTTTGAGTCTTATGCCCAGAATGTTAGATTTTCAGCGATGAAGGCAGGTGATTCCCACATGAACACGAACGGCCCAGGGATTATATCTGAAAAACACTGCTTTAGGCAACAGGGAGATCCTTGGAAGTCTTACAAGCACAGAGGTAACAAGATCAGAAGAGCATTTAGGGAGGATTAGTTTGGAGCTAGGGAGGGACTGAAGATAGGAAGTGAGGGACTGGAGACCGGCAGCCCAGTTGGCAGGCAGAGAGCAGGAGGTGCCCTGGGTACATACATACCTGAGCTCAGGATGATTCCAAAGATGCTGAAAAAAGGAGGCTCAACACACACTGCAAACAATACAACACTAGAGGAGGCTGTGGGTGAGGGTAACAGCAAGAAAGCCATAATGATGGAAGACACACTAGGTTGTAGCTCCTTCTAATCTGTGACTTCAGTGCTCATTCTTAGCTTAACATGTGTCTGTGGCTCAGAATGTGGGCCTTTTGTTGATCTGATTGTATCTATGGTCTCCCGTTGGTCAAACACTGTTTTTTCTGTTTTGTTTTGTTTTGTTTTGTTTTTGTTTGTCTTGTTTTGTTTTGGTAAAATAATTCAACTTAAAGGCTTGAATGTTTTATGCAACAAGATTTGACCTTATAAATAAGTTTTCTCCCCCAACCCAGTCGATGTGTGTGTCTAAATTTGTATATAACTATATATAAACAACTACTACACAAGGTGGTACTCCATCGTTATCACCATGCTGGGGAAGTGGAAGGCTAGGGTGTGGATACTGGGGCTTGCCTCACCAGACAGTTCTGCCAAATCATCCAACTTTAAGTTCAGTAGGAAACTCCGTCTTTCTAAAAATAAGGTGGACAGCAGTTGAGGTAGATATCCAATGTCAAATTCCCATCTTGACAGGTGCACACACACAATCTTATCTTCCAAAGTAGAGGAACAAATAACCAGACAATTGAGTTCCCACTCTGGCCATGCCACATCCTGGTATCTCCCCAGAAAGCAACACAGCCACACTCTTGAGGGCTAAAGGTTTAAAGAACAATTCTAAAAGGTCATCTCAGCGACTAGTGATTATTTACTATCCAAAATGAAGCCACGAGGCAAGTCTTGTGTAATGACCTAAATTAAATACTACCTTACACACTGACCACTGACTTGCTGTAACCTCTTCATATTTACTAAAGTCAAGAGAAAAAAAAAATCAAGGATCGATTTTAACGTGCCTGTAAACTACTAAAAATACAAGACACAGCACCAGTGAACTTGCTACTCACGATGCAGACACAAAAGAGACGTGACCTTGTTCTCCAGCACTTTGTTGTTTAAATAATGAAGCCATGGTAGATCTGCTGAAGTTCATTTTAGATTCTGTTTCCTCTCTAATGGGAACATTTATTAAGAAAACCCTAACAAGGTGAACACAGTTTGATCTGTTCAAAAGGTAGAGAGGGGGAACCTAACAGGCAATAAGAGGTCACGTCCCACGAGTCCATATCACACTGAGTTTCATTGCTAAGAATGGTCTCTTGCAAGCAGGATGTGGTGGTGCAGTGCAGTAATTGCAGAATTTGGAAGGCTGAGGCAAGAAGATAGATAGTTTGAGGGCGGCCTGAGATGTGCAAAGTAACCCTACTTTCAACCTGGAGTGTGTCAGTACCTGGTAACTTGCTGGAGATGATGCTTACAACCCTTAAGTAACAATATTAGTACTATTAAGGGACACTGCTTGCTAATCCTCCCATGCAAACGGGAGAGGGAGAGTGAGTGATGCCTCTCATAAGGGACTATTGGGAAGCCTCTTGCTCTCTTGTGGTTGTGTTTTTGGTCTAGCATCATATACCAACCGTTAAATCAGGCAAGACAAAGTGACATATGACATATTGGAGCCTTAGAACACATCCACTTCATTCTATTGCCATAAATTTCACCTTTAAGAGGAACTACAGATGTGAAAATATAAAACATTTGGTCTTGGCTTGCCATTTTGTGAAAGTGGAGGGTATGTAGTGAGGTCTAGGCAAAACCCTATCTTCACTGCCCTCCTCCCCTTTAGACAAAGCACAATCAAGAACTTGTGTGATGTGTTGAATTATGTCATCCCCAAACTTACACATTGCATTCCTACCCATGAATACTTCAGAATGTGACCTTGTTTGCAGAAATAGCATCTTACAGGTATAACTAGTTAAACTAGAGTGAGATCATACTGAACTCCTAATTAGAGTGGACTCCTAATCAGTATGATGAGTGCCCTTGCAAAATGGGGAAATTTAGATACACACATCCTCACAGGGAGATGTCAAGTTAAGGTGAAGGCAGAGATGCTTCAACAAGCCAAACAACATCCAAGAGCTAGCAAACCACCTGAAGCTAAGAGAGATGTGGGGCAGAGTCGTCCTCATAGCCAGTTTTGCTCAACTGTTTGGCTTGGTCTTCTTACCTCCACAGCTCTGAGTCAACACGCTTCTGCTGTTTGAGCCACCTATCTAAGGCCGTTTTAGATTGCAACTCTTGCCATTGGCTCCAGAATTGTGATAACACCTCCATCTTACCCGAATAGCATATCCGTAACTTCTCTTTCACTATTGGGCTACTAAGAGTTACATTCTCTTTAAGGAAAACACATACGTAGGAAAGAAAGATCAAGGTCAGAGTAGATGTCCTGGCATGCCTGCCAATCACAGGTCTCTTCACTGACAGCTGAGGCTGCCACTGCCTACCTCCATCACGAGACTCAAAGAAAGCTGTGGGAACCGCATCCATCGCTACCCAGCTCCTCATCAATCTCCCACCCCACATAAGCGCTGCTGTCTCAGCCAGAGTGTCAAAAGGGACACCACAAATAAACTGCTCTTCTCGCCTCTTTCCCTCTCATATCTCAACTTCTGAACACACGGAACAGAGGAGATCAGAATCAGCCAGAAGTGGGACTGACTGGAAAATACAAAACTAAATAAAAACAGACTAGAAGATGAGCAAAACTAAAACGCACTGAGGGGGAGTGAAAGAAAAACCCTGGCCTGGCTAGCTGGGAAAATGTTGCTGAGGGAGAACTCCCAGACCCTGCAGTTACGGCCTCTGTGACACTCAGCATACCGCAGGTGACGGCCATCGGGAAATATGGGTGCTTCCTGTGAACGGAGTCTATGTTCAGAGTCCCTAAAATTGTTTTCAGGTTTTCATCACTGAACTGTCTGTGTGGTACTTTTCACAGCTTTGTTTAGACAAACACCCCTGTGATTCTACTCAGCGAATATGGAATGCGGGAAAAATGAAGGCAGGAGGCTGAGAAGTCATTCAGTTCAACCCTGTCATTTAGGTGCTGAGTGAATTTAGCAGAAGTGTCCAGTTTCACAAAGTCCATGAAGAACCAGGTTAGAGACTTTGTGAGTATTCTATGACTTGCGAATGATCTAGGCTGACTTACACAGAGAAATTAATTCTAAACTGACTTTCAAACCTTCACATCTCCTTATCGTTTGTAAAGTGTTCAAGGCGACATTACATGGCTCTCTCAGGGCATTTGCAATATAGAAAATACCTCAGACAATGATGCAAGAAAGAAAGGCAAACAAACTTAATTCCAGCCACAACATTTATTTGAAAAGTGTGTGATGGATTAATACTAAAATTTAAATAAGGGTTTCGTGACAATTTGAGTTTTCAGTGTTTTAGTAGTTATGAAAACACTGGCCTGAATGTAATAGCAACACTCACCCTACGATAGCCAGGTTCTTCACAATGCCATGAGATTTGGTCCTGTTACTTATTGATGTTATTTGTCTTTAGAACACGAGGCAGAGTGAAAATCTTTTCTGCCCAAGGTCACACATTTGTATATAGCAGTGCTGACAGTCTGGCCTCTATGTGTGTGTTCTTAGGCCCGGAACCACATGGCCACTGGCCACGCTGTGGAGCAATCTGCTTATTGACTCACACATGTGTCCCTAGTAAGCAGTGAGTGAAGGCAGGACTTTATCCAGATCTAATCTACGTTAGAGTCTGTGCCCATTCTAATCTTGCCTCTCACAGTAACCTATTTACACCTGTTTATGAGATCTGGCCTGCTCCTTCTCCTCCACTCCCCAGGAGCCATTGAGATGAGGTAAAGGTCTGAGGAGGTCTCAGTCCGACACAGACACCACAGAAGCAGTGATGAGGGCACGAGCCCCACCTCAAGTGCGCTGGTCACAGAACAGCTCTGGAGATTTCTGGACAATGTTGGCTCCCTGGGTGTCCCTCTTTTGTCCTTCCAAGAAAGGGGTGTGGTTGATAGGGTCAGAGCAGCCTCTAACAGGGACGTGCCCCCATACAGGCTGAACACATGATACTCGCTCTGTCTACTGAGCCCACACAGCTCTCTCTACTACCTGGGATCAAGCATGACAACAGATTTAAAGAACAGAGTGGGGCTCAGAGCATGAATTCCACAAAATGTCTTAGAAGGTGGCAAACACCCCAATCTGTGCCACTCCCAAATCTCCACATGCGCTGTGTTAAGCTGCGTCCAACACCCCTTTAATCTGCCTCACCTCAGAATCCTAAATGCAAAGTGCCAAAGAGCCCCAATAATTCTTCGAAGGTGTCTCAGAGTCATTTTGGAAAGGAATTCCAATGAGTCAGGGTCTAGATTGTTACCTTCCTCTGATATGTACATGTGTACACACACACACACACACACACACACACACACACCAGACAACAAACAAACAAACAAACAAAAACAGTGCATAGCAATGCTATTTGACCAGCCTCATAAACCATTTTCCATATTTTGTGTTTAAAGAAGTTTGTGGACCATTCTCAGTATTGATCTTTAAGCATCCCACCCCCGCCACCCCAGGTATTCCGTTTAGAAAAGGATTTGGGTTGTGAAGACATAACTTGACACTCGTCAGAGGAGACTCCACAGTCATCTGTCTAAGTCGGTTCTGAAGAACCTTATACTTTGAAAGTAAAAGACATGCTCTGACCCAGACACAATATGAGATAATGTATGATCATGTTGGAAAAGACGACTTTCCTACCCAGAGTTCGTCATTGAGAACACTATCATCCCCAGAAGGCTTCAGTCATAACAAATGTGTGGCATCATTCTAAGTCACTTATCTTTTTGCCTTCCAATTTGCTTCACTTTCTTTTTCCCTGTCTGCTTTTAATTGTGCCTCCTTCCTCTATCCTCCCAAATTGGGCTCATCGACTGGGAAGAGGTGGTCTGTGCCGTAAGAAATAAATGGGTTCGGTTATTCTAGGAAGTCCCGTCTTAACTGTCTCTGTACTCCTGCAAAGAGCAAAGCGCTAGTGTTGTGATGTGTTCGACCAATACAGGGAGCAAGTTTGTCTTTTTTTGTCTCCTGCAATGTATACTGCTTTGTCATAGGCTATATGAGTAGAAAGGAATAATGTCAATAAATGATCCAGTGTTAATTATACTGATGGTGACAGCATCTTTGAAGAAAAATCATTGAGGTATCCTTTATGTACCTGAAATTTTCTTATTTTTAGTGGGAAATTCAATGAGCTTTGGTAAATACACAAAGTTCTAGAAGTGTCATCAGTGTCCAATTCTAGAACATTTCTATTATACTGAAAAGAGGTACTGTTTATTCCCACCAGTTTCAGGTAATCACTAATTTACTTTCTGTCTCTACAGATTGGATTTTTTTTTATGAGGAAAAGACATTTAATGTAAATAAAATTATAGAACATGTGGTATTTTATGACTTCTTTTATTATCTTATTCTTTTTTAAATTTACCCATAGTTTAGCAATAATAAAAAAAAATCCTTTTATATAACACCCCATTGCATGGCAGCATTATGTATTAAAAAAAAAAAGAATAGGGTTTCAGAGGGAAGGTTCAATTGAGTCTGTGACACTTTTTAGCTGAGTCTTCTTCAGAACCCTCCCCAGTATCTCTGAGATACAGTTGCAGACCAGGAATAACAACCCTTCTCTCAGATACCTAGTAAACTCAGTAAATACACTCAATAAAGCCAGTCTTTCTGCTGGGTTTGCCCAGCAATCTGTGTACTTCTCAACACCCCCTCCTCGTCCCCCCCCCTGCTTCAAACTGTACAGTGAATCTTACAGCCTCCATGGAAGCCTTTACATCAAGCTTGGAGTGAGAATCACATAGTAAAGCAGTATCAGAAACAGAATTCGCCAAGAAGAATTCACCAAAGGGAATCGCATCTTTCATTAGCGGAGCCCAGATGGTAAGGAACTGAGGGGATTTCCTTCAATTATACCACTGTCGCTTCTTATAAATAATGTTAAATTGCATTTAATTATTTTTAAAGGGAGAAATGTATCAAGTTCTATGCTAAACTATTGTGGAATTTTATGTTAATAGAGATCCAAGAACACCTTTGTTTCCCACCAATTCTTATAAAACTAGCTTCATTAGCAACAACCTCAGATTTTCAGATAAGCAGCAGCGAAGGGTTGCCAGGCTCAGCGTAAATTCGGCCCACTTCACATCCTCAGCATTTACCCAGTGCGAGCAGACTCTTACCTAAGTGGTTTGGACAGCTCCAGTTCACAAGTACAGTAAAATCAACTGACTTGAAGTCCTGCTCATTTCTCCAGCCCCTCTCTCTGAACGGAATATGTTCTCATTATGAGTTTCACCTAAAAGGGGCTCAAGGTATGACTTCACCTTGAATTTATGGAGATGCTGACTTTTCGCTATGAGCATCGAGTTCCCGTCCATACCTGTCTCCCCTCCCAGTCAGTCCCTGCTTTTCAATTAACCATCACTCCACTCTCCACATTGCTGTTCTTGGTGTTTATCACATCTATACTATGAAACATCCATTTCCCCATCACTGTCCAGGTTTATTTTCTGTTAAATACTGAGAAATAGAAAAGGATAAAGTTCCTCCACATTACTCCAAAATAAAAGAGGTTTGCATGGTATTCTGTGTATCCCTCACTTCAAGAAACGAGGAAACATATGTTTCACAAAATAAAATTCCTATTGTCCAACATAAATGAGGTCTTTAAAAAAGTAACGTGATTTTCTCACTCAATACGCCAGGAATGTCATCGTATATTATTGGCATTGATGATGGGAAAGAAGGATATTACTTCTGTTTCCTAAGTGACTGGTCTGCAGCCTCATCGGGTACGTAGATGTATCCACACTTGTATTTTGATAAAGCCACACTCGCAAAGCTAAAACAGGGTAGAGGCTAGATCAGGACTGAACTAAGCCCTCACAGTGTCTATGGAAGGATTCCCATAATAAGTCTGGGTGCACCTAGTTTGATGACAGCAACTGTTGGCAAATGCCTGATTCTTTCCCTGATAGGAGGTCCAGATGAAGTGGATGGGACCCCAGAAAAGGAGTTGTCATTTACTCTGTTAACATCTTCGATGGATTTGAGAATCCATGAATGTCATGAAAATAAATTAAAAAGTGAGGGGTGATGGGTAAATCTAGCTAATGTTAATTCAAATTTGTCTATTTCCCCAACATGAAAAATAAAACACATAACAGCAACAACAAATTACCTTTACTTGTATCAAAACTTCCCCTTTATGCCTAGTAAAGGAATGGATGTAACTTTTACCCAAGATTTTATTTTACTCACTTTAAGTAGCACCATAGGGATATATCACATGGCATAAATAGTTCACTAAATCAGAGATTTAGCAAAGATTTCCTCTCTCCAGCATTTTGCCCAGTAGCAGATTATAAAATCAGCTTCAAACACGATGATATAACTCTAATCCTCATCAAAACTGTAAGCTCCCAATTCCGGTCAATTATCTGAAAGTTAACTTTTTAAAAGTCAGCGAATGACCAAAACCACACATGTGTATGCATTTCTGTCTGTCTGTCTGTTTGTCTGTCTGTCTGTCTGTCTGCCTGCCTGCCTGACATCCTAGTAGCACAGCTTTCTTCTTAAGGGCTCACTCATCTCAGGATGAATGGTTAAAATCAGATTTGCTTTGGAGAGGTCATTCCGAGGCTTTAGTTACCACAGAATTCTGCCAGCATCCATGCATCATGCACACAAATTACCAGATAAAAGTTCAGAGTGTCCTACCCTGAGATGGCAGCCAGCTTCTGGTGTGCCTGACGGGCCATTTCACAGCCTTTGGTTCTTGTCTTGTGCATTTCTGCCCGGAGTGAGGGGCAGCTGACCGAGACGTCCCCAATAGAAATGACCAACTCTCGGTAGAGGGCCACTTGTGTGTTGAACTCTTGGACAAGCTGGAAAACAAGCCAATTTCTTTCACTAAACATTCACTTATCAGAAACTTAACCATTTTTCACATACATAAACGGAGATTTCATTGACCTCTGTTTGGCCTGGCACCCCATATCTTCGACTAAATAAAGCTGAAGGCTCAAGGGTAGCAAGTCTTTTTATCCAAAGCCGTGTTTGTTTTCCCTCAGCAAGCCAGCCACGGACGCTCCAATCGCAGTCCCAATCGCCCCCACTTTTTAGAGTAGGTTTCTGAAGAGCAAGAACATCTTTGGAAACCTATCAAGCCACTCCCAGGCCACTAGAGAATGATGCTGTGGTCTCTGAAATAGATGCTCTCTCTGCTACTGCTAGGGCATGGATTTGAAGCGGAACAGGTGAAAAACACAAGTAGGACACAACAGGCAAACCTTTCACCTCCTGCAGGGCCACTGAACGCTCCTGACAGAAAGACTGGCCTCGTCCTGTCCTCTGCGCTGGGACCTCTCATAGCCTCTGCAGCGCTCCTGCGCTCTGTTTGGGTTTGTTTGTTCCTGTGTCACCACAAAGCCGCACCCCCACCCTCTCTCCCTGGCGAGCCAGCCTGTTCACCCCTTTCGCTTCTACCATTCTCGCAGGGGTAGAGATATCACCTTTAGCCTCTCGCTCCCAGGATCCAGACCCATGACTCTAGCCTCGGCAGGGCCATTTCGACCTGGGTGTCACCCCGCATCTGGGGGAGTGCAGATTTAAAAATAGTACATCATGCACGTGATCGGCATGGAGAGGCTGAGGGTGGGGAGTGGCTGGCACTCAAGCAAACGATTAAGATACACGATTCCCACAACCCCCCCCCCGGGGGGGTGAGAAAAAGGCGCAGTTTTCACCCACCATCTTGCAGTCGTCCAGGGCTCGTTGGGTTTTGTGGGCGCTTTCGGAGCCGCTGCCCCTGCGCTCCCAATCCCCACTCTGCAGCGGAGGCTTGCTGATCTGGAAGATCGAGGAGCGGGTGGACCGGCTGGGGCGCTTTTTGCGCCCATTCGGTGCAGAACTCATGCATACACATCCACCAAGCCGAAGCCGCTGGTGCAGTGCGCCCCGGCGCGGGCGGCCCGGTGGTTGCCCCTGCACGCCGCCGCGGAGCAGCCGGAGCCCGGACCAGAGGCGCGCGCGGCTCACAAGGTTGCGGCTGGCTGCGCGGGTGGGTAACCTTCAGCTTGAAGGAGAGCCGGGGTAGCGCTGCCTGTGCGGTGCAGCATCGCTTCCACTAGCAGCGGCGAAGAGGCGCGATCAAGTTCTGCTCAGCAGCGCTGCCGGCCCTGTCCCGGGAGCTGGACGCTGCTGGCGAGGGCTTGCACCGCCTTCCTCTCGGCATGGATTGACAGGCTGAGCGAGGAGGAACGCGCCGCCGGGCGGTTCCGAGTTTCCATTCAGATGGGGGAAGCTGCGTTCAAAAGCCTGCGCTGCAAGGTGGGGGGCGGGAGGGGGAGTCGCTCTTGCTTCGGTGTCTTCCCGCAGCAGTGCGCGGTTCGCCTCTCCCCTCCCTCCTTGGTCGCCGGGCCTGGAAGGGGCGAGCTGATCCGCAGTAGGCAACTGGCGCTAATCGGCCGCCTCGATCCCTCGTCTCTGCTGGCTGGTGTGTGTGAGGATCGCAGATGAATCTGTGGCGGGACTGGCAGACGCACGGAGTCGGTCCGGCTGACGTTGGTCACGGCCCCGCACATTGATAGGACAGGAATACTAATGTGATCCGTCCATACAATCTCCTTCCCTTCCACAGTTTATGCACTTATCCAATCAAATTCCCGGGAACATCAATTGCAATATTACTTCATCTGCTCTATTATTAGAAACGAAAAGTGTCATCAGAGTGAAGAACATTGCCACATGCTGGGACCTAAACATGGATTTCAAATAAACCGATGGGGGCTTAAAGCCTTTGACATCTGAGAGGAGACTTTTTAGGGGCCAAAGGTGGGAGCGAGCGAGGTGTTTTGCTAGCATCCAAGGACAGCCTTGTTTCGCTGAGTTGCTCTAGTTCCGTCTTTGCTCCTAGGAGGAGCAATGAGAAGGCATAGGGTATTCACTCAAGTTGGTACTCTTCCTCATCCCACTCCAAGTGCTTAAATCTTTGCCTGCAGAGATTTGAAGAAGTAAGGGTCAACAAAGCAAAGCAAAAACAAACAAACAAACAAACAAACCAAACCCTCCCCAAAGCACAAACCGACCCTTTTTCCTTATGGGAGGTCAGCCATCACAACAATGGAAAGAAAAGATTATCTCCAGAAAGAGGTGGGTTTAGCTCCATGGCCAATCAGTTTTCCCCTGACCATTGCCTTGGTAAAATCCTTCTGGAAGGAAGAGGGAGTGGCAAGGCCCTTCAACTCTGATGCCCTGAACACTTGCTCCCAGGAGAGGAGGGCTAAGTGAACTTGTTCCCTAGCGGAAGTAGTAAACCTCTGAACAACCCTCGAAGAACAAATCAGAGGTTCTTGGTGACTTTCTTAGGTGAACGTGGAGAGTGCACGATAGAAAGGGGAACTAGAAATGGCTAGGAAGGCAACAAGGTAAGTGGGTTTTTGAAATAATGCTAGACCTTTTCCTATATTTTTTTTTGAAATTAAAATATAATATGATTTCACCCTTCCCTTTATTCTCTTAAACTCTTTCCATGTACACCTTTCCCTCTTATATCCCCCTTAAATGTATATTTTTTCTTTTAATGGTTCCATAAATACTTTGAGGTGGTGTGGGATAACATAAAGACGCATGTTTGGCTGTTGTTTCCGGTCCTGACACAGAGCTCCTAATACCCTCATGCTGTCTGGGTGTAAGGGGTGGTGAGGCTGTCTTGGTGCAAGAAAGACCAATCCTTAAGTAGCACAGGGCTTTCAACTCTACTGCCAGCTTCCAGAGAAGAGAGAGAGGTGAAGGGGGTTCACCATCAACGACCACTTCCTCATGCAGTCATGTAAACACACCTGTAAGAGAACTGTCACCCAGATGGCATCAGGAACTTCCATGTTGGAACAACATCTAGGGTCTAGGAGGATGGCATGCTGAGCACAGACATGTAACAGCATTCTCTACCCAATACTGTATCGTTCTAAAAATTACACACACACACACACACACACACACACACACACATTCAAAATTTCATATGTGAATAAGCTGTTTCCCCATTACCTCATCTTAGCCCCTCTTCTATTCCCCGCTACTATCCCCTCTCACAATTTTATGTGTTTGGATAGAGGGCCATCTTCCAGATCACGGGCAGCCTCCTGGGGGCTACATCTTTGAAGAAATTTACCCTCCTCTCCCAGAAGCCATCAAGTGTCAGCAGCTCTTGAGCTAGGGGTAAGGGCTTCAGGGTCCCCCTTCCTTCTCCACAAAGAGCTTTTAGTCTAGGTCTGTCTTGCTCAGATGTTGTTCATGCTACACAACTGCTGTAAGTTCATATGTAGAACTGACCTGTTGTTTCCGGAAAACAGTTTCTCGGAAGTCATCTACCATGTCTAGTGTTTCCATCTCCTCTTCCATGGTGATCTCTTAGCCTTGGAGAGGAGGGTATGGGATATGAATGTCCTATTTAGAATTAAACACTTTGTAGTCTTTTACTTTTGGCATAGTGACCTACGGTGGGTCTCTGTGTTAATTGATATCTGCTGCAAAAAGGCATGATGAGCCTGCCTGCCTCCATCTTAGGCTTGAAAGCCATGTTATGGGAAAGATAAACTAGGTTCATTCCTGTTTATAATTAAATCTGTTTCTCAAGGATTGGGCTATGTCCACCTGTCACCTTCACTACAAATAGTTCTGCACAGCCTGCTTTAGGAACTGGCAGTCATGACTGTTTCAAAAGGCTATTATGACCACCTGTTGTTATGACCACCTTGTTATGACTCCGTTGTTCTGCCTACCCTCTTTTGACCACCTTGCCATCATGTCTTTGTTTCAGGAGGATGTTAAGACCAACTTGTTTTTTCTCATGCCCTGCTTTGGTAACTGCACCTATTTTCCTGCCAGATCCACAATTTGGAAACCCCCTACCCCTGCATTATAAACACTCCTATGTTACCCATGTCCAATGCTGATCTCTTGAGCCTCACTTTTAGAGAAAGACAACCTGAGTGTATGAATTTTAAAAAAAGCATGCTTTAATTAATTGGTTTCTTTAATGAATTTGGCCATAATGTGGCCTTTGTCCTCAAATCTAAGGGGTTAACAGAAATTTCTCTAATGAGAGTTGAAAAATGCAATTATCTGTAACTATAATGATAATAAGGAGTTGATTCAATACTATGTCCATTTAACAAAATAATTGTAGTAGGTCCTTCCCTAGAGCCCATGACCTACTTAGCCATGGGATCTTGGCTTATAAAATACCAGACATGAGTTCCATCTTATGAAGCTGGTGTTAAGTCCAATCAGAAAATGTTTGATGATCCCTAATACATCCATAACACTGTTACATATCTTACCATGTTACTCTTTCTTTTTTTAAATTTAAATTTGAAACAAGCTTGTTTTATATGTAATCCCAGTTTCCTCACCCTCCCCTCCTTCCCTGTCCCACTCCTAACCCCCATCCCATCCCCTTTCTGCTCCCCAGGGAGGGTGAGGCCTTCCATGGGGACCTTCAAACTCTCCTTCAAACTCCGTCATCATTTAGAGCAGGGCCCAGGCCCTCCCCCATGTGTCTAGGCTGAGAGAGTATCCCTCTATGTGGAATGGGCTCCCAAAGTCCATTCCTATACTAGGAATAAATACTGATCCACTCCCAGAGGCCCCATAGACTGCCCAGTCATTCTAACTGACACCCATGTTCAGAGTGTCTGGGTCTGTCCTATGGTGGTTTCCCAGCTATCAGTCTGGGGTCCATACACTCCTCTCCTTCAGGTCAGCTGATTATGTGGGTTTCTCCAGCCTGGTCTGGACACCTTTGCTCATCACTCCTCCCTCTCTGCAACTGGATTCCATTAATTGGGCTCAGTGTTTAGCTGTGTGTGTCTGCTTCTTATAGCCTGCAGGGTTCACAAATGGGTTAAAATATGACTATTTTTTCCCTTGGAAGTTTAGGTAGCATCTTCCAGTATTATGAAGCTAGCCAGTAGGGATAAAACTTCCAGATAGGGCACCCATTTTATTTCACCACGGCTTATGACTCAAGAAGCAAAGCGGTGTCATCTGCAGTAGACCATCATTGTCAAGTTCTAGAGGATAACCAAAACCAGTGACAATATTCTGCATTGTTTGCTGATCTACGGGACACCCCCTCTCCCGACCAACAACTCTAGGGAAGTAATCCATTCCTGATGTTGGGGCATTCTTTTTGACAGTCCATGCTGTCTAAGAGAGGCACCTTATCATATCTAAAGGCAACGCCATTTAAACTCGTTATGTATATGTGTATGTGTAATGTGTATTTGTATGCACCTATTTTAGGAAAGTTATACATCAGTATATTTCCACATGGAGTTTTCTAATATCTTAAGTTACTTCGGATAGCAGTAAAGATTGTTGAACCGTTGAAATGTATTTTGTTTATTTATGAGGGGAGTTGGGTGCATGATGCATGTGGAGACCTTGGGACAGCATTTTCTTCTCTCCTTCTCTCCATCTTACTGACCCCAAATGTGTCCCTCTTCTTTTGGTGTTCCGTGATGACATATGCTTTAAAAAACTGGCAACAACTGAAAAGTGTTCCTGAATTCCGTAAGCTCTTGCCCTAAAGTTTCCGTCCTGAGGGGGAGACCTGTGGGGATCTAATTGTGTCCCACTTGGGCTGAAGAGTGGGTAACCCACCCACCCAACACTTTTTACAGACAGTGGGGAGGGAAGTCCTGAGGGATGAAGCCTTTACACGTGGTGAATCTAGGGTCAACTCAAGGTATTGGGTGTCATAATTATTTGAATGGTAGGATACCTCATTGTTTTCTGTGAGGCAGAGTGGTATTGGAAAAGACATTACTTATTTGGTTGTAGAGGAAAATAAAAAACCTTGCAGTTGGATATCTGAATGAATATCCAGGTTCATTTTCATGTTATTCTGCAGAAGACAGTTTTTGCCATAGATACTAGAGGAAGGGGGTCTCAGTACTTTCTTCTCTTGTCTGTGTGCAGCTACTTCTAGGCATACCAGTGTTGAAGGACTCACGTGTTGCCTCTCTCTCCACCAGTGTAAGAAGATAGGAGGTTCACCTACAGCCAGCCCATGGACTTTCCATGTGAAGTCTCAGTGGGCTCTCTGCTTCATGTGTGTAGGGAGGAAGGGCTGGAGTCTCTCAATCTCATAGTTGGGAATGTGGTGGTGATGAGGCTGAGGGTGGTGAGGAATAAGGCAAGAGAGGGAGTAAGGAACTCTAAAAGACTTGGATAATGCCCATTTGTTTCTTAAGTAAATCGCACTTGTTACTATAGCTTAGCATCATCCCTACCCCTCTGCACAATGAAGAGACCCTGCTGTAGCCCAGGGTTGACAGGATTGGAGAGAATAAACGGGAAAGGGCTGTCTTTTCTGGCATGTGGAGAGAGGGTGGAGAGAGGGTGGAGAGGAGGGCACCGGCACCGGCACCGGCACTCAGGGTGCTGATGACCCTTTGCCACTCTTCTGGAATTTCATCCCCTTTCTTTGCAGGAAAATAGTGATTTCCACCAGATCTGAGTACTTAAAACTCCCCAGTAGTGTTTTTCTACTCCAGCTACAGCCATCTGGTTTCTAACCTCCCCATTCTGCCTAGAGATAATTTCAGCAGATTAAAAGAAAAAAAAAAAGGCAACATAATTGCATTACCCTGTTTCTATGCAGGAGGTGGGAAAATGAGGCATTAAGGGGTTAAATGTAATGCCCTATCTTAAGGACCACAGACTGGCACACCTGCTGAGGATTAACTGGACATTGTCACTTGCACGTGCCCTTTGCCTTTCCAGATACAAGCCATTTTCCTAAAAGGGGGAAAAATAGCATCAATTCCAGAGCTGTCTCTCCCAGCTACAAGTGCTGTAATCAGAATAGCAGCAGGCAGGCTTAGTTCCCTCACCTTCCCCCACACTCAAGACAGCACGAATTTACATTCCTGGGGCTGTCTGACTTCCAAGCAGAAGGGTAAAACACAGTTGAAAATCTCAGTAAGAAGGACACACTTTCTAGTTGCCTAAACCCACGTTGGAAACCTCTCTGATGATGAGTTAGTTCCCTACAGGTCCTAAGGCTTTGACAAAGGTCACATCATAGATTCACCTCAAAAGTAAGACACACTTTACATTTCACGTAGTTCCTATTGGAGTTTACGAGAATTCATTTTGTCTTGGGATCCAGAAAAAAAGAATATCAGAGAACATCAGCTTGGAGTGAATATGAACAACTGGTACAGTTCTTCTGATTGGTGCTTTGGGGAAACATGAAAGGAGCCAGCTGTGAACTGGCCTGGGCTTTCACGGGAGGAGATGCTGAGGGCAGATGTGACTGGAAGTCAAAGGAAGTACAGGTCAGAGAGCTGAGGCGAAAGGTTCTTTATCTGAGAGGGTCTGTGACCGAGGCGGAGAAAAAGCACAGAGGTGTGGGTTCTAGAAGCTGGGGAGATATGTAGGGGATAATCATGTTATTATTTTTTGGAACTCCTCAATGATCTGATAATATGGTTATAAAGGATTTGATGGATGAATTTACATGATAAATGGTTTATTTCTACCAAAATAGGACAAATACAAAATCATTGGCACATTTATAAAATTTTTGCTTTTGATAGGGGAAATACAGATTTTCTTTGTTCAGGGACTTAAAGAATTTGGGAACACCCACATCCTCCTGTTATTTTTTTTTAATATTTTAAACAGAAAAAGCTCAAAATTTGAGCATGAAATTATGTGTCTGACCCTACAGGGAATTTGGCGATTAATTCCGTTCTTTGAAGTATCTCATGTGACCTCACGTGCATAAAGGATGATCAGTGTTTGGCTCACCTGTGCTGTTTTCACTTCCCTAGTAGCAAAACCTTAAATTCCTAGTGTGAAACCTATCTTCTTTTTATTTTCCCATATGGCTTTGAGTGTGGATCCACATTTTCCACTTGATCAACAAGAACGTTATACCCTAGTGGCCACAATGATTGGTTTAATTATAGGAGTGAGGCTATTCTATTAATGTCAAATAGCAACATATATGAAGCTGATATTTGGAAAGCATTTTGGGTGGCTGGAGGATGCCTTGGTGATGAAGAGAGAGGATTACTTTTGCAGAGGACCTGAGTTTAGTTGCCAGCACCCACATTGGGAGGCTCACAACTGCCTGTGTATATATTCAGCCCCAAGGGATCTGAAACTCTCTTCTGGATTCCATGGATGTCTGAACTCATGTGCACACACTCACAAATAGATATATACATATCTGCCTAATTAAAATAAAAAATTTGGAGATTCAATGTTTGGTTTATGTATATAACAGCTTTATGTTTTAATATTCAATTGGAGTGGTAGACTGCTGAGATGAAAGCCTATAATTGCTGCCTTCATCACTCATCGTCCCATACTGTCTCATATTTAACCCAGGTGTTCAAAGTGGAGAAGGAAACAAAGACATAATGCTAAAACATAATCTAAGTGTGTAGATATAGAGGTCAAATTACACTTACAACCTCAACTAATTCAACAACAATAACATTTTAAATGAAGTCAGTTGAGTTTGAGGTACTGCCACAGACAATAAAGAGTCTGGGCTGATACAATATTTAAAGAACCATTAATCAAAGACATGGGCTACCTCTAACTAGTCCATTATGTAGCAGTTACTGAATGTTCAGTATGAGCGAGAGCAGAAGACCTACGAAGGAAGGTCAATTAGAAATAAGAGAGGATTCTTTCTTCCACAGAATGTGTGCTTGAAAGAGAAAACAAACACACGAGGCCATCAGGAACAGGAAAGTTTATAATAACATTACTTTCTATTATATATAAATACTGTAGGCATTTGGAGATGGGACAGAACTCTGGATGATGCGATAGGAAAGGCAACCAACCCAAGGCAGTTTTCAGATAACAGGCAGATGCGGAGAGTCGAGGCACTTAGGGTCACATCTGATAAAAGAGAGTGGCTTAGAACAACACGGACAATCCGAATTGAGATATGAAAGGGAGGGAGACTCATGTGGTGGCATTGTGAGCAAGGAGCCCCAAGCAGGATAGATGGTCTGGCCCCTTGGATTGGAGCGAGCAGCAGAGAAACTGCAATGATTTGCTTTGGGTGACAAAACACACATGATTTGAGGCCACACTGAGAAATTGATATCCCCAAAGGACAAATCTTTCTTCTACCACTGACCTCCCACACGCCTGCAGACAGGGTCTTGAAGGCAGAACCTGTCAAGGACAGGACTTATACATGGGTGGGAATTGATGGCAACTGCGAATGGAATTGTTCACAGCAGAACTTGCAGAGCAGAACAGTTTGATCCTGACCCCGGGTTGGGAAAGTTCATGTGCAAAGGAGGACTGTTGCCATTTTTCAACTAAGTGAATTAATAAGAGGCTGGTGTTATTTAAAGAAAATTAATTTGGCAGTGAGGAGTATCATACATCAGAAAAAGAAGGAACAGTGAAGCCAGTTATTAAGATATATAATAACAGAAGTGGAGGTGATACCCAGCTGTGCTGAATAATAGCCACTAGGAAATTAGGAGTTGTAAGGTCAGAGCATTACTTTGCAAACAGGACTGACTAGAAAAAATATGAACTATCTAAGGTAACAGGAATTTCATCCTCTCATGAAAACAACAAAAATGCACTGGCAGTTCTCCCTGAGATTTGCATCTTGCTCTGATTCTACAAAACCTTTTCTGTTTGAAACGGAGCCTGGGTAGGTATCCATTAGTGAGCTTCTCCAGGATGGTTTGTCTGTGGGTTTACTGAAGCCTCCAGTCCA
Organism: Cricetiscus sungorus; assembly: GCA_030556225.1. NCBI lineage: Eukaryota > Metazoa > Chordata > Mammalia > Rodentia > Cricetidae > Cricetiscus > Cricetiscus sungorus. The sequence continues at coordinate 7,041,108 of JANBXA010000411.1, read as the reverse complement.
TTTGACTAAATGAACTAGCCAACCGCAGCTCTGGCCTCCGCCTTATCTGTACCACACTGTGGAGCCATTTGTCAGCCAGGACTTTGCTGATCCTCTTTTCTTCTCTTGGCCTCACTAACCTTGTCTGGAACAGCCACTTCTTCAGCAAAACTGGGTTCCTTTAAGGATACTTCTGGGCCTGCCAAGTATGAGAAACATACTGTAGCAATCCTGCAGGGGACAGGCTGTCTATGGAGCCTGAGCCTCAGTTGTCCTTTGACCCATGCCTGTGCACTGACTCATGCAGCTATTTTGTTTACTATCCCTACTCTATCTCCCCCTTCCCTTTCTCATAGACCACCCAATTGCATTGCAGGTAAGAATAAGTCCTTATCATCCTAGCCTCAATCTTCTCTTTTTGTTAAGTTTGCTACTTAGTCTTATTTATCGCCCAATAGGCAACTGTATCTAGGGACCTTCCATGGAAACCATACAGTGCTTTGGTACCTATGTGTATGTACTTTTTGTAGAAAATAAGAGGTATTTATCATTCTGCAAATTGCCTCTTTGCTTTCTCAACACCGTGTTCAAAGAAGCATCAGCATCGGTGTCCATCTTCCTCCACACTATAAACAACCATGGTAGTCTAGGTGTCTAATAGACATAGTTATTTAAGCCATTTTCTCATTTCGGACACTTAGATTATTTCTAGTGTTTAATACTATGTTAGTACTTCAATGAAATTTTTAAGAAGGTCTTCTTTATATGATAACATAAATAATGCTTTAGAAAGTCATAGGAAGGAATGAAGTTGCTGGGTTGTAAAGTAGGCGGATTGCATTATTTATTTACTTATATTTTGAAATGCTGAGGGTAGAACTTAGCGCCTTGGACATTCTAAGTAAGCACAGCTCATTATCACAGAACTTTATTCCTGGCCCAAATTTACATATTAATGAAGTTTTAGAATTTATTTTCACAGTGGCCTTACCAAATCACATGCAGGCTGACTATTTATGAAAGTGCTTATTTGCCCAAATCCCGGTCAGTTTTGACATCATTGTGCATTTAAATGTGTTCCAACATGACTTTCTATTTCACTTGTATATTTTTACCTCTCAGTCCTCAGTTTCTCTTTCCAGGCTTCAAATGGTTTTAGCAGAGAATTCTTTATGGATGAATATATGTGCTAATGTTCATACACAGACAGACACACAGACAGACAGGCTCTCTCTCTCTCTCTTTCTCTCTCTTTCTCTCTCTCACACACACACACAGACACACACACACACACACACACATCCCTCAGTTCTTGGTCCAAAGACTTTGCTCAAATTCATCATGAGTAGATGTAGCCCATTTCTAAAAGTGCAGGCATCTAATTTCTTACAGTGGACCAGGAGAAAAACAATGGAAAATGGCTCAATGCTGGGCCTGGTGGCTTAGGAGGCTGAGGAAGGAGGATTCCAAGTTCAAGCGAATTCCAGGTCAACCAGAGTGTCTCAGTGAGCCCTTGTCTCAAACCAAAAAGTGAAAAAGGGATTAGAGATGCTACTGAGTGTTAAAACACTGCCAAGCTTGTATCACATCTTCATCGATTCAGATCCCAGTACCATGAAAGAAGAAAAAGGAATGACAGAAAAGAAGAAAGGAAAGAAAATGATGGATTCTAATTCCCTAATCTGATTTTTTTTTAAATTTACTTTACCTGTTAGAATTTGTCCATTAAAATATTATACTAGGGCTACTGATATTTTTGAGTTTATCTTGTATCCTGCTAGTTTGCTGAAGCTGTTTATCAGCTGTAGGAATTCCAGAAACTAGTCACCAAAACACCAAATATAACCCTATTAAAAATGAGGTACAGAACTGAAGAGAGAATTCTTAATAGACAAAATCTAAAAGGCTGAAAGACACTTAATAAAGTACTCAACATCCTTAGCTATCAGGGGAATGCAAACAAAAACAACTCTGAGATACCATCTTACTCCTGCCAGAATGGCTAAAATTAGAAACACCAATGACAACTTACACTGGAGAGGATGTGGAGAAAGGGGAACATTCCTCCACGGCTGGTGGGAGTACAAACTTGTACAGCCATTTTGGAGATCAGTATGGCGGTTCCTCAGGAAAATGGGAATCAGTCTACCAGAGAACCTGGCAATCCCACTCTTAAGCACATACCCAAATGACCCACATCCATGCAACAAAGACATCTGTTCACTTATGTTCGTGGTAGCATTATTTGTAATAGCAAGAATCTGGAAACAACCTAGATGCCCCTCAACTGAAGAATGGATAAAGAAGATGTGACACATTTACACAATGGAATATTACCCTGCAGAAACAAAACAAAACAAAACAATGGAATCTTGAAATTCACAGGCAAATGGATGGAACTTGAAGAAACCATCCTGAATGAGGTAACCCAGTGACAAAACAAGGAACATGGTATGTACTCACTCATATATGGATTTTAGACCTAGAGCAAAGGGTCACCAGACTATAATTCACACCACCAGAGAAACTAGGATACAAGGAGGATTCTAAGAAATTCATTCAAGGTCCCTCACAGAAGGGGATAGGAACAAGATCTCCTGAGCATATGGGACTGGGGGGGCAGTGAGTGGAGAGGGAGCTAGGAGAAAGAGAAGGGAGGAGAGGAAAGCACATGGGACTAGGAAGATTGAGTCAGGGGAGGAATAGATGAGAGGAGAGAGAGAAGGGGGTAGCATAAAAGAGGGAGCCATTATAGGTTTGAAGAGAAAACTGACTCTAGAGAAATGTCCAGAGACCTACAAGACTTCCCCAACTAACAATTTGAACAACAGTGGAAAGGCTACCATAAATGCCCTTCCCTGATAATGAGATTGACAACTAACTTATCCACCATCATGGAGCTCTCATCTAATAGCTGATGGAAACAGAAGCAGATACCCACAGCTAAACACTGAGAAAACCGGAATCCAGATGCAGAGAGGGAGGACAAGACCAGGCTACAGAAACACACAGAGACCGCTGACCTGAACAAGGAGATGCTAATGGCCTCCCAGACTGATAGCTGAGAATCCATCATGGGACTGACTCGGACCCCCTGAACATGTGTCTCAGCTAGAAGGCCTGGGCAGTCTAACAGACCTCTGACAGTGGATCCAGGATGTATCCCTGGTGCACAAAGGGACTATGGGATCACATTCCCCATGGAGGCATACTCCCTTGGCCTAGAGGCGGGAGGGAGGGCCTGGTCCCTACTCCAAATGACTTGACAGATTTAGATGATCCCTCCTGGAAGGCATCACCCTACCTGTGGTGTGGGGGCGGGAATGGGATGGGAGGGTGGTCGGGGAGCATGGGAGGGTGGGAGAGAGGGAGGGAGAGGGAACTGGGATCGATATGTAAAATAAGAAAAATAAATAAAAAATATTATACTAGCAATGACCAGGGACACAGAGAAAATTTTAGAAGGTACAAGTCAAAAATTGCTAATAAAGCCCCGTGAATGTATGTGTATCTAGGCAGGAGTAAGTGTACAGAAACAAAGGTACAGGATTAGGCATGTCCACAAATAAGGGGTGGGATAAGGCCAAGCAAGCAGACACATGGACAGGAGGAGCTTACTGGAGAAGCAGGGAGAATGCTGAGCAGGCATTGTCTCGGGAGGGAAGCACATGGTGACTTCTGAGGAGTGAGCTGTGTGTTCTCTGAGGTACCACACAGGGAAAAGACACATTTGCATTAAAACACTCATTGTGGAATGTTGTGCATTTCCCTTGACAAGGTGCAAAACTTGTAAGTACGGCGTGAGATGATGCAGTTTAATTATCGTCAAGGACCAAGTCTGAGGGGGCAGAGAGACAGAGCGATAGCCATTGCAGGGAACTTCTCGCTGATGGTTTTGAGTTTTTAAAGAACATGCTTGGGAAAGAAGGGAAGAGCCAGAAAGCAAAGAAATATGCCACTTTTATAAAAACTTATAGTTGTAGGAGAAATAAAAGATATTAGAATGAGATAACGTGATCCCATGTACAAATGAAAGAAAATGTACTGATTTTTTTTTTTTTTTTTTTTTTTTTTTTTACCCCAAGTAGAAAAGTCTTGAACAGCATTTACAAGAATTATGCAAAGGAACACTGACAATAAAATCTGGAGTTAATGTGTTTGGGTCCCACCAGACATCGAGGTATAACCACGGCACTTGGGAAGCAGATGCAGGAGGATCGTAAATTCAGTGCCAGACTCTTCCTAAAATAGATTTTAAATGTCTGGGTCTTTAGAACATGCAAGGAGAAGCATTATTGACCAATGAAAGCAGTCAGTGAGTTCTCCTTTATTATGTCTAAAAGACTTGAAGACAGGTAAGATAAAAACAAACAAACAAACCCAAAACAACCTGCTCTCTCCCCACAGAATAGAAGTGTCCTGTCTTAAACTCTGACTCTGAGAGTGAAAGGGAGACAAGGAGAGTGGAATAGCCCTCTTAACCCCATGGTGGGAGGACTTTCAGTTTCTGTCCCCTAAGGGGACTGGAGAACAAGGGGCTCTTCTAAAGACTACTAGATGCAGAACTTGGTATCAGACAAGGATACAACGCAAAACCTTTTGTTGGGCGGGTTCTGGCCCCTTACCGCTTCTATGGAAGTGGGAAGGCGCTATCTGATACCTAAGTTCTGGAAGTCTGGCAGAAGCAGGGAATGTCTACTTCTTGTGTGGCAGCTCATGCAGCCTCAGCACCTCTCACTTTCTCAGCTGCCAGTGCAGAGCCCACCACTAGCTCATCCAATCTGTTAATGGAGGCCATTAGCCTCATGGTGGGTTTGTTTTATGTATATTCAAATGTATGTATCAAGTCAGGTGTCAGATTCAGTCAAAAGGAACTCAGTTCCTTTGTCCTTCTTCAAAGATGTTCACAATACTTTTGGCTCTTTCCATACATTTGAGAGTCAATCTCCATTACAGGGTCTCTGGTATTAATCCAGACCAAGTAAAATGTAATTTCTTAGCATATAGAACTTTTATCTCAAGTGTCTATTTGCAATTTTAAAGTCGAATGGCTTCTGTAATAATCAATGTTGGTTTTATTATCTAACTGAAAGAAACAAAATATTCTTTATATAATATTAACAAGAGAAATAATACAATAATGTCTTGATCAAGTCTAAGAAGAAATGCAAAATGGATAAGACAGTAAAAATTGATGAACAGAAATATTCAAAAGGAAATGCCGTTGACATAACAATACTTGGCTAAATTTTGTGTACATTTCCTCCTTTTTAAACATTTAAGTTTCAAGTTACTGTATAGTTATAATTGCAATGAAAATTAACAAAAAATAATGTTATCGATATAAGCTGGGAATTCTACACAGCTAGAGGAAATAAATGAATCAGATTCAGTCCACAAGTATGTTGAAGAAACACATATTAATAGTGGCAGCAAATAAGGCTAAAGTAGAATACAACAAATTCCAGTACTAAAAGGTATCTAATTATTTTTTGTAATAAAGATAGGTTATCATTGATAAATTTTAACTGATAGCTGGCATTTCCCAGAGACTAATATCTATAATATAAACAAACTCAATAAATTAGACAAGTTTCCCACTTGTGTAGATAAGGTAAATACCAAACTAAGGTGACAGTGTCATAATTCATGCCTCACCCTGAGGCATGATAAACTGGGACTAGCGTGAGAAGAACTGCCCCTTGGCAAATTGGATGTCTGTGATGCTGGGTAATGTGGTGAGCTTCATAATGGTCCAAATGCCCAGGGAGGGCTCATCTTGTTGGGGGTTGTTTGTTTGGGAGTTCCAAAAGCATTGCTTTTGTTTCCAGTGGCTAAGTATTTGGGAGATGTTGGTCAAAGGTTTCAAAATTAGTTAGATGATAGAGATAAATCCAAGAGATACATTTATACTTATGTTGACTATAATTAAGAACAATGTATTATATTTTAAAGAAAATATATATTTTAGTCATTTTTTATTTGAGATTCTTACATATTTTGCTCATATTCACTCTCCATTCCTCTCAGATCTGCTCCACCTTCCTCCCCTCCCCCACTTCATGTCCTTTGTGATTTGTTTTGTTTTAATAACTGAATTCAGTGGGTGCTGTCCATGTACTCATGGGTGTGGGGCCATTACTTGAGTGAGGTCAACCAGCCAGGGACTAGACCCTTGAAGAAAAGCAACACTCCCTCCCCAGAAGGCATCAACTGTTAGTAACCCCTCAGGGGCAGGGGCTCATGAGCCCTTCTCTGTCCCATGTTAGAATGTTATTTGTCCTGATCTTTAGCATGTTTTCTGTAGGCAACAATGGCTGCTGCGAGTTTGTGAGGGCACTGTTTCTGTCATGCCCAGAACGCTGTTTTAGTCATGTCCAGAATGTCCTGACCTCTGGCACTTGCAACCTTTTTCCTCCCTCTTTCTTAATGGCTTCTGAGCTGCACGCCTGTGTGTGTGTGTGTGTGTGTGTGTGTGTGTGTGTGTGTGGGGTTCCGTTTGTGACTGAGGACTACACTGACATTTATTCTCTGCTCTTTGATTCGTTGTTTTGTTTTTAACAGCTGTCCATTACACAAAGAAAGTTCTCTAATGAGGTCTGAGACCTGTGCTAAACTGTGGGTACAAAGATATTAATTTATAGGACAACTTCAGACCATGGGCATTTAGCTGAATAATAGTAGTGGCTTCACCTCTGGGACCTGTGAGCTCCCAACCATGAGTTTTTAGACAGATTTACAGGACAAGGCATATATTTTCTCCTTGGAACCAGCCATAAATCTAATCATAAAGCAGTTAGTTACTCTATAATATTCTTGTCACTATTGTATCCATGGGCAGATCTTGCCACACTGGTCATTACTGTAATTCACAGGGGTCACAGTGGATAAGACTGTTGGTGACTCCTCTGACCTCTGGCAGTCTACATAGCACTCTTTGGTAGTAAGAAACAAAGCAGCTTTTTAAGTGCTCTCAACGTACAACAATAATAAAAATCTGAGATTAGATTTTTGTTAATTGGCTTGGTTTGAACATTTTGCCATGTTAAAAACATCATGTTTTGCTTTGTAGAAATATACAACCTTTTGTTTGTTCTGTTTTTGTTTCTTTTTGGTTTGTTTGTTTCTTTCTTTTTGAGATAGAGTTTTCCTGTGAAGCTCTTGGGTGTCCTGGAACTCATTATGTAATCCATGCTAGCCTCGAACTCAGATTCATCTCTGTAGGACATATACAGCTTTTATGGTGGGAGAGGGAGAGAAATTTTCTTCAGTAGTGTAGCCACTGGTAAGTTGTCTATATTCCTATAAATAATGTTCCTATAAGCCCCAATTAAACACACACACACACACACACACACACACACACTAAAAAAAGACAGACAAATAAGAGAACTACTCAGGAAGAGGAAGGGATCAGTGAAAATGGAAGTGGACAAGAGAGTAAAAAGGGTTGAGTGTGATTGAAATAAAAAACATATACATGGAAACATCATAACAAAACTCATCACTGTACTTAACTAACACATGTCAATAGAAAATGTAGGAAAAGAAGTACAACATCTATTTGTCAATGAAGAAAAATAGGGGAAGAAGAAAACATTTGAGAAAACTGAGCTTAAGAATATCCTGCAAAATCCTTATTGATTTTCTTCTGAAAAGTTTGGAAAAGCAAGGAAAGGCTGAGAAACCCAGAAAGACTTGTGGAGGCTACTGAGACACATTAATTGGACCCAGTGAAGCACTTCTGGATGAGTCCTACCTCAGAAAAGGAACATTTGAATGATCTATGAATTCCAAGTCTGCACTATTTGAATACTATTTTGTTTTTCATTTAAACAAGAACACTATGGCTGTGTGAGATGGTACCACTGGGGCAAAAGGTTTACAAGAACTTTCTGTGCTGTTATTGTAAAGTATCTGCAAATCTAAAGTTATTAAAAAAACAAAAAGTTCGTTGCAAAACAAACAAACAAACAAACAACAAACAAACTAAAATCCAGCATGATTCATTTACCAACTGTGTCAAGTGCTGGGGATGCAAAGACCAATAAAACAGGTCCTTGCTGAAGAGGATTTCAGCCATAAAATAGAAATAACAAGCAGCGTCCTACACTATATGTGAGAGGAGTCTGTTGGGAATGGGTCTCCCAGCAGTCAGGAGACCTGGAATCAGGCTGAAAAGAACTCAATAAGGTTCTGAGGTTAGAACGGAATGGATTACAATTTGGAGTAGGGCTCCATTTTCCAGAAGAATCCAAAGATCTGAAAAAAAAAAATTGAAGCAGAAATTTAGTGACATAAACCATGCCAATTACTTTTGGGAACTGAGAGCTGTTGCAATTCAATGACCTCATTGTACAAATTTATCCACTCCAGGCTCACAGTCTTGGGCACCAAGATTGGTTTTGCATCTGGAGCTCTTTGTGTGTTACCGGCTTTAGAGGATAGCGTCTAGGGAGGTATGAGTAGAGCTAGGTTGGCTTTCAACATGCCCACTGACTTACTTGACTGTGGATAGGAAAAGAGAAAGGCTCATATTTTGTTACTGAATAAGTAGTGGATCAAAGCGATGAGGAAACTTCAAGGAGAGAGATGTCAAGTTGGTGGAGTTATAAAAATAAAATAGGGAAATTTGAAGTGTTCTGGCAAATGCAGGCTAGACTCAGATAAGGGGAAAAGAATAGGGAAATCATGCAAGACAAAGGAACCGGGAAATGACACAGCTCAAGGGGAAGGTTGAAACACACACACACACACACACACACACACACACACACACACACACCGAATGGCAAATGGATTGTTTGACTAGATACGAGGATTTATATAATCAAAGAACAATCGAGGAGATTGTAAAAGTGTTTTGGAGCAAGTTTGTAATTGATCTTGAAGTATCAGGCCAAGTGTTTTGGATGACTGCCTTCTATAAACAATAGAAAAAATTGATTGGAAAATTTAGAAGTGAAAATTTAGCAACATTTTGAGACATACCATGTATAGAATGGATAGAGTAGAGTTTAGAATGGGAAGGATTATTTCACAGACACAAAGAAGCCTGGAATAATAATAAGAAAACAATAAAAAAGGAAATGTATGTGGTAGGAGGTAGAGTTTACAAAGAAAGGCTATGAGGGGAAAAGGAGGATATGTGAAGTTCTCTAATTAGGTGAGTGAATTTTATCTGCAGTATCTAAATCCAGAGAGTCTAACTTAGCAGAAAAAATGTAGCTGTGTGTAAATGTGTAAATGTATTAATATGATGTGATAGTGAGACCCCAGGTCATACATGCCACATCTGAAATTTAGGAAAGGGACGGCTCGAACTGTGTATCTGGGAATCTCTTTGGTGAAAGTGCAGGCCCAGCCTCTTCAGGAGACTGTGCAGAGCAGCTGTTCTCTGAGAAGTCTGTGCATCTCTATCATGGACGTCATGGTGGCTCTGCTGCTTCTTGCCTTCTCCCTTCGCTGTCTGTCTTTCCTTCTCTTCATGTGATTCTGGTCAGAGGGAATGCAGTTATGGAGTGCTGCTTTGCACACAATGGAGAAAGGCCAGAACACAGTCTGGACAATCGTGGCCTCCATCCCCTAGATATAGGAAGAGAGATGATTAAATGTCTGCTTATTATTTAGCATGCGGAGGTCCTTACTCTGGAATTACTAAGTAGGTAAATGGGAGGAGCCAGAAAGGGCCCCATGTCCACAATATAGAGAAAGGTCACTGACAATGAAGCCAAAGGAAGTAGTGACAGGATTTCAAGGACAAGCAGCAATGTGTTAAGTATTAGGATTAGACATTCCTGACTTTAGTCCTTCTTTATATCTACCATACAACATCCCACTGTACGAGGGTTGAGCTGGGGCAGGGATAGCTATGACTATATCTGCCTGGTAAAAACAGGCTGAGTCATCATGTTCATCCAGCTATTTAAATCATTAAAAAAAGAGTTATTTATTTTTATTTTTTATGTATTGGTGTTTTTTTGGGGGGGGTTGTTGTTTGTTTTTTTTTGTTTTTCCCAGCCTGTGTGTATGTGCACCGTGTGCATGCAGTGCTCATGGAGGCCAGAAGAGGGCGACAGATGCCCTGAAGCTGCCATGTGAGTGTCGTGAACCAAACGGGTCCTCGGCAGGAGCAGCCCTCCAGCCGAGGCTGTTTAGATCTTACACTGATGGTTAAGGATGTGATTGTTGAGTTTCTTGAGTATAGTATTAGCCACACAGACTGAACAGGTGATAAAATGACAGCAATTAACTTCAATCTATGGAAAATTTTAAAGAAGAAGCCAAATTTCTATAAATGGAGTAAAATAGTTATATGACTCATATAATAAATGGTAATTGTAACTGGACATTTTAAAGTGCAATAAATTGAAAGCATCAGAAAGCACTTGAAATAGAAAATTGAGGCAAGTGGTTTTTTTTTTTTCACTTGAAAAATTATGTCAGGAAGGACTAAGGATTATAAAAGGTTGTGGCTTATTTAGAGAAGGGGTTGGCCTGATGGGTTTCCCCAGATGCAGGGGCATTTAATTAGAAAGCCATAACTATAAACCACAACCTTATCAATTCATGTCACACGACTTTATGGCTGGAAATGCCGTGGGAAATTTGAAGAGAAAATTCTTGATGGAATAATGATATCTCAAATCTCCATGTAAAGTGTTCTTAAATTCTGAATTTCTCGTATGTGGGAATACAGTAGTGTAAAAAGAGTAGGGGTGTCTGAGGAGTATGGAGGATCTAGAAATTGATGATGTGTCCTTAGACAAAGTCCAGTCAAAGGTGGGCCCTCACATATCAATACCATTGTTACGGCAGGTTGTTCCTTCCAGCTGGCTCCATCCTGCCTGCCGCCAGTCTGGGCCCATAGCCGCACCAGCCCCAAATAACATTCAGAGACTCTGTATTTGATACAATCCTGTTGGCCAGTTACCATTATTGTTTATGGGCTAGCTCTGTCTTAATTATTAACCCATATCTACTTATCTAAGTATTTCCACATGGTCGTCTTATCAGGGAGCCGCAGCAGGCGTCCTGCTTCTTCCCTGGGCTACATCTCGACTCCTCCCTACTACTTCCTCTTTCCTCCTCCTGGTCTCCTAGCCCCGCCTATCTTGTCCTTCTGTGGTCTTTGAAGGAGTTGAAGACAGGTAGTTATGGTTATAGTTTTCCTTAGTTAGGTTTAAAGATAAGTTACATATAGGACTTTAGACTCACAAAGATAGGATAAATGACATTTTCTTTAAGTCTTACAAAATGTTAATGGACTAAATATTGTTAACTGTGATTCTTATTTGATAACTCTTGTATATTTTGCTATGTTAAGGTTAAACCCCTTCTTTTATTTTAGACAGAAAAGAGGAGATGATGGGAGATGTTATTCTGTATATATGTTTCTCATACTGGTTAATAAAGTTCTGTGGCCAATAGAAAACTAGATAGGTGGGGCTAGGAGACTAGGAGAAGGAAAGAGGAAGTGGGAAGGAGGAGTCGAGATGTAGCCCAGGGAGGAAGGAAGACGCCTGCCACGGCTCCCCGATAAGACGACCACGTGGACATACTTAGATAAGTAGAAATAGGTTAATAATTAAGGCAGAGCTAGCCCATATACAGTAATGGTAACTGGCCAACAGGATTGTATCAAATACAGAGTCTCTGTGTGTTATTTGGGGCTGGTGCGGCTATGGGCCCAGACTGGCGGCAGGCGGGATGGAGCCGGCGGGAAGGAACAACCTGCCATAACATACCATGACTACTCAAATCTTTGCTTGGCCTCTAAACTACACAGATACAGGGTATGCACCAATACCAAGGCTAATTGTAGACAGAAGTTTCTGTCCCACCGCTGTTCCTTCCCAAATAAACATACAGAGGCTTGTATTAATTATAAACTATTTGGCCTATTGCTCACACTTTTTCTGACTAGCTCCTATGACTTAAATTCACCTATAATTATTATCTATGTTTGGCCATGTGGCTTGGTACCTTTCCCAGTAAGGCATTCTCATCTTGCTTCCTCTGTGTCTGGCTGACACCTTTCCTCTTCCCAGAATTCTCCTTGTCTGGTTCCCAGTCTATACTTCCTGCCTGGCAAATCAGTGTTTTATTAAACCAATACAAGTGACAAATCTTTACAGTGTACAAGAGTATTATCCCATAGCAGCTAATGACTTGGTGGTAATCGCAAACAAAAGATTTTACATCACTTGTTACCTAACAGAGGGAAGACAAACTTTGCAATTTGGACCCAAACAAATGGACTAGCCAGTAACCCAAAAGAACAACACAGGATGATTCCATGTCATTACAACATATAATAAAATTTTTAGTTTCTAACCACATGTAACTAGGCATGCCAAGGAACAGGAATAGACTGTTTATCAGGAAAAGATGTGAGTAACCATGAAAGGACCCCAAGTGAGGTCAGGTGTTGATTACCAGAAACCAAGGCTTCACAGAATTAGAGAAAACATGCCCAATGAACTAAAAATAAATGACCTAGTTATTTTTTTAAATTTTGGTCCTTTCTTATTTCATGCAAAATTTAGAATCAGCTTTCCAATTTTTACATAAAGGCTCACATCAATTGATAGAGATTGCATTGAATTAATAGACCAGTTTAGATAAACTCTTAATAATAAGTCTTCAAATTCACCACACACATACTATCTCTCCATTTACTTACAACTTCACTAAAGTTATTCGCATATACTTTTGTTCTTTTGAGTTGACTTGAATTTTATTGCTTGACTTGAATTTTATTGCTTTGATTTTCAGACTAATAATTGGTAGTGTAAAGAACTGTGACAGACTTTTGCAAATTGGTCTTGTATACCATGGTTTTACTGAATTACTTTATGAATCAAACACATATATGTATTCACTTTTCAAAAGAAACTGTTTATTTAAATTAGATTTATAGATGTATTGTGAGGACTGAAAATGGCCTTTCAATATACCCCATTCATGAAGTTTATTTATTTTGCTTGGATACCTCAGAATTTTCTACATTTTGAATTAATCATATGAAAATAATGAGAGTGCTAATTATGTTTTCAAAATCTTCTTTTTAGAGTAGCTGCACCACACTGCAGTTTCATCAATAGGGTATCAGAGTTACTTTCCCCACCTGCTCAGTGACACCTGTTGTCATTTGTTTCTTGGTGATAGTCCTTTTGACTCAGATGGTATGGAACTGAAACATTGCGTTCATTTTTGTGTCTTTTATGGCGAAACATGTTGAACACCTTAAAAGTGTTTACTAGCTATTTGAACTCCTTCTTTTGAAAACTTGGTTCATTTCATTAGCCCTGTTTATCTATGTGTTTGTGAATTCTAGATATTAATCCTTTGTTAGATATATAGTTGGCAAAGCTTTTTTTTTCTATTCACTTAATTGTGTTTTAGAAGCCAATGATGCATTAAAACATTGGTGGTGATAAGACCAGCCATATTTTATTGTTGGTTATATAAGGAACACATTTAAAGTTAGTCTAGTAGAATATTGTTGCTAGCTTATCAAAATAAGAAAGGTTCTTTTATTCCTTAGATAGCTACAAATTTTTCAATAATAGCTGATTGACTTTATTAAGTATTTCTCGCACCATTTGCCACTATTTTAAGCTGAATTACAGTGATAGATTTTTTGTTGTAAACTTTTACAGTTTTGAGGAAAGCTAAGCAATACCATTTTTAAATGTACTATTTGATTTAGTTTTTTTAAACTTATTTTATACCCATGTTTATAACAAGTTTATTGGTTTATATTGTTTGTTGCTTGGCTTTGGAATTTTATTTATATAAACTTTACAAAAGACTGACCTGCCCTGTACAAGTATTGTTGGCTTCTGTGTTTATAGGAGGAAATCTTAACCACTACCCCAATCTTTTATTTTTACTTATTTGTTCAAGTTTTATTTTTCTTATATTTCAAAGTTGGCACTTTGTATTCTAGATGTATCCATTTAATTCAAGTTCAATTGAGCAAATGTCTGGCTGGCAGTATTCCAAGGGGTTGCAGCACTCTGGGGTACCGTATTGATCGCCTGGATGGATTCCATCAGGCCACAATAACTGTGTAAAATGTAATTCAATAAAAGCATTACTTTTTCACTTGCTCTGTTCTCTCCCTCACACGCACAAAATGTCAGATCCCACAGAACAGTATTTTGGGGTCAGAATGTTAGATGTGTTAAAGAAAGCGACAGAAGAAGAATCGTGGTTAAAGCAAAAAACCAGTTGTGAATTGCCTGGATCTTAAATAAAAGCAAAAGAAGGAAATGGGATTTGTATTATGGGAGAGGCAGAAAAGGGCCCCAAAGATTACGGCAAGGTCTGGAGAGAACAGGTGAGGGAAAGGTGAAATTATACAGAGTCCCTTAGGATGAGGACTGGGTCTCATTTGTTCCTTTTGGAATTGGCACCTGGATCAGACAGTAAATTGATGAATACCAAGGACCCCTCAGACAGACAGGATTCAAGAATTCGGGTGTAGAAAAAAAAAATCATTTTAGGTCTTTAATAGTTGTCCTATTTTCTTCTTGCAAAGAAAGGGAAAATGTGCAGTAGAAAAATATTTACTCAGCAAGATGGAAAATGCAAAAGGAAAGAACGCTATGTTCCTGCAGCCACGACCTCGTTCTGCCAAAGGAGAAGCAAGGGGCATCAGGATTTCCGTTGGCCTGTCAACGGCTGTCAGGCAACAGGACGGCCACCGCTTGCCCTAGGCACAGTCAGGCTCGCACAGGGCAGGGGAGAGAGGCTGGGGGACTCAGGAGCAGCACAGGCCTCAAGCCAGGGCCCAGGCCCAGCAAGTGCTGCACATGCTCCTGCGGCTGCTATCCTGCGCATGTGTGCAGGCTTGCCCAGACTCAGGAGAGAGGCATCGTATGCTGCAGCAGAGGCATGGAGGCCTTTGGGGAGGAGGCGCCAATGCCGGCACCTCCCCAGCCCGCAGAGCTGGGTGAAGGGCCCTCTCGGGGGACCTGGTCAGGAGACATGGACGCCTATGATTTGACCATCCTTCATTTCAACGATGTTTACGATGTGGACTCGAGTACTGAAGAGCCTGTAGGAGGTGCTGCTAGGTGTGGACCGCCATCTTCCTTGTCAGATTCTGTGCGGGGTGGGGATGGAGGGTAGCAAGTGACTGGGAACCTGCAAGTAGGCTTGGGGGCTGGCAGGGAGTCTTTGGTGCAAACCTTTTGGGCCACTGTTTAAACTCCCTTCTGGACGAAGTTAGTAACTCCAGTGGTTTTAGGGGAAGAAAAACTGGGCCTGGTGTCTGCACAAAAGGGAATTGGAAACTTCAAGTGTGAACTATGGGAAATGTGAGCATGGGTAAAATACTAGGGAGTAGATGGTGGTCTACTGCTTTGCTTTTCTCATCTTCGGCTTGAAGCTTGAAACCCAATATCAGTCTCTGGGTCATTGGTTATTCGTACTATAGTATACATTACCCGCAGACTGTCAAAACGTGTTTGTGACGTGACCCAAGAGGTGTTTGAGGAGAAACGTGGCTTTGAATAGAAGAAATTAAAAATCAGGAGCCGACTCAGTTGGAGACCCTTTGTATAAATATAGTTACAAGTTAATGATGTAGGGGAGTAAAAATAGAAATAAGAACTAGATTTGGAAGACGAAACAATGTTTGAGAAACGGTTATTCAGTAGCTTGTGAGACTGTGAGTAAAGTTCATAGAGAGTAAAGGGAGACCTCGGAGGGCAGCTGGAAGATAAAAGGACAGCGGACCTATAGTTGTTCTGTTGCTTAATACCAACGAGCAGGAAGTGATCTCTGGAGGCAGAGTTGGTTCAGGGAATTGAGGCTGGAAAGAATATGTTGAGAAATTTGATGCCTGTGTAGGTAGAAATGACTACCAGTTACTCAGGTGTTCTTTCCTTTTCCAATATTTTAGTTCTTT
The DNA here is from genome assembly GCA_030556225.1 of Cricetiscus sungorus. Classification (NCBI taxonomy): domain Eukaryota; kingdom Metazoa; phylum Chordata; class Mammalia; order Rodentia; family Cricetidae; genus Cricetiscus; species Cricetiscus sungorus. The sequence goes on along the minus strand of JANBXA010000411.1, from coordinate 7,025,207 downwards.
TCCCGCTCTAAAATCTTTTGTACATAGATAGTTGTTCTATATTTTTTGGAAGAAAAACTTATTCTTTAAGTCCTGTGACTTCTCAGCAGAGTCCTGGTCACTGTTTACTAAGTATCTCCTCATAGGTGTAGGCTAGTTTCTCTTTTCCATACACCTGTGCTGGTAATCCACCCATATGCTTTCACTGACAAGTGTTTAGTCCAAGATGCCGTGGGACATGTAATTGATAACATTGTGCAAAAGATCATGTCAGAAGTTACAAAAATATCTGTGGTGGTTAATGTCTGCTGCCAGCTCGACTGGATGAAAGAACACTCTAGAGCATCAATGAAACACACTCGCGAGTGTCTGTGAGGGTTCTTCCAGATAAAATTAACCGTGTCACACTGAGAGTGAGCATCGCTGTCCCATGGATTGAGGTTCTTGACTGAATTAAACTGGGAAGGAGACATCAAGTTAAGCAACGGTATTTCCATTTTCGTGCTTCTCGGTTGGCACCATGGACCAAATTGTTCCTATCACCATTCCTTCTTGGCCATGATGAGCTGTATTTCTATGAACTGAAAATCAAAATAAACGCCCCCCCCTTATAATTTAGTTTAGTTTTTTTTTTTTTTTTTTTTCAGACAGGTATTTGGTCATAGTAATGAGAAAAGAAGCACATTTACATCAGAATAAAAGGAGTCTATAGAGGCTATGTTTGTCATCACTCTAAGCCCCCATAATTGTGTTTACAAAGAGGATGGTGAAAATAAACACTTCTGAATGAGTATGATAAACAGTGGTACATTGTGAACTGATAGAATGATCTTGCATGGTGATTTAACTACATAGTGTGGCTACAGTAGGGATGGTTTTTGTCTTGATTTATTTGATGTTTAGTGAACTTTCTAGAGTATTTTAGACTGACATAAAGATGTGAAATATTGCAAAGGGTCCACATATTCCCCCATTATTTACATTTTATGTTACTATTGGAGCACTTCTTACAATTAATAAACAGGAGTGTATACATCATTAATCAACACCTATATTCCACTAAGATATCCGTAGTATGTTCTATTTGTGCTTAGGATTCCATGTAGAGGCTACATTGCAATTTGTCTATCTCATTCCTTAGAATTGCTTTTAATCATGGCAGTTTTTTTTTTTTAATATTCTTTGTTTTTAATGACCTCAATATTTTAAAGGAGTATCAGTCAGGTATTTTTAAAAAATGTCCATTATTTTAAATTTGTATGTTTTTCTTATTGATTATACCAGTATATTTTATTTACTTAGGAAAACCACAGAAATCCATTTTTTAAAATCACATCTTTTCGGGTCTTCATAATGCCAACACTGCAGACATTGACGATGGTAAACTTCTCCATTCTGAGCTTGCTCCCTGCCTTTCTGTGGTATACTCTTTGGAATGAAGTCATTTTATGCAGCTCACATTTAAGGAACAGGGGCTTACACTTCACCCCCTTCATGGCAAAGTAACCTCAGAAATAGTTTGGATTATTACCTAGTGGAAGATATATCTTTCCTCATTATGCAATTATTGCATTAGTTTTCTAGGCTTGACAAGCAAATGTATTGTAGAATGAGTGGCTTAAAACAGTTAAGAAAGAGTTTGTCTTGAAGAGCTCAAATCAAAGGACTAGAAGGGTTGGTTCTTTTATGACTCTCCTGGTTTCTGGTAAGGACAGTAGTCCCTGAAAATACGTATGAATGCATTAGTCTAATTTCTGTTTCTACTTTCATGTGATGATTTCTCCCTCCTCCTCCCTTTCTTTTTCCCTGCCTCCCCACTCCCCCGCCTTACCTAAGTCATTTAATTAGGGCCCACTCTAACTATCTCATCTAACTGAGCTTAATTACAGTTACATTGAGCCTGTTTCCAGATAAGGCCATGCTCATAAGTACAGGGGGTACAAACAATTAAATCTCAACAAAGATGGATTCATGGATTTCATTGGTTTTTGGTAGATTGCCTTTCAGAATTCTGTAAAATACCAAGGAAAAGCCAGTTTTGACTGTTAAAACAGTATGTGTCAGATGGCAGGATGGTATCAGGAAAATGTGATGTTTTTATGGACAGTGCAGCTCAGCAGAGGCTCTTAGTGGTTTCCTGCAGGATTTCATCTGCTAGTGTTTGTTTTCAAGCATACCACCCATATGCATATCAGCCATGCTAATGAAAATGCTACTATCATTGGGGAACCTCAGGAGATTACAGAGTTCTAATGTTATTGAAATGTCAATTAATCTCAGACAGACAAGGTCAAGGGTCAAGGGACACTAGTGAATAGAGCACATTAGTGGCAAGTCTTTGAAGGAGCAACATGTACCCATCTGGTGCTGGACTATTAAGGTGGTGAAGAAACACAGGAACAAGCAAAGCAGTGACTGGCACCTCTGGTAATCTTTCCGTTTAGAGCAGTTGTTCCCAGAAAAGAAATTGCTCAAAGGACGAATGTTATATTGGTGACAACTCTAGATTATTTGGTTATAAGGTTACTAAGAGAGAATATCTGGTTTGAAGATGTCATAATTTCTTTGTCCCTTAAATGCTGTGTTCTAAAGTTTAGTTGTCAACCTCGGTGTTTGTATCTTTGATTACTGGGGTGGATTTGTACTCTTATTCATGTGGTTCAACAAATATTTTTTTCTAAGATGTGGAGTGCCTGGCATATAGTGTTCAATAAAAAAATGTGAATTATTAATATAACCCATCTAAAACATGCCAAGTACAACACTAGGCACTGTTCTGAGCAGCAGGGTTACAGTAGGGAATAGAAAAGAAAAAAAATCTTATTCTGATGGGAGCTTGTGGTTTAGATGAAAAACAGACTGTAGACAAAGGAAACGTGTACCATGCTGGATGACAACAAAGGCTATGGAGAATGATAACGTGGATCAAAGACAATGAGAAGTGTTGAGTTGAAGTTGGAGGTGCTTGTTGTTTTAAAAGAATCTACTTAAGTAAGACGTTTCCTGGGCTGGTGAGATGGCTCAGTGGGTTATAGTGCTAGCTGCCAAGCCTGCCAACTCAAGTTCATTCCCTGACACCATGATGATAGAAGAGAATCAGCTCCTGCAAGCAGCCCTTCACCTATGCATGTAGCCTGGGGCCCACACCCCCATATGGACACAGAAATGAGTAAGATAAAATAAAAGCATTATGGCCTCATGATCAAGTGATATGTGAGGAGATTCTTGAGAGAAATGAGGTGTATGAGACATTCGGCTGTCTACAGGGAAGTTGTTTTAGGCCAAGGAAGTGGCCTAAAGCAGAGATTCTGAGGTGAAAATAGCACAGTGGATTTCGTCAACACCAGGAGGCAGCAATGGCTGTAGGGTATGTACTTAGTTGACAGGGCCATAGGACTGAGTCTCTGAGGGTGTGTGGAGCAATTATTGTGCAGATTAAAAATGGGCAAAAATAAATGAGATGAAGTGTGTGCCATGTGGGGAACGTAGTTGTTTAGTTTTGGGGTTTGACCTATTGCCTGTGTTGCAAGTATAAATTAGCAGTTTCCCAACCATAGTCTAGGCACCTCAGAGGTTTCCATAAGGTCCCTATCTGTGACACTAATAGTCCCAGCCATTTTCCTCGCCGTCTTACTAGATGTAAGTTGCTTTGTTCATTTTTAGTTTGTCATGTGTGTATAGAGTTTGATAATTTAATTCGTATTGCTTTGAGATACCACATTGAAAACTATTTTGGGAAACTGTCTTACAGAGTTTTGGTATAGTACATAGTTATTTAGAAAGCTTATTGAAATGTTTTCCTAGGTAAAAGACCAGATTTTAAAAATAAATGTCATACAAAGTAGCCTATTGCAATAAATTGAATGAAGTGGGAGATAATATCTCACCATTCTTTATTTAATGAGACATGAGGCTTGCACAACTATACCATCTGTGTTTACAAATATATATTCTTTGTAAAAATACATGTATTCGGCCTTTGTAGTTGTTTTTTAGTTAGTATGTTCATATATTAACTTCTTAGCTTTTAGGGGACTGGGAAGAGATATCTTGAGATTGAAAATTTGAAAATTGTCTCATCCATATTATAAATTTTTGACATTAATATCAAAGTCTATTTTCATACATCTTTTTTTTTCTCTTAGACCTAGTAGCATAAAGCAGTTTGTAAATTCCTTTTGCTTTGTCTACTTCATCTGTTCTATTTGTGGATCTATGATTTGGATCTAACCTCCTTTTTAGACCTATATTTCCACCTGCCCACTGAGGATACTCACTTTGATGTTTTCTTGAATAGGCCTAAAATCAGCCTGTAGACTTTTCCCTCAAGCAGCCCTTATAACTTTGATCCCTTATTTGATACAATGACTTTTATTTTAATAAAATTTTAACAATTTATAAGATACTTAAAACGAATAAAACTGTAGTTAATAGTATATATTTATAGATTCAAAATCTTCTACTTTCTTTTGTGATGTTTCTCAAATATATTGAATTAATTGATTGGTTGATTAAATGCGTATGGGTGTTTTATCTACATGTATGTCTATGTACTACATGTCAGAAGATGGTGCCAGATGCCCTGTAGTGAGAAACCATATGGGTGCTAATAATCAAACCCAAGTCCTTCGAAAGAGCAGCCATTGCTTTTGGCTGCTGAGCCATCTCTCCAGGCCATTTCTCAAACGTTGTGTGGATCAGAATTGCCCAAAGGAGTTGTTAAACACTGATCTTTTGGGCCTTGCCTTAGTGTTTCTGATAATGTAGGTCTGGGGTAGAATTTAAAAAATGAGTTTTCATAAGCTGCTGTTGCTTCTGGGCTGAAAAACTTTAACAAGAGCTGACTCATACCATGTTAGCAGGAGTGTGTTAGTCATCACACAGACTTTGCAAGGTTTTAAAAACTCTGTAGTTTTTAAATTTTCTCTTGTTTGTTTACTTGATTCCTAAAACTCAGATCAAATGTTGTGACATTTATTGCTCAGTTTTTGTATTCATATATTTTTACTGCGTTGCATAAGCATACATATTGTTTCCAGTTTTAAAAGTAATTAACTAAATGTATTGATCTGTACAATGTTGAATGCTAGAGTCCTATATGATTTTTTAAATAATCAAAATATGAACTATTTCTAGCACATTACCAGACCCCTCATCCTCACCCCAGACTTACCCAACTGTATAGCACATACTCACTTGTGTGGGCTTTTTCACCACTCATTTGAGATTCACGCAAATTGTTACATGCAGCAATAATTTGTTCTTTTCCTGACTGAATTATATTCTGATTGTGGTCTATAATATATTTATTTATCTATTCTAATGTTCAAGGATACTTTGATGGTTTCTAATATTTGCTATTATGAAATCACTATTATCATTCTTATATAATTCTTTTGGTACTTAGAAGTAATTGTTTTACTTGAGTGCATGCCCAGAAGTGCATTTTTTTTGTTTCATATACAGACATATGTGTAGCTTGACTAGGTGCTGCCAAACATTTTCTCAAAATAGTTAGTTATACCAGCTATATATCCATCAGCAGTATATGAAAATTTTGATTATTACATTTTCTTGCTGTTCAGCACTATTTTTAACATACTGGTAGGCGTGTAGTAACATGCCATTGTAAGTTTAATTTATATTTCTTGTTGAGTAATGATACTGAACATTTTTATATGTTTATGGGCCAGTTGTATTTATTCTTTAGTTGATGTTCTTCCTTACTGCTTGGATTATCGTGTGTGCCACTATGGTATTTTTCTCCAACTAAAATTCTGAATTGTCTGTCTTTGTGAAATTGACTTGTAAGGGTTGTTAGCTAGTTTCAGATCCAATTTCCTTGTTGAATATATGCTTTCCAGGTAGTTTATCTAGTCAGTGTTTTTTTTTTTTAATTTTTCCTAATGGTATATTTTAATTAGTGGGATGTTTTAATTTAAACTAAGTTTAGTTGACCAATATTTTGTGATATGTACTTTTGCTGGTCTGCTTAAGAAACCTTTGCTTCAAAGTCATGAAGATGTCCTTGTAGAATTTCTTCTAAATGACTTATTATTTTGGTTTTGACATTGTATCTGTGATATGTATTATATTAATGTGTGTGTTTGTGAATTCATGTATGTACATGCGAATTCATAGGTGTGCATGTGCACGTGCACGTGCACACATGTGCGTGTGTGGTAGGTTGGTTAGAGAACTTGAGGAAGTAGTTTTCATCCTTCACCATGTGGGGCCCTGGAATTCAACTCAGATTGTTAGGGCAGGGAGCACTTTTTCCTACTTACCAATCCCTATATGTCTGAATAAGATTAAGAAGGGGAGTGGTTGTGCAAAAGAATCCTAAATGCTTATAAGAAAACACCAAGCAAACAAGACTAGAGTTTTTGTGCTCTCAGATGTGCTTCATGCTCTTCTCGGGTTTTGCAGTTAAAGTGACTTTACTTTAGATTATTTATTACAACTGGCTGCTGTTCTTTATATGCTTCCATGGAGCAGGACACATTTTTACCACATGCTGCTTGTCCTTGTGATTATACACTTTATTCACTTGGTTCTTAACCCTCAGAGTACAGATTGTCTGCTGAATAAAGGTGGCTGCTGCATGAGACTCTAGCCTGCCTCATTCTTAGGCTCCATTCTCCCAAGTTTTAGAGCAGTAAACACTTGAACTAATTTTCATGTATGATTGAGGAAGTATTTATTCACCTTTTACTCTTGTGTCATTTATAAAATTACATTCATATTTATATATGTACATTTAGTGGCACCATTGTGAATGTTTATATATAGTTTCATTGAAAAAGATTCCCTTTTTAACACTCAATTGCAGGTATGCATGTGTAATTAATCAAGTGACTGTGTATGTATGTACCTGTTTCTAGATAATACTTCCCCACTGATCAAAGAAAATTCTGTACTATATTGTTTTCCATAGCTTTATCTTAAGTATTGATGTTCAACAGTGGAAACCCTCCAATTGTTCTTCAGTATTTTGTACCTTAACATAAATTGTATATGGAAATCCAAGTGGTTAATTTCTTACCTTAATGTTTTCTAGACTAAAATGTTATATTCTTAGTAATTATGACTTAGTTTGAAAATTATGACTAGATGAACATTTTCTGTATAATTTTAAAAAGGAGCTATTGGACATCATGGCTTTTCTCTTTTATATATGTGAATGTAATGAAGTTACGTTTATTGTTGGCTGTTAAATAACTCTTGTTGTCATTGAATAAACATGATGTCATTGAATAAACATCATTGGTCATAATGTCTTAATCTTTTTATATGTTACTAAATTCAATTTGTCAAAATTTAGTTTAAGAATTATGTCTGTATGCTTGCACAGAACATAGGCCTATAATTTTCTTTTAATGTCTTTCAGTTTTTTGATGTGAAGATAATGCTAACACAATATGAATTGGAAGACACTACTTTTTCTCTTCCCTGAAAAAGTTTGTATAAGATTTCTTTTAAAAAAAATCTTTGAAAGAATATCTAAGATTGAAGTTTTTGTTGAAAAGCTCTCAAGTCTGGTTCAGTTTCTTTAATAGTGATAGGATAAGTTAGATTTTAAGAATATCTTTGTGTCAGTTTGGGTAAGATTTATTGTCAGGAAAGTATAATACATAGGCTCTGTAGTGCTGCTGCCTTCTGTCTGGCTATTTACGACTTGTGATTTTTACCAACCTGTCTTGCTAGGGAATATAAATGTTATGAGTAGGTTTTTCCCTGCTGGTCTTGTCCCACTGACACGCCAGCCCCCAAGAATACACCGAGACCGGCAGAAAACAAACCTACTCGTAACACATAAACTTTGTGAATTTTTCAGAAAAATGTTTCTTGTTTTACTTTACTATATGTTTTTTTCTTTTATCTCTGCTTTGTTTTCATTTTAGTGACATTTATTCCCTAGCTTTCTATAAGACAGAAGCTTGAGTGCATAGCACACACACACACACACACACACACACACACGATTTTAAGTGATGTCACTGGCTCTTTTATTTTAATTCTTTAAAATTTATTGAAACTATCTTGCTGTGTAAGCTCTTGCTGGCATGGAACTTGTTATTTAAAACAGGCTGGCCTCTAACTCACAAAGATCTTCCTGATTCTGCCTTTTGAGTAATGGGGTTGAAGCCATGTGCCACCACACCTTGATTAATTTTTTTTATGAGATTTTATTTATTTTTATTTTATGTGTATGAGTGTTTTGCTTACATGCATGTCTGTATACTGCATGTGTAGCAACTTTAGAGGCCTGAAGAGGGTGTGAGATTCCCTGGAATTAGAGTTACTTGTGGTTGTTAACCACTCTGTGGGTTCTGGAAACTGAACCTGGGTCTTCTGAAAAAGCAGGCAGTGCTTGTAACTTCTTAGCCATCCTTCCATCAGCTTTTAAAAAAAATTTAAAAATTAAAAAAAAATATACATGTATGTAATGAAATATGATCATCTCTACCTTTCATTTTCTCCCACCAACTTTTCCTATCCACCAACATGTCATCTCCCAACTTTGTCTTTTCAAAGCATTTTTTCTTCTTTTTGAGGTGACCTCATTTTCTTTACTTGTATACACATAACACTAATACATATATATCCTAATATCAATCAGTTACTCAAGTTTCCAGGGCTGACTACTTGGTACGGATAACAAATTCAAAATTCTCAATAAAATAGTTGTAAACCCAACAGACAGACATCAGAAAGATTATTCACAATGATCAAGTTGGCTTTATCTCTTTATCTCTTTATGCAGGGATGCCTCAACATACGTAAGTCAATAAATATAACAAACGACATAAACGGTCTTACTTATAAAAATCAAGTCATTCCAATAGATGAACAAAACCTTTGGAAAAAACCCAGCACGGCTTCATGATAAAGTTCATGAGAGAGTCGGACTAGGACAGACATGCATCAGCTGTTAAAGCTATGTCTGGGAAGACACAGCCAGCATCACCATAAGTGGAGACAACCTTGCAACAATGCCACCAAAATCAGGAATGAGACAGGATTCTCCGTTGTTACCATTTCTTCCCCATGGTGTGCTTGAAGCACTAGCTGGAATAATATGGCAAGAGAAGGAAATTAAAGGGGTACAAATAAGGAAAGAAGTTAAGCCATTCCTATTTACAGATGTCATGGTGTTATACATAAAAGATCCTAAAAATTATATCAGAAAACTAGAAATGATAAATGCAGAACATGGGCAGAAACAGAATCAACTTGCACAAATCAATAGCTTTTTTTATACACTACCAACAAACATACAGAGAGGGAGACCACGGACACATTGCCATTCAGAATAGCCTCAGGGAGAATAATTTGTAGTAAACATAACCAAATGAGGCGAAAAGGCCTCTATAATGAAAACCTTAAACCCCTGAAGAAAAATAAATATCTAGAAAATGGAAAGGCAACTGGTGCTCATGGATTGGTAGGATTAATATTGTGAAAATGACCATGCTACAAAAGCCATTTACAGATTCAGTACAATCCCAATTAAAATCCCCATGTCAGTTTTCATAGAAATAAAAACAAACTGTCCTAAAATTCATATGGAATCATGAAAGACCCTGGAGAGCCAAAATGATCCTGGGCAAAAAGAAGAGTGGTAGATGGGTCACCATTCCATTTCTAGATTAATTATGAAGCCTTAGTAATACAAATAATATGATACTAGCATAGAACCAGAAAGCACTTCCTCTAAAATCAGGAGTGAGTTGACAGCACAATGGCCTGTCATGTCCAGACACAGAAGGGCTCTCTCCTGGCCTAATCATTGCCCTAAGGCCCTGCTCTGAACAGTCTCTCTGTGACAGCAGTTCTCACCACTCTCTGTCTCTTATGTTCTTTCCACTTGCATCCCTGGTATAAACCAGTTTGATCATGGTGTATGTAATCTCTTTAATGTGCTGTTGAACTAAACTTGCAAGTAACTTGAATTCTTTCTCATTCATAGTTACCAGGAATATTTTGGTCTATGCCTTTCTGTTTTTTGTGGACTTACCAGGTTTTAATAGATGATGCTGACTTTGTGGAGTGAAGCTTGTAAGCATTTACTTTGTATTTGGTAGAAGAATTTCAGGAAATCTTGATGTTCTATAAATAATACAGCAGCCTGTCTATCTAGCCATTGACTTTTATTTTTTTTTTTTGATAAACTTTATTCTGCCTTCAGTCTCATTGTTTATGTTTTCACTATAATCGTTACGATTTCTGTATTTCAATGGTATCTGTTTAAATCCCCTCTTTCATCTCTTACTAATTTGGATCCTTCATAGCCTTTTCACTAGAGCCTTGACCTTTTTACTTTTAAAGAATGAACTTTGTCTCACCAATTTGTGTTTTCTTGATATCTTCAGTGACCTCTTCGCCATTTCAAGTGCATCATTTAATGTATAGTGTTTTGACTTGCTACTGATGTCTAATTTGATTCTGATATGATACAAGGAATTATTTATATTTTTATATTTGTTAAGACTTGCTTTATGGCACACAATGTTACCTATTTTAGAGAGAGTTCCATGGGTGGTTGATGAGAATCTGTAACAGTTAGAGGAATCTGTAGATATCTCTTATGTTCATTTGATTTGTGACGAGGTTTTAACTCTGAAGTTTTTATTTCACTTTTAATACATTGTGTGTGTTGTATTTATGTATTCACATGTGTGTGTGGGTGAATATATTTGTGCATGCCAGATGTAGAGTTGGTGTCACTTTTGATCCCTTGCCACCTTATTTTTTGAGACACTTAACAGTCCTTTCACTCAGACTGGCTGCCTGGCAAACTCCCAGAATCGCTGTTTCTGTACCTCCAGTTCTGGGCTTACAGATGTACACTATGCTTAGTTTCCAGTAAGTACTAAGGTCCTTAGGCCTTTGCAGCAAGCCCTTTGCCCACTGAATTATCTCCTCACCCTCTTTATTGTATTTGTGTCTGGATGATCTGTTGATGAGAGTAGGTATCAATGTCACCCACAACTGCTATATTTGGATTTGTCCATTTATATCCAGTAGTGTTTGTTTTATAAAATTGGACAATCAACATTCAGTCCATAGCATGTTTATAATTGTTATGTCTTCTTGATGTATTAATAGTTCTACATATTGATGAGTGGTAGCCATATTTAGTCCTTCTGACGAATTCTGGCTCATAGTCCGCTTTGTCAGATCATGGTGCTGCTACTCTTACTTGCTTTTAGATTTCATTTATCAGAATGTTGTTTTCTGGCCTTTCACTTTTATTCTGTTTCTGTGTTTTGCCTATAAAATGCATTTATTGTAGACAAGAAATGGTTGTATTTTATTTTAAATTTATTTGTACAGTCTTGAATCTTAACTGGAGAGTTAAGACTGACCATATTTAATGTTGGTAAGTAGTAACTTTTCATTTGATCTCAGGGATTTGATAATTTTATTATCAAATAATAACTTGATCTTATTTCTCCACTTATTATTTAATCTTCTTTTGTAGGTGATGTATTCTGTCTCAAGAGCTCATGGTTGTGTATATCTTTCTTCCTCTTCTCTGTCTATGATCTTTGGGAATGCTGTGCAGTCCAGGCTTAGGGGTCATGGATTACTTTAGTTTATGTTTATTGTGTACGTTCTTTATTTCTCCTTTAGTATTAAAGGATAATTTTGATAGAGTAGCCTTTGTAGGTGGGTATTTTATTTCATGGTTTGAAATACTACATCACCATGTTTTCTTGGTCTTTAGTGTTTCTTCTCATTGATCTGTTGTTATTCTCAATGGTTTGCATAATTTTAAAAAACTTGGCACTTCTGTTTTAAGCTTTTAATATCATTTCTTTGTTCTGTACTCTTGGCACTTAGGTATCATAACACATGGAAAACTTCTGTTCTGAGCCTGCCTGTTTTCCTGGTGTATTGAATGTCCATTTGATTACCTAGAGCTGGGAAATGTTCTGCTCTGATTTCATCGAGTAAGTTTTTAGTATTTACTCCCTATTTTATGACCATTTCTAATATTACATATTTGTATGTTTGGGCTCTTAATTTCTCCTGAATGTAAGAAACCATTGATCTTATCCTGATTCCTTATTTCTGTTTTTGTCTTATGTCTGTTGAATTTCTTGTGCAAGTTATTAAGTAGCTCATCCAACAGATTCTCAACTCTTTTTTTTTAAAATATACTTGTTCACTTTATCAGTTATTTAAGTCCTTGTTGAGGTCAGTTATCATTTTTAAAATTAGACCTTGACATATTAACCATTATTCTATGCTTGGATTCAGTTAATTCACAGACCGTGATCATTTGGAAGAGTCATGTTGCTGCTTTGTCATATTTCTTGTGTTTTTAAGTAGTAGTTTGTACATCTTTTGGAATGACTGTCTCCTCCAACTTTATTCGAAGGTCTCCTTTACTAGTAGCTTTGTTTTCAGGGCTCAGTTTTTAGTACCACGCAGGAGAAAACAAGCTGCCTGAAACAAAATAGATACAGAAACAGGACTAATTAAAACCAACTTCTATAATCATAGAAAATAAAATGGCAAGAATATTATAAAAGAAACTATAGAATTAAAATTAATTAGGGCAAAATAAATAAAATAAATCTGGGACAAAAAACAGGAAAAAGAAAATTATGGCTAAGTATAAAAAGGAAGGAAAAAGAGAATAATCTGACAGAGAAAAATAGCAAGTGACAAACTGAAAAAAACATCTGTAAACTAGGTAAAACCAAGGAGAGAAAAACAACAACAACCACAACTGAACATCAAGGAACACAGAAGAATAAAAGACTAAAGGGCTGATAGGATCTGCTTAACATGAGAAAATTAGTTAGAAGGTGGCAAAGAGGCGTCACCTTACTTCAAACCATGCCATAAATCTACATGAAACAACCCAGGCCATCAATACATACACATCTTTTCTTGATGCTCACAGGGGACATAACTTCTATTTAAGGAATTATTTTCCCTTCCCAGGGAGATCCAAGCACCCCCCACCCTCCTGAGCCCTTCTTGATACCTACCCTTTCTGGATCTGTGGATTATAGCATGATTATCCTTTACTTTACAGCTAATATACCCAGTTATAAGTGAGTACATACTATATTTGTCTTTCTGGGCCTCGGTTACCTCACTCAGCATGTTTTGTTTTGTTTGGTTTTGTTTTTGAAGTTCCATCCATTTGTCTGCAAATTTCATGATGTCATTTGTTCTGCCTACAAGATGTGCTAGGGTAAAGGTAGCACAGAAATTGTGGGAATAGCCAACCAATGACTTGTCTAGCCTGAGACCCATGCCAGGAGAGTGGGCCCACCCTTGAGGTACCAGGATCCAGAGGATGGATAGCAGAGACCTAGGATAGAACTAAATGTAACTGGCAAAAAAAAAGTCAAAGTAATGATTTGTGATGATATTCTGCTATACTCATAGATTGGTGCCTTGTTACTGTCACCAGAACCAGAGAGGCTTCACTCAGCAGCTGATGAAAACAAAAAGACAGAGGCCGAGGCCCACAGCTAAACATTAGGACGAGCTCAGGGAATCCTGTGGAAGGAGGGGGAAGAAGGATTGTAGGAGCCAGAGGGGTCAGGGACACCCCAAGAAAACTGATAGATTGGACTAACCTAGACTCACAGAGATTGAACCAACAACCAGGGAGCCTACATGTTACCTTTGTGTACCTTAATTTTTTTCTGGGGCTCCTAATGTTGGGAGCTCTTACTGGCTGTTGGGACTCGAGTCCTCATACTGGGTTGCCTTGTCCAGCCATCATACATGGGCAGGGGCCTAGTATGCTTGAGATCCGTGGGAGGCCTGCCCTTTTCTGAACAGAAATGGAGGAGGAGTGCATCTGGGGGAGGTTGGGGGAGGGAGGAGGAGGGGATGGTGGAGAGGAGGGAAGGGGAACTGCAGTCGGCAGGGATGTAAACAACAACAACAACAAATAATAATACTAAATCGTTAAAAAGAATTGTATTTTCCGGAATAGTTTCAATATTTTGACACATTTCAAAGTGTTTTCCTTAAAATAATTTCACATTCTATTTCGAGGATATCTTCTGCGGCCTAATACATTTTTCACGTAAATCAAAATGTGCTTTAACCAGGGAAGCCTAACTTGTCCTTTTCAGAATAGCAATGCACTAGTGAGCTATGTTGGCTGTGGGAAGCAATCTTACTGCAAACATCTTTCTGTGCTCTCCTACAGCAGTTTTTCTCGTTTGAAGGAACAGTCATACTGCTATTTACTGTGTCTCGTAAAGGCATTCATGGTAACACAGGACACTGTTCCCTCAGGTTTGCAACAGCTGTGAAAAAGTTCAGCACCCTGAATCCACTCTTGATTTTCAGTGGTGACTGCCTAAACCCTTCCGTCTTAAGCACCATAACAAAAGGAAAACACATGATCCCTGTATTGAACGAGTTGGGGGTACATTTTGCAGTTTTTGGTGAGTAATTCTTTTTATTACTTGAAGTTTATAAAGCAATTGACATAAAACTAGACTATTTGATTCTAAATAATAGTAGTTAGATAATCCTATTCACCAGCTTATAGGTACTCAGAAGCAATTATCAGGCTTGTACAATGAACTTGAAAATTCATACTCAACTAGAATTTGACTTCAAATAGTGAGATTTTTAGTTATGCCTGTGCAAAAGAAAGTCATGTCACTAGAGGAATTAGGACCTTGGCATTGAAGTTAGCTGGGTGGGCCTGGGTCTGAATTGCAGTACACCATAATGAATGTCATTGAGTGATGAAAAACAAAGTGACTGCAGGCCTTAGTGGTTTACTCTGTGATCGCAACCCTCCGGGTGCGAGGCAGGGGGATTACTCTAAGTCTGAGGCAAGTTGGGACTACACAGTTGAGTTCGTAGCCATTCTGGGTTATGGAGTGAGCCCCCATCTCACTACCACACCCCCAAAGGCCCTAAACTAGAATCGACCTTGCAACAATATTAACATCATAAAGTGACTGATCTCTCAGTTCTTTTTAGATACAAAATTGGAAAATAATGCTATACCATGGTAGAGCATCCGTGGAGGCTGAAGAAGATGGGAACCATGCACGAGGCCCACAGTCAGCACTTTAGCTATTTCATTGTTAAGATGAGCTGTCCTAGGTGTCTTGGAGTTTCTGTTGCTGTGAAGAGACGCCATGACCATGGCAACTCTTATAAAGGAAAACATTTAATAGAGGTGGTAACTTACAGTTCAGAGGTTCAGACCAATGCCATGGTGGGGAATGTGGCATCATGCAGGCAGACTTGGTGCTGGAGAAGTAGATGCGAGTCCTACGTCTTGCAGGCAATAGGAAGTCTACTGACACACTGGGCACTAACCTGAGCATAGGAAACCTCAAAGCCTGCCCCACATAACACACTTCCTCCAACAAAGCCACACCTCCTAATAGTGCCACTCCATGTGAGCTTATAGGGGCCAAGAACATTCAAACCACCACACTAGGTAAGCGAAACAAGTGTTCCTGTTGTAATTTAAGAACAGCAGCGCTTGAGATAAAAACACCCTGTGGCAGTGTTTAAGCAGAGATGTTTTTTGTTTTGTTTTGTAATTAGGGAAAGGGATCATAAAAGAGAAAGGGGAGGGGGGCAGACCAGCCTCTGGGGACAGGAGCAGCAGGAGAGAGAGAGAGAGAGAGAGAGAGAGAGAGAGAGAGAGAGAGAGAGAGAGAGAGAGAGAGAGAGAGAGAGAGAAGGTGGGCAAGACCCTTTTAAAATGGGAATACAGTAAATGTGCACAGATGGTGCACTAAAATAATCTGTAAATTAGTGTGTTATTGAGCAGTTATTAGTCCATGCCAATGCATTTCCCCATATTGCAAGCATTCTTTTCCAAACTTCAGGTTTTCTTTAGGACTACGGAGCTATGTAGATTGCTAAGAGACATTCTATAGCCAAAGGCTTCTACAAATCATAGTATTTGCGGACGAAAGTCAGGCTAACTAAACATACATGTGTTCAAAGGCTTGCCCTTTGCATGCTGTCTTGCACCTACTGGAAGCTGCCTCATGGAGAAGTGCAATATGCTTGGGACCGGGAAAACAGTCTTTTGATTTAAACTTAAACTTTTATGCTGTGTTATTTTTTATTTTAGGAAACCACGAGTTTGATTTTGGCATTGATATTTTGGAAGAATATATGAAGCAAATGCACTTTACGTGGTTTCTCAGTAATGTCCATGACAGATTTACTTCTGAACCTCTTGGACACGGTACAGTAAAAAAGATAGTTAATTGGAACAATCTGAAAATTGGCCTAATGGGACTAGTTGAAGAAGATTGGCTTGATACGCTTGCTACAGTTAATAAGTCTAATGTCAACTACAAAGATTACGTCGAAGCTGCAAATGAACTAGCAGTGGAACTAAGAGAAGAAGGAGCGGATCTCGTGATTGCGATGACACATATGAAGTGGGGGAATGACACGAGGCTTGCTCAGCGAGCACAAGGGCTCGATTTGATTCTGGGAGGCCATGATCATGAATATGACATCAGGAAAGTGAATGAGACTTGGATTGTCAAAAGTGGATCTGATTTTAAAAATCTGACAAAAATAAATATACGGCTGTTTGATGCCTCTTTCCAGTATGTATTTGAGAAAGTGGATGTTGTGAGTTATTTGGAAGAAGATTCATATATCAAAGCAATAGTAAGGGATTTTACTCAAAACATACAGGTGGGTGAGTATTACACGTGTTGCTCAGCAAAGTGTGGAGTGACCACATCTTACACAGCAGTGTAGACGACATAATAGCCCGTGACTGTGAATGAGCCACACCAACAATAGGTTTGTGGATACTCATGATAGTTTTTTATCTTTTTAAATTTATACATCCCATTTATAATTTATTTTGACTTTGTAAATTAAAGGGATTTAGACCCACTGTAACATTTCTGTTTATTTTCACAGATATTAAAATGCTTTTCTGTGTTCAAATTCTGTAAGATATCTATGCATGAATTGTTTAATCTAACTTTTGGCACCTGAACTAATTCTATAGAATTAGAGATATCTGTTCTGCTTCAGTTGGAAGTAATTAATTGTTTAATATTGGATCGGCTTGATGTTGTGAATATTGTATATTTTTATAACAGGTTTTTGGCACTAAAAGACTAGGGTAGAGACTTCAAACCTGTGTAATAACATGGCTTATTACATAGCTTTAAGAGTCAGAGACTGTTGAGTGTTCAGTGTTTTTGTATCTCTTTAGTAGTGTGATACAGAAAAAAAAGGGTTCCAATAAGTTCTGTCAATTTTTAACTTTAAGCTAAAATATAAATGATCAAGTGAATAAAATTAATTTAAGAAATCAATAAAACACAAGGAATGTTGGTTTTAGATAGTTATTTTTCTTCTTTTAGTATATGTTAGAAGAAGTTCTCTGCCCGATCAATATGGAATTAGATGGCCGTGAAATTACTGTGAGAAGATGTGAGAGTAATCTTGGAAATCTCGTGACGAACGCAATGTTAGAGGCCACCAGAGCTGATGTGGCCCTGCTTAATTCAGGTGATTTCAGTCTTAAAAGGGACATGAAATGACTAAACTCAGGTATCCAGAGCTTGCAGTAATAGTAGGCATTTTCAAGATTTGTTGAAACTTTATTAATTTAATGAGTCCAGTTACCCATTTCCTGCAATGATTAAGGATTTGGAAGTGGATTCTGGAGTTCAGTCTATTTGAAACTTAAAGCATCAAGTCTGTAGATTTTTGACTTGTCAATGAGATTTCTATGGAGATAATGCTGTCACTCAGATGTCTTAAACCCTGTGCTGTTAAGCTTTGACAAAATGAAAAGTAGATTGGAGTCTCTCATCTGAAGTTCTTGCTCTGACAAGTCTTGCCTTCCTACCTCTTTAACAAGGGGATGGTAAGAGCTTCTTGCTCATAGACAGGGACCGACTCTTAGTCTTGCCATATTTTTGTCTGAAGTCAGTAAACTTAGAATTTAAAGATTTTTGAGTTGGGGTAGAAAATGAAAAAACAACCCTCTAAAGTCAACTTTAGTTCACATGTTGTAAGTAAGGGCTTCAGGTATTGTCTGGGTACAGAGACTGGGCCTGATTGCTTCCTCAGTTTAGACTAGGGTGGAGCTGTCACCCAGTGGACATCCTGTCTTGGTGTGTACCAGCCCTTGGGTTTGGGCTTGTTCCCTAGTTTTAGCTTCTGCCTTCTGCTCCTCAAAGTTTGTGGTATAATTGTGCTTAACATCCTAATGATAATCTTCTTAGAATTCTGTCTCTCCCCCCCCCGCAACACGGAAGATACAAATACTCTTAACCTGACATATGAGTGGCTTAGAATCATCCCTGAAAACATTTTCCAGGAGTGAAATTTTTTATCATTGCTGCCTGTGGACAGATTCAGATCTGTTCTGAAATTCTTAGGTCTGGTTCTGTGGGTGTAGGAACAGAGTAATGGCTTTCCAGTTGTAATGTTACAACTTATTACTGAAGAAGAACATGGGAGCTGACATGAAATTAAATCTGAAATATGTTATATATAAAATTAAGCAGGAAGCATATGTCAGGAAGACATTGGAAGCCTGATTAGGGCCTTTTGTCCTAGGGATGTAAGGTTCTGAGTTTAAATATAATGTTGAGTCATCCAAATACTGTGTTATGGAGAAAACTAAAACACATTTTCCCCATTTTCAACCATTGTAGGCACTCTCAGATCTGATAGGATACACCCACCAGGGAATTTCACTCTGCATGATCTTTTGGCTATACTCCCCATAGTGGACCCAGTTTTGGTTATTAGAGTAACGGGTGCACAGCTACTTGAAGCACTTGAAAATGGGGTTTACAAGTACCCAGCTCTAGATGGGAGGTATGTTCATACGTTTCTACTAAATGATGTGCTTAATTCTAAAATGGGACTGAAAAAAAAAGAAAAATTTAAATATATCTTAATGTTTAAATGTTAAAATTAAAGTCTTTAAATATTAATGTTAATATGTAAGTGTAGTTTTAAAAATCTCTAATTCTTATTTTTACTAAATAATGTTGAGAGTGGTAAAATATTGGCATATAGAAATAAGCTGTTATTTAAAATTAGTATTATTTTAGTTATATGTAGGTATTGAATTTCAGTATTTAAGTACCTAAACCCAGTTTTTCTCTTCCTTTATATTATTTGAAAAATAAAGTACTACTTTACTGTCTAGTTTGTATATTCATATCTCACAAGAATTTTTAGGTAGATGATGCTAAGTTAACACAATTAGATGACTTAGTTGTGTGGGTGTTTCTCTTTTGTGTTCTTGCCTTAAATCAGGTACCTGATAATGTTAGAATCTAAGGTATCATCATACTGCCCCTGTGATAGGATACTAGAGTGGCAAGAATTATAAGCTGAGAAATGTGAAAAAAAAATCCCCTTGGAGAAAGAATTCAGAGAAACATAAATTCATAAATTACTAAATCAAATTTGGTTAAAATATGTATAGGAATATAATTAACATACTATGGTGTTCATCCATTTCTGTACAGTTGAGTGTTTCCCAGCTTTTCAGAGTTGTAAAGTTACTGTCAGAATCAAGTCAAGAACATTTTTTCAAATAAACTGTGCACATTGCCAGTGACTTTGCATTTCCTCACAAACCATCAGCTCTATGCAAATATAATCTACTTTTAGTTTCTGTAGGTTTACCTGCTTTTTCAGTTATAGGAGTCAACCCTGTAATGTGACCCTTTTACTAACTTCTTCCACTGAGCATGTTTTCAAGGTTCATCCATGCTGTAGTATGTGTCAATACTTATTTCTTTTTATTGGCAGGTGCCAGACCATCTGTGGATAATAACACATTTATCCATCCATCACTTGCTGGACATTTGAACTGTTTCCATGTTCTCCACCATTGTAAACAATGCTGCTGTGAAAATACATGTGCCAAGTGTTTTTATTGGACTCTTAGATACAGTACATACAGGGTTTCAGGTGCTGGGTCATATGGAAACTGACAGGCTGTTTTCAAAAGAGACTGCTTTAACATTCTCCAGCAGTATATCACCTGGAAGCTTCAGGTCTTCCCCTTCCCTGCCAACACTTGTTACCATCCCTGCCCCACTAGCTGACTAGCTGTCCTAGTACTGTGAAGCAGCATCTTGTGAAGCTGGTTGGCATCTCTCTAATGGCTGTTGATGCTGAGCATCTCTTCATGTGCTTATTGGCTATTTGTATAGCTCCTTTTGAGCTGTGTCTATGTCTTTACCCCTTTGAAAAGGTTCTTCTTGAAAAAAAAACACTTACTGGGTTACATAGGTGTTCTTGTCTTCTAGCCAAGTCTCATCATATTTATGATTGGTAAAGATTTCCCCCATACTGCCACCATAATGTCACCATCACACTGTGCTGATGGCATTTGAAGAGTGAGTTTTTCTTAACCTTTGAAAAATCTTTTTTCATTTTACTTTGCATTCATTGTCATTTTTGTGAAGCCAGTGTCTAATATGCTGCCACTGAGAGTTGCATAGTTCCTACTTTACCTTTATGCCCTGATTTAGTTTGAATTATTTTTTGTGTGTGACATAGGATGGTGGTTCAACATAACTTTTTCAATACTCTGTTGTTTGAGACCATTTATTGAAAACAACCTTTTCTTTCACTGGGTTGTCTTGGTATTCTTGCCATGAATCATTTTAGCACAAGTGCAAAGGTTCATCACAGTTTTTCACTCCAGATGAACTGTGCATGGCTGTCTGCATACACAAAACCACACCATGTTGATCGCTATAGAAAGACATGATTTTTTATATGGATTGAGCTGAATTATATGTGCCAATTTGATTAGTATTGCCATCTTATCTCTTTTATGTATTCTGGTCCAACAACATAGGATATTTTACCATTCTCTTAGTTCTTCTGTAAGGATAAGTGACGATAAAAAGATGTAGAAAAAAGGAATATTTATGCACTATGCATAGCAATATAAATTAGTACAGCCAATCTGGAAAACAGCAGTAAGATTCCTAAATACATAAAAATCAGACTTTATTCTAAAGTTCAACAGTGCCATTACTGAATATATAGCCAAAGCAATGAGTTCAGTTTGTTAATGGGATAAGTGTATACCTACACTCACTATAACACCACCTACAGTAGTGAAGATTGTGATCAATAACAGATTAGTAGAATGCTGCCATGCCATATGAGGGAAGGTAATCCTACCTTCGTATTTGTGAGATCGTGAGTGAACCTGGGGATATTTAAGTTAAATAGGCCAGCTACAAGAAGACAAGTGCCACATGATCTTACAAAGGGAGCCCCAAAATCTTATTTATAAAGTATAATGGAGATTACCATAACTGAAGTGCAGAAATGTTGCTCAAGGTTATAAAACTACAGTTGCTAGGAGGAATAGTTCCAGAGATTCATTATCCAGCGTGCTGATTACAGTTGATTAGGCCACATTAAAGAATGGTGTGCTTACTCTACAGTGACATATGTTAAATGTGCATATCCTACAAAGTGCATTTACTTTAAAGCAGACAATACACGAGAACTATTGCAGTTTGATTTATTGATGCAAAACTAAAATTTCAAGTTGTTATGTTAACAAGACAGGATCCTTAGCATTATTAGAAAACAGTTACATGCAACTTTTTTACTTACCTTCCTGTGTCCTAACAATACCCTTTTTTCAGTGCTTCCTTTCTCTATTCAAGGCAATTTAATTTACCCCCAGTTTTGCCTTTAACTCCTCTATGATTTTTATAATTGATATATATTTCTATTGCCATAACTAAAAGCAACTTGGGGAGGAAAGAGTTCGTTCATCTTACAGCCTCCATCAGTGAGAGAAGTTAGTAACTCTCAGCAGGGACATAAAGGCAAGCTATGGAGGAATATTTTCTACTGGCTTGCTACTTATGGCATGATTAGCCTGCCTTCTTATAGTGCCCATGGCCACCAGCCCAGAGTCACTGTTTACAGTAAGTTGGACCCTCCCACACCAACCAGCAATCAAGAAAATGCCCTATATAGTTGTCCACAGATTAATCTGGTGGGGTCATTTTCTCAGTTGAGGTTCCCTCTTTCCAAATGTCTGTAGCTTGTGTCAAGTTAACAAAAAATTAACCAGGACAGTCTGATACAGCCTTGTATGGGTGTGTGCAAATTCAGTGAAGAAACAATGATTTTTTAGCCTGCTTATAAATGGAGTTAGAGGTAGAAAAATGGCATTTCAAGAACATGTATGTATGTATGTATGTATGTATGTATGTATGTATGTATACACACACACATGTGCATATACACATATGCATGCATATGCGTTAGGCCCAGGACATTAAATCAATGTGAATAGATAGGCATACAGAATAAGCAATACTAGTTAGTCTGCTGAGCCTGATATCTAATTAGGAGAATGCTTTAATTAGTTCCAAATATCAGTATTTTTTTCTCAATGCAATTTAAAGATATTTGAGAATACCTTTGCATCTAATTTTAATCATTTCTGACAATACTTCTTTGTGCAAACTAATCAACTTCCATCTGAAACTTGATTAGCTGATTATACGTTAGAAACATCTTTGTCTATCTCCAACAGACCATCCACAGGACAGTATTCTCCACATATCACTGCACCAGTTACTTCTCTAAAGCATAGTTAATGTAATGCTTCTGCTTAAAATTACATAACAGTTCCCTTTAGCCCACAGCAAATGATCTCAAGTACTTTGGAGGCATATTCTCAAATTGGCTCAACGTTGCCTTTTCAAACTCAAGCCACCTGTCATATGCGAACTGTACTTCTGCTGTCTCACTTAATAAGAAACCCTTCTTTTAACTCCTGATGCACAGGCTGTCGCATGCCTGTGTCCCCAACAGTCTGTGACTGCCTAGAATTCCCCTCCTCTGCCACCTCAGATTATTCTCCCCTTTTCTGTTGTTGTGGTAAAAGCTTCAGTTGCATGTTTGAGATCATCCCTTTCTAATATAAACAAACACTCAATGCACAATTGAGTGAGCTC
Organism: Cricetiscus sungorus; assembly: GCA_030556225.1. Lineage (NCBI taxonomy): Eukaryota > Metazoa > Chordata > Mammalia > Rodentia > Cricetidae > Cricetiscus > Cricetiscus sungorus. The sequence goes on along the minus strand of JANBXA010000411.1, from coordinate 7,002,243 downwards.
TGTGCTCTGTGAGCTCTCTGTGAGCTCTGTGTTAGTGACATCACACAAATTTTTGATGTATTATGTTCTTACCCTTGTTTAGCTCAGAACAATTAATGCTTTTTGAGATTTTCTTCTTCATCTGTGGGTTAATTAGACATAGAGAGTTTGGTGTCCCAGATTTTCTTGCTACTTTGACATTGGTTTCTAGTTTCTACTCAGAAATCATATTATTTAGAACTTCCATTTTTTAATATTGGAATATTTGTTTCATGATCTGGCTATAGGTATAGTGTACCTTGGTTAAATTTCAATGTATACACCAATGTATGCTTTTTTATGCTGTTCTTTTAAATCCTTGAACATTTTTATTTAGTAATGAATGTTGAATCCTTTAGTTGGTTGGAATTTTTGTTTTCTCTTTCAGTTTGGGTAGGTTTTGGTTGATGTATTTGAAGCTTTATTGTTAGGTACCACACACACACACACACACACACACACACACACACACACACACGTGCCATTTTGACTAGTCAGTTTTATTATATAAGGTGAAGGATCCAAAAGTTATAGCATTTTTTCAATTCAGTTGTCTATTATTATAAATAAAATTTGTTTCCTCTTAACCACGCTTATTCATTTAGGTATTCTCCATGGCTTAATTTTAATGAGTTAGATTTGTGTAACAAAGGCAGTGTGACTTGTGAAGCCTAAAATTCTTATCTCCCTATTTTAAGAAGAAAATACTGTTCTCCTTTCATCCTTAGTCTGATTGATTATCTCTTTGTTCTATAGTATGCTGCAGGCTTCATATGCACAGCCCAATTTTCTTCCTAGTTGTTTTTGCATTGTTTATTTTTGTCTACTCACTTATTCTTCTCCCCTCCCCCAGCATGGTTTCTCTGTGTAGCTTTGGAGCCTGTCCTGGAACTCGCTCTGTAGATCAGGCTGGCCTCAAACTCACAGAGATCCACCTGCCTCTGCCTCCCGAGTGCTGGGATTAAAGGCGTGTGCCACCGACACCCTGCCTATTCACTTATTCTTAAATTATTCATGTCATTTTTTAAAATTAGAAACTTATAAGACAGAATACAATTTGGGGGTTATATTTAGTTTCATAATTTCTCTCTTTTTAGTAAAACTCTAATAAATTATTTTCATTCTGGCATGTTTACATTTTTAGTATTTATTTTGTCTTTGCTCTGTTTTTTCATTCCTTAATTTTTCCCCACCTCTCTCTGAGTTGTTCAACAAATCTTTAGTGCAACATTTTAATGTATGGAATTTGAAACTATATATATATATATATATATATATATATATATATATATATATATATATATATATATATATATGACATTTAACTTACCACAGATGGCTTTCCAAAAAAATATTTAGATTTTATATGTATGGCTGTGTGCATGTCTGTGCACTACAGGTGTGCTGTGCCAGAGGTCAGAAGAGGGAGTTAGAGCCTCTGGAATGGGCATTTGCAGACAGTTGTTGGCACCTATGTGGGTGCTGGGAATTGAACCCAGGTTCTCTGAAAGAAGTGCCAGTGCTCTTAACCACAGAGCTACTTGTCACTTTAAGTGGAATGTAGACACACCGCTGTGTAGTGCTCTTTCTACCCTCCTTATTGTAGTTGTTTTCCACACCACTCCTACCTATGTCATAAATTCCATATGACAGTTTAGACTTTGCTTTCAAACATTAATCATTAAAGCATTCAAGAGAATGGTCTATTTATCCAGATAGTTTCTATTTCTAGTGCTTTCTTTTCATTTTCTGTTTTCCAAACTTAATTTTTGGGTGACACTTTTCCTTGGTCTGAATAAATTCTGTCAAAACTTTTTGAGAGTATATGTGCTGGCCAAGAATTAGCTAGTTTTTATTCCAAGAATGCTTGCGTCCCTGGAGGATATTTCGGCTGGATATGCAATCCATCAGTTAGTCCATTCCTTCTAGCTTTCTGAGTCAGTTTTTCACATTATTTTTCCTTTATCTGGAAAGCATTGTTTTTCTATGGCTATGTATTGTTTTCTATTCAGTGGTGTGTTTCTGATGTGTCTGGTTCTGTGTTTATGTTTGATTTTGCTTAGATTTTGTTTATGTCTTCCATTGAATCTGTGAGACTTTCTTTCACTGTTTCTTTAAATTTTATCTAATAGCATATCCTTCCTTCGATTTTCCTGAGATTTAGGTTACATAGACCTTGGATTCTCATAGGTCCCTGAAACTCTTTGTTTTTATTATTATTATTATTTGTTTTTATTTTTTCTCTGTCTTATAAAGATTAAAAAAATTTAATATATATATTTTTCTAGTTCATGGCCTTTCTTTTTGACGTGTAATCCACATTCTACTATTGAAGCCATCCAATGAATTTAACTTTTATATACAAGTTAAAATTATGTAAGATATACCCCCTTAAGGTTGTGTGGGGTGTGTGTGTTGGGGGGGTGTTTTGAACATGTGCATGAATGCAGAGGGCGGAGGTCAATGCTGGATGTCTTCCTTGGACATTCTCCAGCTCAGTTTTTGAGGCATAGTCTCTCATTGGTTAGTCAGTGAACTTAGGGATCTGTCTTATCTCCCCAGTACTGGGATTACAGATACCTGCTTCTCTGCCTGAATTTATTTTACATGGGTTCTGAGCCTCTGGAGATAGAATTCAGGTCCTCACGAGTGAGTACCTGAGCCACCTCAACTCTTGATTCACTTTTATATTTCAGTGCAGGCACTTTCTGTTCCATTAGATTCTAGAATGATTTATTGCTTTTTGCTGACTATTTCTCTAATGGCTGCTTTATCTTAGCATTGGCTTCTTTTCCCTTGAGCTTTGGTGTATTCCTGTTTTTTCTTCTTTTCCTGAACATTTTTGGATTTTCTTCTGGACACTTTGAGTATTATTTTGTGAGCCTGTGATCTCACTTTAGTTCCTGGCAAGTGTTGGCAGTGTCGCTTCAGTAGGCAGTGGCTTGCTTGGCCTCAGGCGCTGGTTCCAGCCCTACAGTGTGGGCTTTGGTTTTGATGTTGATCTATTTGTAGTCTGGTAACCCTTTGCATTTTTCCTCTTTGGTGCTACATGGCAGCCAGTCTTTGACCCTGGCTGAGGTCTATCTGTCCAGTTCTCAGAGTGATTCTCATGCTAATTTAGTTATTAATACAGGCAAAGGGAAGCATAGTTTATAAGTGGCATAAGTTTGCTCTCTTGAGCTTTAACACTCAATCTCTTTCAAGCTTTCCGTGTCCTTGGGGATCACCTTTCTGGTCATCTTGATTAAAAGGGCTTTAGTTACCCTGCCCTCCTATGACCTTGTTAAAGTACTCCGTGTTGAAGGTCAAGCGGGAGCAGGCAATCAGGCAGACAAAGCAATTCAACTCTCTATCAGGGTTGGCTCTTCAGATGTCTGTTGCCAGCACCACCACAGCTGGGGCTGAGTGTGGGAATGAGGCCCTTTTTGAGTTTCTGTGGTCACCTTTCCCTTCTGGTACCCAGGAAAAGAGGGCATTCAAAGGTTTCTGTTTATATGCTCCCTTCCACATTAGTGAATGTATTATCAGCTTAGCGGTGGCTCAAATTCTAATCCTTTTCTCAAATCCACATACAATGGTTTACTTTTCTGAAGCCTCTCTCATTGTTTCTTTTTCTCATTTCCATCCTCCTCCCCTTCCTTTTTTCCTCATCTCTTTTCTTGTCTCTGTTTGCCTCTTAAATTGGTGGAAGATGGAAAAGAATGGCTTTGTTCCTAATTCTTTGACCTCTTATCAAACCTGTATTCCTCTTTTCATCTTTGGCCTCTTTCTTTTTAGCCAAACCTGTTCCTTGTCATCATCCATCACCATTACTGATTATAATGTCATGTGATCTGGTCCAATACTATGTGATTTTTTTTTTTTACTTAAAACTGTTCTTTTTTTCATCTGCTAATCACTTTTCTCATATGTCTCTGATTTATGAAAATCAATTTAGTTTCTTTTTTCGGCCAGTGAAACTATGTGGTATTTTTTTGCCTTCTCATTTTCTTTATGTTGTTTCTCTGTAATCAGGGCATCTTGTGCTTTGGCGAGCTGGATATGTAGGTGGCAGTAATGTTATATTAGTGATGTGGAAATATAATGGAAACCTAAGGTTTTGTTTTTCAACTTAAAGTTTCTTTAGCTGAAAATAAAAGATCCATAACAATGTTTACTCTACGATACTTTAAACATTGTGCTTGAGGAATTGAGAACCTTAGTAAAGATATTGACATGGCAGATTTGTAACTATGGCTTTCATTGTTTAATAGTCTTGAAGCTTTGTTTAGCAAATTTTCACCGAATCACAGCACAGAAGGAAGAATACTAGGGGATTTCTATCTAACTGTAATTCTCATCCTAGCAAGTCAATATTGAGTATTAACTGTGCCAATTCATTGCATTTTATTATATTTGAAGTGATGGTTGCCTAGAACCTGGTACAGACTGATATACCAAAATAGGCCAGGTGGTGCTTTTCAACGTGACACTTCAAAGGAGCGGAGAGATGCAGCTGGAGAGAGAAAGCTGTGTAGACAAGGGCAGGAAGAGGGCTCCAGTTCAGCAGTGTCACCTCCAAGTTACCTGAAGGTGGAAGGGAGCCTTGGGGACAGTTGCAGAAGGAGGTGGTGAGGGTTGCTTAGGTTTCCCTTGGGGCAGGGGCTTTGCCTCCCTCAGCATCTCAGCATCTTGTTTCCCCAGGAAAATGCTCTCACAGCCGGTGCTTGCCTTTTTCTAAATTATCTGCGTGGGTGAATCATGTCTCTGACTTATAACCATTTTGTAAACTAGATGACAGTATTCTTCACTTGATCTTAGCCCAAAGGCTGACACGTAATAGATGACAGCATTCCCAATGGCAGGATTTGAATTAGAAAAATCTTGTTAGCCTCATCTATTTATATCATCCTCACCACGCTGCCCAGGATGACCTTAGATTCACTGTGTAGCCCATGCTGAATTTGTGATCCTCTTGCTTTCGTCTCTCAAATGGCCAGGGCTGCAGGTTTGTGTTACCAAGCCCAGCTGGCCATTTCTTAATATGGGAGTGATAGTAAATATTAATAGGAGTCAGGAGTTTCTAAAGTTTATAAGGGGCTGTAGTTACACACACACACACACACACACACACACACACACACACACACACACACACACACAAGTCTCTTTCACCATTGTATTCTTTTGAGAACTTGATGGAAATGGAGACAGCCGTCTCACAGTAGTTCAGTTGTAGGAGAATAGAAATTCTTTACGTTTCTCTTTGAGTAGAAGGAAATAAAGATACAGTAGCTCAACTTTTTGAAACGAAGGTCACAGGACAGTTTCTGTTCTAATGCACCCAGCTTGCCTATCAAGTAGCATAAAGCTATCACTCACTTCAATTCTAATATTTTCTCACTTTAAGTAGTATTTTGCAGAATAGTCTGAGAATATTTTTTACATTTCAGATTTCCTCAGGTTGCTGGGATAGAATTTGGATTTGATCCAGATGCAGAACCAGGACACCGAGTTATGAGAGACACTGTGAAAGTTCAAGGGCAGTACCTGTGGAAAAAAAAAGTCTATCTTCTGGCCACCAAGGAGTACATAGCAAATGTGAGAGTAGTTCCCTTCGAAACCTTTTCAGAAAGTTCACTGACGCTAACACACATGCTCATGTCCACACACATTTGAGTTTCTCTTGGTGATTTCAGAACCTCAGAAAATAATGTTTGCACTGGTTTTTTTTTTTTTTGATGATTCATGAATTGAACTAATTTTATCTCATTGTATACATGCATGATTTCATTGTTTTGTGCTAACAGATTTAAAAATACAGGCCATCTAAATCCATGCATACCAGTTGTTCCCTAAACAGCAGGCAAATGTTGCCAGAAACGTGTAGCCCAAAGTGCTATAATGGCTTTCTAGATTCAAATAGAGGTGAACATTCCTAAAACATTTGCTATTTCTATTTTAGATATGTTTTAATCATTTGTATAATATTTTGTTACTTAGAATGAAAGAGATGACTGGGTTATAAGGCCCTTACATATAAACTCAGTGGGTCCCCACCATTTGATTTGGAGTCCCAGGGGCTGGGAACCTTGTTAGATGCATAACTGTGTGCTCTAATGCTGAGAGCCCTTTAGTAAATTTCAGATAAGAGTCTACATTCTCCTTCTTCTTTTATCAATTTATATCTTTATTAAAATAAGCATGATTTCATATTCAAATCTCAGGTGATAGTTCAGTACAATTGTGTTTTTTTATATAATTTATTTTACATATCAATCCCAGTTCTCTCTCCCTCTCATACCCCTTGCCGCCCCCCCATCTACCCCCCATCCACTCCCCAGGGAGGGTGAGGCCTTCCATGAGGGATCATCAGATCCCTGTAGTATTATTCTAAACAGCCTCTCTCAGTTAACTTTACAGCCCACGTTAGAGATTGTAGGTGGCCTTTTCTCAAGGCTGTTCAGCAACAGAGCTGGGACAACAGGGTCACAGCTACCATTCCTAGATCTATGGGGGAGGACAGTGATTTAAAATATATTAACTTCAATTTAATAAAATGATGTCTTTATTGCATAGGAAAGGGATTACTGTCAATATGGGAATAAATTAAAAATATACTTGATATTCTCATTATTTCTGGCTTAGAAAATTGAATTACATTTTGATATTTCAGGGGAAAGATGGTTACAGTATGTTTAAAAGTTGCCCTCGAATGTTTGATACTGAAACCGCGCAGGTGCTGTCTACGGTCGTCATGAATCACTTTGAATCCATAAAAATTTTGCAAGGAAAGAAGAAATGTGTTTCAGGCCATCGGATGAGTTTGATTATGACAACAAACAAATCACCGTCACTGACAGGTGACAGTATGGTTTTGTTTCATTGGGTAAAGTTTTCTTAGACTCTGGTTTTAGGTGGGCGTCCAGGTGTCTGAGGGAGTATGCAGAAAATAAAGACTGACCTTTATTTTCCAAGGTGAAAGGCAGACACAAGGAACTACAGTTACAAGGAATGCACAGGCATCCAATGCTATGGAGATCAGATACATTCTAGGAAATCACGTCCTTTTACAGACTTTCTGCTTCATAATCTTCAGCTGCTTCTGCAACGGTTATCTTCTAATCTAGATGAAAAATAATAACCTGTCAAATTAGCTTATTTCTGTCCAATTAAACATTTTGTGTTTGCCTACTTGATAAACACTGTGCCTTGGCATATAGATGCCCATTTATTGATGAGCTTAGAATCTTAATCCTCTTTATATTGTTACTTTAACAACAATCCAAGGACAAATCTGATCAAATCACAATTATGTTTATAATTGGCTGATTCTTTGATAAATAATTATATCCCTAAATATATCCAAGTTCTGAAAGCTATAATTATACCGTTTGGAAGAAATTGAGTTATCTTTTTTTAACACAAGACAGTAGAGTTTCTTAATGCACTGACTACACTTTTTGTCTAATGTTTTTTCAAAAATTTAAAGTGGGAAACAAACAACAACTATCACATATGATCACGACTAAATGGACTCAGTGGGCTGTCTGCACACACACACACACACACACACACACACACACACACACACACACCAATTAAAGAAGAATCATAAATTTGAGAGGGAATTTACATATAAACATTGTATTAAGCTGTACTGTGTGATGTTTCTATATGTGCAATCATTGTATTATGTTCAAATCAATCATATCTATTTTCTTAAACATTTATTGTTTAAGAATACAATATCTTAAAACCAAAAAGAATTGATGCAGTTTTGATTATGTTTCATAATATGTTTAATGGAGCTTTACTCCTGGTTGAATAGTTGATTGTAAAGATGGAGATATTCTGATTAAAATTGCATCATCGTTATAAGCTTCAATTCATATATTATGATAAAGTTTTCATTATGATTTTAGAATATTTATTTTAGAGGCCATACATATTTTAACTGGTTCTACTGCGTTTCTAGCCTTTGAGGAAGAATCAGACGAAAAATCAGGAGTTGTTGCAGTTCCTGGAATAGAAGGAAGAATCTGTCATATTTCTCCAGATATGAAAGAACATTTGCGCCAACTTAGAACTGCAAGAAAGCAAGGCCTAAGAGATTTCCCCAGCATTAGTGATAATGCACTTGAGAATTCTGATTCTGACTAAATGTGATATCGTCAGTATGTTCTGTTAGTGCCCAAATGAATCTGACCACTTTTGGCAGAGTTGGGCATAGTTACAGAATCTCGATTATTTGTATCATTCTAGAATTTATATTAATTCTAGGGATATTGCTCTAATTGTTCTTTTAATTTTTATCAAGTCACATAACTTTTGACTCTTTATTTTGTTGTGTCAAAAACATTAGCAAACATGTGTGATTTAAGGATAGACAGTATAGTGTTTACTGTCAAATAAAATTCATGCTCACCTTCTAATAGTATTTATTTGTATATTAACCTTTTCTCTTAATATTGCTTATTTTTCCATCCAAATGAAATATATGTGCATATATTTCCTCTCATTATTGGTTTAATTATAATTCTTTCAACCTTGTTGGAATTTCATGATATAGCACATGAGTCTGTTGTCTTGTTGGAGTCCTCAACCTTCATGTTAATGACTGGGAAGCATGGGCTTCATGTGGTACAGTTGCTATTATCATTTCTACCAATGCAGCCTTTTTTACCACAGTGAAATAAGTGGTGGCATTAGTCTAGTACTTATCAATAAAGCGTGTTAAAAAATCAATTAAAACTAAACTGGACCAAATTCACAGTTAATTTGTTATTCTTTTCTTTAGCAGTTGTAAAAATTAAGTCTGTATGGAAAAAGTTGCAATCCTTAAATCTTATGTCATTTTCTCAGTTACGAGCTATGCAGTGTAACCAGGGCAAAACTCAGTTCTGTTTTTGGAGGACTGTCTGCACCATCTCTCAGTGGGAAGTAAAAGGCACATCCACCTACTATTTATAACCGTGACCACAGGGGCTGTGCACACTAACCTGGCTAAGGCGAGTGGATGCTTATCTAACAGAAGGAACTGGGACTCAGTGGGGACCCTTCATCCCACTCTGCTTTACCACGACTACATTCAAAAGTGGATTTGTGGACATGTTATTTTCTGAGTTATCTTTGATAACAGAAGAGTAAAAAGCTCTGCTTCTAAAAGCAATGTAATAAGTTGTCTCATTTCAGTGATAAAATACCCTGACAAGATCACCTTATGAGAGGAAGGGTTTCTATAGGCTGATGGTTCCAGGGTACAGGTCACCATAGCACAGGAGTCATGGGGCAGGCTTTGCAGTGGTTGTTGGTCAATTACAGCCATGGTCAGAAGGCAGATAGAGGGGGAGAGAGAGGGAGGGAGACGGAGAGAGACAGAGAGAGACAGACAGAGGGAGACAGAGAGACACAGAGAGAGACAGAAAGACACAGAGAGCCACACACAGGGGGGGAGGGAGATGTTGCTTGTACCTCTTTCTCGTTTTTATTGTATTTTTGGAACTCCAGTCATGCAATCATGTCACCACATTTAGAGCGGATCTTCCCACATTCTTCAGTAATTTAATATAGAAAATCCCTTATAAACAAACCAAGAAGATTTGCTACTATGGTGGCTTTAAATTTCATGACAATTAAGATTAGTCATAACAGGACACTTCAATTTCACGTGAACAATAAGATACTGGGCAAATTTCTGAATTGCACCTACTATTAGCTATGAAATGGACATGAATACTAAACCAGCTCCTAAGTACTTCCTTTATGACTAGGCATCTCTCAACCTTTATCTGAGAAACTCCTTTTTGCAGTAGAGAGTGCTTATATGGAAACCCTCAAATGGTCAAGTTCAGAGTACCCAGTCCTAACTGTGACATCTGTATCGTACCCCTCCTCTCCGGCTCGGGGATCGGGATCATCATGGAAGAGACTGGTTGAAAGGCTAGCAGACAGGTGGTGCATGAGTTCTGTGATTCACTATTTTCCTGACAGGAAGGGTCAGTTGCGCTTGTGAACTCTCAGAGGTTGTGACTGCTCTTGAGGCATCCAAACAAAAGGTCAATACGGATGGAAACTGGGCTCACACATTCCTACTCCTAACTACTGGCAAGTAATGGCTTCTGGGAGAGGAGTCAGTTTTCTTCAGTGCAGGCTCTGAGACACTAGACAGGATACGCCACAGGATGGTCTTATACTCATGCACATAGAGTTATAGGATTGTCCTGTACTCATACACATAGAGTTACAGGATGGTCCTATACTCATGCACATAGAGCTACAGGATGGTCCTGTACTCATGTACATAGAGTTACAGGATGGTCCTATACTCATTCACATAGAGCTACAGGATGGTCCTATACACATGCACATAGAGCTACAGGATGGTCCTGTACTCATGCACATAGAGTTACAGGATGGTCCTATACTCATTCACATAGAGTTACAGGATTGTCCTATACTCATTCACATAGAGTTACAGGATGGTCCTATACTCATGCACATAGAGTTACAGGATGGTCCTATACTCATGTACATAGAGCTGCAGGATGGTTCTATACTCATGCACATAGAGCTAGCACTGAACAGACTCAGTGTAAGGCTTCAGGCATCATGCTGGCCTGTCCCTGTCACATTGCACTCAGGCAGTACTCAGGTCAGCCCAGGGTTCCATGAGTATTAGTCTGCACGTTGACAAAGGACCCCTTTCAAAGAAAGACTCCTACCCTCTTACTCTCTTTCCTGCCCTCTCTTTCCTGTTGTTCCCCTTGGGTGGACAGGACTTTTCCTGTCTCTCTCTTCTCTTCTGTCCTATCTCTGTCTCTTTACCCCCTTCCTACCCCCCCCCCACTCCTCTTTCTAATAAAACTTCTCACTACTCTGTCTGCCTGGCATGTTTGTCCCCCGTCTCGTGCTTTTTCATAACTGAAGGCTTTGAGGCAGCTTGGATCGGATGGACAGGGATTCTGGCAATCTGGAGCCAAGGAATAGCATAGGTCACAGTAAGCACAGCAGCTTACAACCCTGCTCCAGGGAAGGCTTGCTCCCCAGTGCATCAGCTCCCTCCTGCAGGGGAGGGCTTACCCAGGGAATTATGCGGTCCCCTGGAGTGTAACAACCAAGGACCACACTTCCCAAGGGAAGGTTTCCCCAGAGAAAGTGTTACAGCCCTGCTCTGCTCTCTCTGATCTACTCTGTTCTGACTCTGCGAAAAGTCATTACTGCTCCATTCCCAGGCAAGAAGGTCTCACCAAACCTCATTCAAGAGATTTATTGGGAGGGAAGAATCCAGGAGAGTGGCTGCCTCTGCTAGTGTGGCATAGGACATCCCAGCAGCCTGACAGTCACAGGATTTATATAATGCTTCTTAGGGGTGGAACTTTCCGGGGAGAAAATTTCCAGCGTGGGGATTGGTCAGATTTCAATCACTGAGCTCAGATTGATTAGATCTCCTGCTCAGGGATTGGTTAGTTTTCTGCACAAGGTTCAGGGTCAAATTTGGCTCTGTTTTCAGGGCCTACATGTGTTTTTTCACTGGTCCTTTTTAGCCTTTTGGCTCTGGTTTTAGGACCAGGGTGTATTTCTTTCACTAGCTCTGATTCCAGGGACAAAGTGTGTTTCTCTGGCACTGGTTTCAGGGCCAGGGTGCATTTCTTTGGTTCTGGTTGCAGGGCCAAAGTGCGTTTCTTTGGCTGGCCCTTTTCCTCTACAGTAACACTAACATACGTACAAAAATAAAGAAACATGAAATTGAGGTGGAACAACACTGAAAGGATAGAGAAAGAATTGGAAGAGGGAATGAGAATCAAAGCTGAACAAAATGCAATATATATGAAATTCTCAAAACTTAACTTACTCAAAGTATTTAGAAATGCTTCTCGGTTCAGTCATTATTATGAATATCTAAATATGATTAAATTAAGCTTTAGCACTATTGGACTCTGTAGAAGCCAATTATTGTTAGTGATAAGTCATAAAATTTAACTTTCAAAATAATATTACTGCAGACAAATATTGCATTTTATTATATTTAGGAGTTTTCTTCCCTCTGAGTCTTTATTGGAAAATGATTTTTTTATGACTATATAAAAGATGCTGAAGAGGCACACAATGAATTTCTGTGTTTCTTTAAATTCATGGAGCTAGAGAGATGCCTGAGCTGGAGTTCAGTTCCCAGAGCCTGTGTCTTCCCAGCTGACACTGCCTGTAACTCCAACTCTATGGTATCCAATGCCCTCTTCTGGCTTTCTCAAACACACACATACATGTGAGACAGACATACATACATACATACAGACAGACAAACACATACATATACACATTTAAAAAAACTTTAAAGTTAATTCATGAATTTAAACATTAACCAGTTCCTGGTTTTTGTGTGCTAGAATGCAGAAGAAAAGCATTTTATTACTTGATATGGAGTTACCCAGCCAAAGGTGTGTAATATAAGCTAGATTTTAAGTGCTGTTGGTGCTGATCAGAAGGGAGCAAACACTGACTGAAGGGGAGACAGGCTGCTCTCCCTCTGCGCAAAGGGGGAGGCAGGAATTGGATGATTTCTGGGGTGGATTAGTGACCATCATCTTGCCTAAAAGATGTCAAGTGCTCTGTCTCCTGCAGATGCTAAAATGCTTGCTTTGGGATAGAATGAAACATATGCCATGCTTTTATTTCTGTTTGTTGGTTTTTGTTTGTATTTTTTGTTTTGTTATTTTTTTCTTTGTTTTTGTTTTGGGAGACAGGGTTTCTCTGTGTAGCCTTATCTGTGCTGAAACTCATTCTGTAGACCAGGCTGGCCTTGAACTCAGAGATCTGTCTGCCTCTGCCTCCCAAGTGCTGGGGGGGGTAAAAGTGTGAGCCCCCACTGATGGCCACATACCATGCTTTTAACAGAAAAGCTGAAGACCCAGGGGTATGTTTACATTCTGGCCTCTGGTGGTCCTTACCTGTCTCAGTGTCTGGGCATCGCAGGTTTTATCTGGCTTCCTAGAAAGTGGTAGCTCTAACAAAAATATACTTAGTATTTTGTACCTTTTCGCTTCAGTTGTATAAAATGTAAAATATTTTGAAATAAAATGAGAGACTTATAATTGCTTTTGGGTGAGTATACAGTTGTTTGTATTTAGGTTACAGGTACAATCAAATAATTAATACGTGCTAAAAAATGAAATGAATAGATGTTTTCTGTGAAAGGTGTATCTATATTATTGTTTCTTGCTTTTTTAATTTGCTTATAATAAAAAACTTATAAAGTAATTTAGGAATGAATCAAGATATATTTTCTAGAGTATATAAGCCAGAAATTACCTGGAAAATAGCTGTGATTAATTTCAAGGTTCTTAAAATAATGTCCCTGTTTGTGTTTGGTTTAATTTATACTGTGGGAATACTGATGTTTCACTTTTATCCAGAACACAAATTAATGGCTATATTAATTTATAAACACAAATATATATCTCTTTTTAAATTGCATTTAATTTTGTTTTCTGGATTTGATAAGTCAAATATATTTGATTATATTTTCACACCTATAATTGTGAAAACAGAAACAGAAATAAACAGAATGAAAATATGTACCACTTTTATATTTCATTGAAAATCACAAAATGTCAACATAATGTTTATATTTGATATAGTCATCAATTATGCTGAATTTTAACTATTTGTAGTCTAAATTAGTCCAGCATATCTGGTTTTGAATGGCTGTAGTGTTATTAGTGCCATAAGTCATACTTTTTTTTTTTTTTTAAATCAGGCAACAACATTATAGGCAGAAAGGATGGGCTAGCTAGTTCATCATTACTGAAACTGGTCCTGGATCTTAAAAACAAAACTAAACCCCCCAAACTGTCCCAGTAAACACATAAGACACATAAGCTTATGTCTTTGCTTTTTTTTTTTTTCATTTTTGAATCAGGATACCTTCCTCATTTCCTGATCATACTGTAATAATTTATTTTCCTCTTGTAATATGGAAAACCTTAACTATAATGATTATTGTAATATGATCAAACACCAGTCTTTCTTTATATAAACCCATTTTAGCATCTCTTTATTCCACACATTAAGTCAAATAACAACAATAAAAAATGTAAAAGCCACTCTTTATTGCACACTGACAATCTTTCTAGTTTAATGAATCACCAGATTAATTACAGCCTGGACATGCACTGCTCATTTAGGTCACTAAAAGTCAGATTTGTCATTGTTTCTCAAGTGATTCATTCTGAAATTAGAAGTGTTAATATGGCTCTCTAACATAGCTATTGGGTGTTAGACTGATTGCATGTAACATCATGTTCTTATCATAGTTAAAAATGTTGCACCAAAGCTATGAAGTCTACAAAAAGGATAGTCAGATTTTTTGGTACTAGAAGGAGACAGAGTAGAGATATTCAGAAATCAAAATGCAATATACCCTGCTTGATTAGTTCCCAGAGAATATGGTTTATATTTAATACACATCATTTGCCTAAGAATATGCAGTGCTTGACTAAACATCTTAGTAATAATGATGTTATCCATCCAGATTATTCATTTAATATTTTTACTGTGTTTAAGTGGAGGTATAACCTCAGTTTTTACAATCATAGTAAGTATAAAAGTGATATTGTAAAATTAGAACCCCAAGTCCTAAAGTAGAGTTTATGGAATTAATAGTTCACTGTTCCTAATGGCTGGTAGATCAGCTCTCAAATAAAATTTAGGTTGTTTCATGAAAGACATTAATAAATCTGTTATCCTCAGAATTTCTATAAACACTAACAATTTTTATAATGCAACATTATAAAAACTAAAAAGCACACTCTCAAAATGTTTAAGCCATTGTTGTTTGTATTTAAGACTGTTCAATTTTAGCTGCGTATGATGATTCCTAAAACGGAAAGAAAAAATAGCAAAGAAAGCAGAAAACAATGAATCCAATGACCCAGTTCACTGAATAAATATAGATGATCACCATATCCATGTCAAACCACCACCCACGGCTGTCATCCTCGAAGTGCAGGTAGTCCATCCTGTGTGCACCGTGGGGGAACTGCCTTCGTGTCATAGGAGCTGCATGCCTGTGGAATCCTAGAAGATACAGGAGTCGTTACTTTCCAGTTCAATGAAATCAGAGGCATCATCATAACGGAAGCTGTACTATCATCACAGTGCCTGGAACAAAGCTTGTCATGGCTTCGCTGAATGGTGTTTTATTTGTATGACAACTGCTTTCTCAATGATGAGTAACTGTGAGAAGTCTCAGTTTGGGATATAAAAGGCAGGGCAGCAGACAAACCTGGCTCAGTGACTTGGACCACGTTTATGATGACTTTGGGTCTGGGATTTCTCATCAGCATCACCTGACATGAGTTGTGAAGATTATTTTCCCAAACACATTTTCCTAAATTTAAACCCTTAGTCATCACAACTGCAACCAGAACTAATTATTCGGCGATTTTGCAACACTAACTGACCTTTTCATCTTTCTCCTTGGCAGTTTTACTTAGTTCAGTTAATCGAGCAAGGTTCTACAAGAAAATATTTATTGCTTTAGCCCTGAATGAGTTATACAGACATAATTGTACCCCCCTACAAAGAAAATTAGCTTTAATATTCATGTTCTTCAAAGCATGGACCTACTTAGGGGATAGGCTGGTGCAGAAAAGCAAATCTCAGAGGCAAAATCCCTTGTTACATTTCTGAGAAACACTACATCTCATGCAATTCTGGGGATATTTACCAGGCAAGTATATGGAGCCTGAGTATAACTTGATCAACAGAAATTTGCTTTTGTTTGTTGGCCAATGGGATGGCTGGCTAACTTTGATTGGCAACTCAACACACCTGGGAAGCGTGGACCTCAATTGAGAAACTGCCTAGATCAACTGGTCTGCGGCCATCACTGTGAGATATTTTTCTTAATTTATAATTGATGCAGAAAAGTCCAACCCATTGTGGGTAGTGTCACTTCTGGGAAGGTGCATCTAAGCTCTATAAGGGACAGTGGAACCAGGATGTATCCCTGGTACACGAAAGGACTTTGGGAGCACATTCCCCATGGAGGGATACTCCCTTAGCCTAGAGGCAGGAGGGAGGACCTGGACCCTACTGCAGATTACTTGACAGATTTTGGTGATCCCTCCTGGAAGGCATCACCCTCCCTGTGCAGTATGGGGGTGGAGGGTGGGGGAGGGAGGGGGTGGAGGAGGGAGAGGAAACCGGGATCCATGTGTAAAATAAAAAAGAAGAAGTGTGGTTGAACAAGTCAGAGGAGGAAGCCAGCCAGCATCACTGGGCCACAACCTCTGCTTCAGTTCCAGCATTCTGATTCCTGTCTTGAGTCCCTGCCTTGGCTTCTCTCTGGGAAGCCAAAAAAGCCTTTTCCTTCCCCAGGTTGCTTTTGGTTACAGCGTTTACCATAGCAACAGAGAAGCAAACTCAAACAGCCAGTATGTAGTATGTAAGGCTTGTAGAAACAGTTAAAAAGATGTATAACTTCACTATTAACTAATGCATACTTTATGTTTTGCTTATTGGTGTGAGAGGGCAGTAAACTATATTATTTATTTAAACAAAAAAAAAATGTCTGGCACTGGCTAGTGGTGCTAAAGGTCAGAGGAGGCTCCAGCTTGGAGCAAATTCTGCTTCATCATCGGTAGCAAGTGAGTGATGGGACGTGGCCTGCTCCAGATTCGGTGCTAATTCAGACAGCAAGGGTGAATTCACCTGGCTCCCAGATGGCGATTTAAAGCCCAACCTATTCAATCAGGAACAGTTCTAGCTTGCTGTTTGTTGAGTTATATATTATATCTATTTGTATTATGTAGGCTGAAAACACGAGGGACAAGTTAAAGGAAAAATAAGGTTTGTTTTAGAATAAGATGGAGAGCTACCTACCTCTCAGGTAGGTTTTGGATAATTTGTAATTGTCTTCATCTGACCTCCTCTTCTTTAATTTGGTATTTTCATTAATAACTTTTGTAAATTGCAAGGAGCTTGATTGGGATAATCTGTCAGGTTTGTTTGTTCATTGGCACCGTTAGTGTTTTATAGACTCTGCTTAAGTCCCTTTGTGCTACATGTTTAGCTGATAATCTGATTAACTGGGCATTTGCCACTTTAGTATACTGCAACATGTGAAAAAAGGACAAAGTAATGAAGCCAGCATTTCTGGGCTGTCACACACACACACACACACACACACACACACACACACACACACACACACACTCACCTCACACATATTCTCTACCAGCAACTGCTACCTTCTAGGAGATGGTAAGTCAATCTTAAGTGTGGTGATTTAGCAGGTCAGTCACACTCCAGGAGGAGGCCCCACCCCCAGAATTATTTGGGCAAATGAATTAGATTTGATAGGCTTCAAAGGAAAACAAAAACAAGTGGTTGAGTGATTAGGGATGTGGGGGTGGGTCTATGAGGAGTTGGAGGTGACTATAATCAAACTACACTGTATAAAATTCTCAATCAATTAAAGTGTTAAAACATTTTTAAAATTTATCTTTGTGTCTTTCACTGATGGGAGATGTTATTCTTTAATAAATAAAGCACTGTTTGGCCAATGAGAAAGCAAGATAGGCGGGGCTAGGAGACAAGGAGGAAAGAGGAAATAGTTAGGAGGAGTCAGCATGGAGAGCCTAGAGGAAGGAAGATGCCAGCCGCAGTGCTCGATAAGATGAGCACGTGGAAATACTTAGATAAGTAGAAATGGGTTAATCATTAAGGCAGAGCTATCCCATAAACAATATTAGGAACTGGCCAACAGGATTGTATCAAATACAGAGTCTCTGCGTGTTATTTGGGGCCGGCACGCCGAGGGCGGGCTGGCGGAAAACAAGCTACATTTCACATCATGCATCTTGATCCCATCCATCTCCTGGCCTCTTGAATCCTCCCTGTGCCCGTGTAAACCCCAGCCCCATAAAACAAAATAAACATTTAAGAAAAAAAAAAGAAGGAAGAAAGAAAGGAAGGAAGGAAGGAAGAAAGAAAGAAAGAAAGAAAGGGAAAATCTCCTCATGGGAGCTGCAGTGTGACACAGCGAGTCACCAAGTAAACCCCTTTATCCGTACCTGTTTACATCGCAGGGGTTAATTGAAAGCATCATTGGCCTGGTTCAAGTCCCAGGCTCTCTCCTGCACCATCTACTCTGGACCCTCACTGGGACTCTTCCTGGACATCCCGTTTCTGCCCTGTGTCATGAATATCCTGTAGCCCTGGGTCCACAGGACCTCCCCGCCCCACCCTGTGCTCCAGCAGGGTGGATGTTGTGCTCCAGTTGGGTGGATGTTGGGGTTGGCCAACACTTAACCCTGGTTCTGGCCCTGGGCGGTCCAGGGTTGGTCAGCCTGTCTTCACCACCAGGGTGAGTTCTCCAGCATTGCCTTGGCTGGCTTATCCCTTGCAGTGGTGAGCAAGGGACACAGTCCGTCCTCACGCTTTTACAGCTTTACACCCTCAGGGACAGTTCTCCACACCTACACCTTCAGGGCCACCTCTACTGTGCTGCCCAGAAGAAGTGTAAGGGCCACTCTCCTGAGAGCTGCGGCTGACAAGGGGCAGGGACAGCTCTCCAGCTCTTCTGTCCTCAGGGCAGCTCTCCCACCTGAGTCAAGTGGGTGGGTAGGGTTTGTCCCTGCCCTTCCCATGACAGGTGAGTAATGCCAACAGCTCTCCCAGCAGCCCCAGGCATCTGTGGGGGGCTGTGTGAGCCAGCATTTGACAGGTGAGTCATGGGGACAGCTCACAAGTCCAGGGCTGGCCACCCACATCCCTGTCTACTGGGTCAACTCTACGTGAGCTGCCCAGTCTAAGTGCACTATCACTATCTCCTGAGTGATGCAGCTGGTGATGGGTGGGGTCAGGGCCAACTCCGCACAGCCCTCTCCTCTCAGCCTTCCGCGGTATCGAAGGCCTGGGACCTTAGCAGATCATGGCTGCATCAGTGCCATGAATGCAGGCATGGTCTCCGCAGCAGTCCAGGCCCAGACATCACCGTGTCACTGAGTGGCAGTCAGGTCACCTGCTTCAGCCTGCTCCTCTTCACAGCTTTCTCTTCATCAGATACACTTCTGGCCACATGAACCGTTCTGTCTCTCTCTTCTATAGCACACTTTTTCTCCTCACTGTAACTGTGCCCAATCCTCCCATGTTTTCTCCTGGAAGCCAGGGCAGGCCTGTTCGTGGGTCTCTTTGCCCTGCTCAGCCTGTCCTGACACTGGGCAGGCACATATTTCTTCCTAAACTATTATTTTTTAATGCATTTTTCCTTTTACTTAGATAAGCACAAATGTGTTATCTTTCTGTTCAGATGAGCTGAACTACTGTGCACTCAGCCTGTGAGCCTTCCCCACGTGGAAGGTCAGAGAAGAATCCATCAATCTTAGCAGCTTTCTGTCTTCATAACTGAAGTCATTACCATCGTAGGAGAGAGGAAGTGGGGGTCACTTTCCTCACACTTAGATATTATTCAAATGCATCAAGAGAAACAATCTCAAGGTAGTTCACACACCTTTCAAAGGCTTCCTCACCCAAGCAGCTAGAGATGAGGTAATACTGTTATTAGAAGTTACTGTTAGTATTAAAACCTGTTTTTCCTGGTCCGAAAGAATGATGTATAGGGTGGGATTATTCAGATTCCAAGTACATAGGTCAAAAATAAAGTGATATGGATCAAATAACCAATAGTATTAGTATGTGTTTCATTAGGGATAGTCATGCCAGAAAACCAGAGAGCTGATACAAAGCAAGAAATGATGTTTTGTGAGTAACTGTCCGCATGCTGGACTCCCAGAGAGTCTCAATTTACTCTTGCACCGGGGAAACATATTCTACCCTATCGGTGTCACTAAATGCCTGTGTACCTACATCCTGTATTGGTGAAAGATACTAAAAGGAGATGATGAAGGAGGTACACTTCATGGCACCAGATTGAATGAAACGAACTTTTACATGTGAAGTAGAGAGCGATCATTGGGCTGGCTAATTTCATTTTCTTTGATTGATTTTTAGGCAGGAGGGGAGTGAACAGGAATTTACAGGAAGCTTTGGAATTTCTAATGTTGTAAACTGCATGGGATAATGGCAGTTTCTAAATCAAAGTTGGCTTAAAAAAACACTTAACAGTTATACGCTGGGAAGAAGTAAACCATGACACGGTGTTAGAAAACATCAGGACACAAACTTCAGTGTTTAAGGCAGGCTCCACTAGAAGATGATGATCGCCAGGCAAATACAAACCCCTTGTCTAGTGGGAGAATGAAATGAATTAACAGACACAAAGCAAAAGGGCTGGCCCACAGAGAACATACAGTAAAGGGTAGATTCACATGATTTTATTAGAGGAGAAACCTGCATTGCCTTTCATATGCCAATTTTTTTTTTCCTCAATCATCAAGGTCAATATTCTTAGCCCAAATGGCTTCTATGTTCCTTTGGACTCACTGAATTTTTGCAAGTCAGTTGCTGACCTTAAATAGACTGTCAGAGCATCACATGGTAAAACCAATTTATTACATCTCATGGAGAGTATATGATCTATAATTTAGCAAAGATCTAAGATATTTTGACATGCTGCCTGCCATGAAGAAATTCAGTCTGGAACACTGTCAGTTCCTTAAAAAACTATCATCCTCATATGAGATAAGCTTGATTTACTTAATTTAATCAGTAAATTAAATTAATTTAAATTTAACTGAACCTTAGTTTCCTGATAGCCAGATGAATCAAATAGTAAGGCTAAACGATCTCATCTGACCGGGTTTGGCTTCTGAGGGCCACTACCCACTGCAGTAACTGAGTTTCTTCTTATTCCCAAGAGCCATGTTTGCCCCCATATAAACCACATCATCTGGGAGTCGATATACCTAAAGGCATGATGATGATGACAACATACAAACTGTAATATCTGCAACCCCGTTTTTCTAGAAATGGATCTGGGTTGGTGTCAATGGAATGAGAAGATTCTGAATCTGGGTTCACTTTTATAAACTATACGAACTACTTTGTGAAACACATGATAAGAAATGAGAATTAGTTGGTCCTAATGCATGGTTTAAGCTATGATCCAATGTGTAGTGTGTTTCAACCATACTGTAGAAAAGTGTAAACACGATGAAGACATGCATTCTGGAGGGCTTTGGACATCTATTCTAACAGGGGAGGGTGAGAAGCTGTAACCCTCTAATCAATGATTAGAGCAAATTAGAGAAAACTGTACTCCTCAAGGAACTTTAAACATCTCTGTTTATACCAGTATTCTGCATATTCTATCAACTCAGAATAACTTCTCTGTGTTTATTAGGATGTCTATGTAGCCCCCACCCCCTGCTTAGTCTGCTAATGAGATAAGCTCAACTAGATGTTTTTATTTTTCTAATGCGGAATATATTTTAAAAGCATTTCATGTTAGTATATATTATAAATGGGTCTCAGTGTATAAGTGGGCATAAGTATGAGGGTGTAAGTGGGCATTTTCATACACTGTTTCATCAATCTTCCTGCTTCAGTCTCCACCCTGTGCGCTGGGTTTCCTTCCTCCTGCCACAGCCCTCTCTGTGTTCATCTCACATACTCACTTTTCACTCTCTGTTAAGACGTCCGCTTAACGTTTATAGTGTTTTTTTTTCCCACATATATGTGAGTGCATGTTTGCATGTGTGTGGACACATGTGCAGGTGGGCATATAAGCGACCATGGAAGGCAGAGGTCACTGTTGAGCATCTTTCCTGATTACTCTCTGCTTCATTACTGAGTCAAGGTCTCCCCAGGGCAGGGCGGGGCGGGGCGGGGCGGGGCGGGGCGGGATGCGTAGGGTCACCAGCTATTCTAGCACTGTGTATACAGCTGGGTGCTGGGGATCAGAACTCTGATCCTTACACTCGGGTGCCATGTGCTTTGCCCACCAAGGCGTCTCCCAGCCTTGGGCATCCCTTTTCTTGTTTCATTATTCAGCCCCATATATAAAAATTAAAACACAGGATAATCATCTGAAAGAAAACGAAGCATTTTGTTTCAGCCTGGCTTATTTTACTTACAAATAATCCCTCATTCCCAATGCCGAATAACTTTTAAAAATCTGCCAAGGCAATAGATTTCCCCCCATTTTTTAAAATCACATCTTTCTACACAGTATGAATGCCATATGAATGCACTGACTTTTGCTTACCACCTCACATTGTTACTATTTCATATGGTATTTTCTTAACGTTAACGAGGGGACAGGCCTGCTGATAGATACTGTTTTACTCTGTTCTTGCCTGGCTAGTATATCATCATGCTTTTTATATGTTTGCTGTTAGGTGAGATTTCTCCATCCATCTCTTCAATGATGTCTGTACAGTAAACAGTTGTGGAAGATAAATTGTTCCCACTGGAGCAGAGGGCTGCTTTGCACGGCTTTGGAACAAAGCACACTTAGTGCTTGTTGTAAAAGATAGTTTCATAAGCTCAGTGTTGTTCCATGTATCTCATCCCATGACATGTGTAGACAGTATCTGTTCCTTTGTGATATAGCCTGTGGGCAAGACGCTCACAGACAGCCATAGCAAAGGCTGCCTCTCTGGCTAATACTGTCACCAGCCCAGAAGTGTGTACTTCACACACACGCACACACGCACGCACGCAAGCACGCACACACACACGAAGGAATGAATGAGATGAGCTAAGTAATTTCTTAACTGGCAAATGGGCTGACTCTCTAAGGTTTAACAGTTCTGGACACTAGAAAACTTGTTATATTTTTTAAGCTTCAGGAACAGTTTGCATAAAATCAGATCAGAATCCTTAAAGTTTAATAAATCTATTCCATAAAAGTACTTGAGTCTGTGGTCTGCCCAGGTGCAGATCCTCCTGTCCCCCAAGTCATTTCTTAATTTATTCTTTGAGAATTTCACACAATATATTTTGCTATCATTCTTTACCTTCCCCCACTCTCCCTAGGTTCTCCCCCACCACATTACCCACTCAACTAACGCTATTTCTCTCTCTCAAAACAACAATGATATGGAGTCTGATCTGTGTTGGCCCGAGCACTCCTGAGCGTGAGGCCTGCCCTGCAGTGCAGCTGATGTACCTGGTGCCACTGCACTCAAGGAAACTGATGCCTCCTCTGCTAGCAGCTGTCAATCGCAGATAGCTTCTTGTGTTGTTCCGGAATATCACACTTCTCTTCTTCTGTACGAGTCTTCGGAAAAACTTTAAAACCAGTTGACTTAACATTAGCATTTTCTACTCTTGAGTCACATTTGTAATAATGTTATTCTCTACGTATAATTCAAATGAGTTGAACTAAAATCCTCATGGCCATGCTACATCTTGGAACCTTCACAGGAATATTCTAGTCCCGTTCTGAGTTGGTGGTTTACCTGCACTTCTCTGTACCGGAGCAGGCACCACTACGACACTTGACTTCTAAAGTGACTGCAATGGACAAACGAATGCGTGCTTCTAGGTGGCTGTTTCCTTTAAGATGCTGCAGGGGCTTTTCCTCACACCGCAGCAGGCAGTTAGTAAGGCGCCTTGTAAGGTCCTAATGAACAGGGAGACGTGCAGCAGACAGGCTTGCAGTCCAGGAAATGGTGTTTTGAGTTAATATGAATCCTAATGAAAAATACTGAACTAATCTATTTAAAGGACAGGTGAATAAAAATGGAATATGACTGGTTTTATTTTATTAGACAATCTCTTAATGAGATTAATTGCAGTAAAATCAGGGAGCAAGAAAGACATTTAAAAACATTCTCAAATTTCTATTAGGTTTAGAAGGGGTATAAACACTTAAAATTCCAGAACCCAAAGTGCCTGTTTCTTCTAAAACTCTATTTTGTAAAAGGAATTTTACCTCTGAAAGATGACTCTCACATCTTACATAACAAGGTTATGACCTGTTCCCCTAGAAAATATGGTTCCATTTCATCTTTTCCATCAACGTTGTAGAAAGCTGCTTTCCGGGCATTTCTGCAGTCTCAGCAGCATGCAGCCTGTTCCTGGTGTCTTTCTGTGCACTGTATTTGCTGTGTGAATGGGTGGGGGCCTATCCATAGCACAGATTTCAGAGAACAGGGAAGCAATTCGCACATCACTGGGGCATGTCCCAAACCGTGTCTTTCAAATGTATTTTCAGCACAGGTTGGATCTTTCCATGAATAAACTGAAAAAATATTTTGTAGTTCTCATGAAACATTTCTTTACAGAGCTCTGAAACTAGTATTCAGAAGGAGACGTGCCCTCGTTTTCATATGCGATGAGCCAGGTGAAAGGGTAAAGCACCGTGCTTCGCTATTTTTCATTCTTCACATTATGTAAGATTTTTTTTTTGTGTGTGTGTGTGTGTGTGTGTGGAGAGTTGACTGATATAAGTAGGTCTTAGTGGAGGTGGAGTGTGATATTTATAGCCACAAATAGGTATAGACTTGCCTGGTTAACATACTTGAAAAGTTAGTACAAACGGATTTTAAATGCCATCTTCATCTTCAATGTCTTCAGGCCTTCAGAGTTAAAATGTATTAATCCTGCAAATGTTGGCCTTGTTTATTGAAACAGTTAATCATGACTACTTACCATACTAGAACAGCTAAAATATCTTTGACATTATCAGTTACCAGGTTGAATTATGTGTTAAAATATTTTGTATCTATAACCAAGTAAGAAATAGTATCCTAAAATTTAAAAAATGCAGTCTTGCATTTTTAACACAACAGTTTAATCAGTGACATTAATTAGATGGACATGGCTGTGTAACTATTACCATGATATTTCACCCTCCACATAACCCTTAAACAAAAACATAGTCAATAAGCAGTAGCTCCCTTCCCCCTCCCAGACTCTCCTAATCTCTAACCCACATTCTGTTTCTGTGGATTTGCCTATTTCAGGTGTATCAGTGGGATCATAAGATATTTATGCCTTAATTGTCTTGGAGTGTCCATACTGTGGTGTGTTCTGTCATGGATTTTATTTCTTTTTATCTGTTCTATGCACCTGCTACATTTTGTTTATCCATTAACATGCAGAGGGATGCTTGGTTTGTTCCTACCATTTGGCTATTGGGGATGATGGAATAATGACCACTGGTGTACAACTATCTTGTTTCAGCTCTCGCTTTGAATTTTTTTGGTTATATATGCCTAGAGGTAGAACTGTAGAGTCATATGAAAATCCCTTATTCAGCCTTTTGAGGATCCTCCAAACTGTTTTCCTGGTGGGTTGCATCATTTTATATTTTGCTAGCAAGTTATGAGAATTTCAATTCTTCCTTTCCAAGATTTGTTATTTTCTGTTATTCCTGATGCTACACCATCTTAGCATGCCAGAATCATCTTGTAATGTCAGATTCCATAATAATTCCATAATAATAAGTGATGTTGGGAAGCATTAAATATACATCTTAGCGACTTGCATAGCTCTGTTTGGAGAAATGTCTATTCAAATCCTTGGCCCATTTCAAAAGCTGATTTTCTTACCTTCCTGTTACTGTGTCACATGTTTCTTTATACATTATGGATATTAACTGCTTGTGAGATATGTAAATATTTTCTCTTACACTGCCTTAATTATTTTCTTGATAAATGTGCTTTTTGCAGAATTTTAATTGTGACAAAGTACAATTTTATCTTTTGTTGCTTGTTCTTTCAGTATATATCTAAAGAACATACTGATCTTAAAAATTTAGCCTTATGCTTTATGTGTAGAATTTTATGGTGTTTAGGTCTTGTACTTGGGCCATTGTTCCATTTGAAGCTAAATTTTAATTTGTTTAATGATATACTTTTAATGGGTACACAGCAATTGCTCATGATTATTTGGGACTGATGATAACTCAAACACAATGCATCACTGACTTTTTATGCAGTATGATGTAATTATTATTGCATTTATCTGCATTATTTGCTGAAAAAGTTATTCTTCATTGAATGGATTTACTTAGCAGCCAGTCAAAACTAATTGTCTACAGCTATATGGTATGTTTGGTATGCTCAAACCCATTTGCATATTTATCTTTACTTATGAAAATACTATAGTGTTTCAATTACTATTCCTCTGTAATAAGTTCTGAAACTGCTAATGTTGTATTTATTTGCTTAACGTCTATCTATCTATCATCTATCTATCTATCTATCTATCTATCTATCTATCTATCTATCAATCTATCTATCTTCTGTGTGCATACTTACACACATAAGCCCTAGCACTCCTTTGGAAGTCAGAGGACAACTTGTGTGGTTTGGTTCTTTCCTTCCATCATCTGGGTCCAGGGAATTAAACTTTGAATTGAAGCCATCAGGCTTGGCACCATGCACCTTGTCCCTGAACCATCTCATCAGCATAAGATTTTTTTTCCTTAAATTTTGGTAAGAGTTTGTGAGTTTGTCTTTCAGTTCTTAAAAAGGGGGCTGTTAATATTCTGATAGCCACTGTACTGAAACTGTAAATAGCTCTAGGTAGTATTTATATCTAATATTTAAAAATATAGCCATTTACCTGAATTTTTTTTTCATTAATTTGTATTTTTGCCATCTTGTAATTTTCAGGCATTTTATTATTTTAGATACTATTGTAATCAGCATCTAAAATGCTTTTTAAAAAAATTTTTTGGATTGCTCACCTGGTAGTTTAACAAACTAATTCCCAACCTTGTAATCCTCCTGCCTCTCAGCTTCCTGAGTGCTGAGATTACAAACTTATGCTACAACACTCAGCTATGACTATTTTTCCAGATAATATTTGATCTTGCTAAATTTGCTTGTTCACTTTGGCAGGTTTTTAATTCTTTGTGACTTTTTATATACATTTGTTATGCCATCTGTAGATGGTATAGATGTAGGGAGACAGCTTTGTTTTCTGTTCTGGAAGCTACTGTTTCTTTTTCTTAGTGTCCTTCCATTGTGATCAAAGCAGATATTTTGATTATCCAGTCTTTTAAAAACCATCAAGAAGTAATCTGTGGCAGGGCCATGGCTTTACCCTATAACACTTTCATATTATATCAGAAACAAATGTGGGTCAATGTATTTTAGTATTTTCCTTAGTTTTGGAGTGATATAATTATTGTTCCACGAGGTCACAGAGCATGATAATATATTTACACTTCTATCCAATCTAGGTTTATATGATCTATATAAAATTTGCCTCTATAAGGTGTACCATAATTTATTTTATTTTGGTCTTGGAAGTAAGCATGATGAATGCCAGAAATATATTTTTTCTATTAAAAAAGACAGCATGTGGAGATTATGAAAACATTTAGTGCAGTGGTTCTCAACCTGTGGGTTATGTCCCCTTTCAGGGTTGAATGATCCTTTCACAGAGGCCACCTAAGACAACCAGAAATAGCAGATATTTTCATTACAGCCAAGATTTCTGCCTCTTCTTAGGATTCCCCATGACAGTGCCCCCTACCATCAGGAAGTATTTTGGAAAGAACGACGCTCAAATTCCCAAATATTGTTTATAAATGTTTGTTTTCATTTAAATGGGCTTGGTTATAAATGGTTAATGATCACAACCAATTCTTTTAAAGGAAAAAAAGGCGATTATGATATAGAAATGAATACTTTGTTTTGAAATGGATTTTCATTTATTGATACAATTTAAGGTCAATTTTGTGATATGTATTTTTCTCCTGTTATTTAGGTATTGTGTTTATATAGATCATTTAGAAATGTAATGTATAAATTAGTACAGATTATAGATAGTTACCTATGATAGTCAAAACTTAGAGTTAAGTTAGTTAGGTTTTCAAGATGTATTTAAGATGGATAGGCATTCTTTAAACCTTCCAAAGACCTACAGAATATGGCATTTAGAATGGATTAGGGTTTTTCTTAACAGTGAGGCACAACTGCTCCTGGCAACACCACCTGCATCAGAAAGGAAGATGGACCATGAAAAAATGTGTTATGGAGTTTGCTTCCAATATTGCAAGAGTAGCCATTTGGACAAGATACTGCTCTTGTCTAGACTGTTTGACTTTATGCTGTAGAAACTGGACATGCAGGACCCACAGGAAAGTGACTGCTGATACAAGATGGACATTGCTACAGGGTTCCTGCTTCATGGAAGAGTCTGCCAGACATTCTGCAGGACACAGAGAAAAGTGACTGACAAACTGCCAATACAAAAAGACAGTTTAAACTTTCCTGCTTTGCTGAAGAGTCTGCCGGACACACTATGGCCTATAGGCTGAAGATGGAACATTACAGAAGAACTTCGGGTGACTGACCAGGCAGTGAGTTGTCTCTGTCATTTCTAGAGTTTCTATATTATCCTACTGTGGTCTTTGATGGAGTTGAAGACAGATAGTTATGGTTATAGTTTTCCTCAGTTAGGATTAAATATAAGTTACATATAAGACTTTAGACTCACAAAGATAGGATAGATGATAGAATATTTTCTTTAAGTCTTACTAAATGTTGATGGACTAAATATTGTTAACTGTGATTCTTATATGATAACTGTTGTGTGATATATTTTGCTATGCTAAAGTTACAACTCTTCTTTTTATTTTAGACAGAAAAGAGGAGATGATGGAAGATGTCATTCTGTAAATATGTTTCTCTTATTGGTTAATGAATAAAACACTGTTGGCAATAGGAAAGCAAGATAGACAGGACTAAGAGACAAGGAGGAGAGAGGAAGTAGTAGGGAGGAGTTCCAAGATGGAGGACGGAGATAGAAGAATGCCAGCCCCTCTCTCCGGTAAGACGAGACCACGTGGAAATACTTAGATGAATAGAAATGAGTTAATAATTAAGACAGAGCTAGCTGATAAGAAACAAGTAACTGGCCAACAGCATTATATCAAATACAGAGTCTCTGTGTGTTATTGGGGGCTGGCAAGGTGGTGTGACCAGACCAGCAGGGAAAAACTTACTCGTAGCATAGTGCTAACTGGATGATTGCTTTCTAGGATTTGGATAAATATTCCTGACATTTTTTTCTATTTGTTTTACCTAATATCATTAAATATACTGCTTATGTAGTCCTATTTATCTATTCTTTTCCTCCCTTTTTTTTTTTTTTAAGATAGTACTTGGTATTGATCTTAGGGCCTTCACCTACTAGGCAGACACTGTCATTCAGCTACATTCTCAACTGAAAAGGTTTTAATGTATTATTTTATGTTCAAATTTGAGAACTTTTTCCCATACAGTAAAATTTATTGCTTTACCCCACAAAGAAATAAAAATTGATTTCTTACTTCTTACTCTCATTACTATTTAATACAGAATAAAGTAGATCTTACCGATTTGTCCATTTATAAGTATTTAATTATTTGCTACACTTTTAAACTTGTTGGTAAAATTGTGACAGGAAGTTTAGCCCAAGATCTGAACTGAAAATTTCACCTAATTTGTGCCATATTATGAACTAGTTCATCAGGAAATACTTCAAAGAGTCCCATATATTTTGTGGAACAGAATGTTCTGGGTTATAATCTTCAGTAAGTTATTTAGCTACCAATAAGTCTCCATCTTACAGATTAAAAATCAAGAGAAGTCTTAGGCTTTAGTCTGAGTAGCTTATCATGTGTTACTTAAGAACTGTAGATTACCGATGAGTCAAAGCTACAAAGAAGATACCAGTGATGTGACATCTGGTGCAGAAATATCCAAAACATTGCTCTTTGTGAAGATAATTATTACTTATTTTTCAGATCATTATGTTTATCCAGAGTGTGTGTATTTGTTTATGGGGGAAGATAATTATTTTTCAAATAATTATATTTATTCTATGTATGTATGTATGTATGTATGTATGTATGTATGTATGTATCTACCTATCATCCACCCATCCATCTATCTATTACCTATCTATCTAACCATCCATCACCACACATGTCATATTTAAAAGTCCTTGTGACAGTTAAAGAATGAGCCATCTTACTTCATGTTCTAACCTATCTGCAGCCATAGCCACTCCCAAAAGTGTTGGCACGAATGTCTGGGATTACACAGGGTGTTTTTATTTGGCTGGTGTGTCAGTGTTCAGCAGTGTGGGCATCTTGGCAGAACTGGCGAACAGTGATGAATAAACAGACCTCTGGGAATGCTGGAGAGGTCAGGGGTCTGGCAGTCTTTCCTCAACTAGATGAATGAATGAGCTGAAAATGGCTGGTGGGAGGTTAAATTATAACTAAAGCTTATTGGACAAATCCATCTTAGAGAACATGGCTTATATAAGGCATCATTAAAGCAGTGAGATCCATTTCAAATTAAAACAATTTATGTAATTCTACATATATAAAAAATTAGAGTGGTGCATAATTCATCCCAAGCATCACCACATAGCACACAGCTTTATCATCTACATAGTAAATGAGAAATAAAAAGGAATGTATTTTCTATTTTTTGATGTGTGCAGTGGTCTTCTGACACTACTTAAGTACTGTGAATGCCACACTAACAGGGAATATTCAGAAAAGTCAGACTCTGCTAACAAAGTGACGACTCAGTTTATGATGACACATTTTCACTTGTTTGAGAGATAGCTTTTCTTTCCACAGTTTGGGTAAAAGTGCTATTGGTTCATTGCATCCTCTTTCCAAAGGCTCATAGAGTTCTTGACACAGTTAGTGCTCACTTGACCATATTATCAACTGAGGCTTGAAAGCATCACCTAGAGCTTCCATTTTTCTTTGTGTATAATTTTCTTTTAAAGTGAATTTACTTACCTACTCTCTTTTGATGTGTGTGAGTGACCAGGACATATCACATAAAGAATATGAACTAAAATAACTATAAAAGCATAATAGATATTCCAGAATGCATTGAAGATTTCAAGTTATTTCAGTTCTTTTTGAAATATTTTGAGAAATTAGTCTTTTACTTAGATCAGAAAATGAATAAAAGAAAACCAGTCTTAAAGGAATCTATCCATTTTTCTTTGCTCAGGGTATAATATGTTTAAAGGTAGGATTGAGGATGAAATGGTACATAAGTATTTTCAAATTATAACATAAACCTATCATTTATCCATACCTTTGCATTCTGCTCAGTCTACCTCTAAAATATTCCATCACAACAGAAATGCAGAAATACATATTTTAACCAGTAACAGTACTGTAGCTCTTATATTACTAAAACAGTAATTTTCACCAAGTAGTGCACTGTTTATAACTTTTAAATGAAATCGTTATTACAGTACAACCTTAGAAAACTTAAAAGCATAATGTACAGTGATACTTTCTAATAAAAATTGTTTTATTTTCAGCATATCTGCAAAGATGTTCTGCACCTAACATTTTGAGTGAATAAAACTGTAAGCTGTTAACACAGCTTGATATAGGGCAAGGTGAAGGTTTGAGTTTTGAAGTGTTTAGCTGTTTGTAGGTTGTTTCACTTGAGAAATTACACTATACAATTTAATATGTTTTCATACTAACCTGTAGAATATATTAAGCTTACACTACAATAGGTGCTGAAATCTGAGTGTGCCACTCCCTTAGAATTCTTCTGCTCTAGGCCAGAAGTCGAGGTCACCTGCACTGTGGCATCAGAGTGAGCAGCTGTGGGGCCAAGGGTAAATCATGGTAGCTGCACCATGGTCTGAGGTGTGAAAACATCTTTAGGTGTGTGCATTTCTCACATTTTCAAAGAAGTTGAGACTTCCCTTTCCTTGAGACACTTGATACTTCTGTGATTACTTTAGCAGCCACTCATTAACACTGTGCTCTTTACTGTGGATTTTAAGAGTATAACATTTTGTACTGAATACTGTCACACACTTTCCCCCGCTCCCTCCCTTCCTCTGGCTCATAAACAGATATCTCTTCCCCCTTTACTGCTATCTTCTGGACATGTCATGGCGGATGCAGTCATGAACCCACAGCAGCAGGGCTGCTGGGCCTATATAATATGAGGCCTGGTGTTGTTATGTCAAGATGGTGGGCTGGGAGATCACAGAGCAGTCAGGCGTGGATGGAGCTGGAGGATTTCAGTGGTAGAGGAGGAGACTTCCAGTGGTAGAGCCACCAGTGATTCTCCTGTGCCCCAAGGGAAGGCTCCATGTCCTATGCTTATGCGGATGCCACTGGTTAAAGTCAGTGGGTCACAAACAAGCAGAAAGTGGGAGAGGGGTGTATAGGGAGATAAAAGGGTTGATAAGGGTGAGAAAAGTATGAGAGGATGGGGAGCCAAAACAATCAGAATGTATTACATACATACATGTATGAAATGCCCAAAGACTTTGTTTACTAAAATGCAAAAAAATCAAAACTTAAAAATAAACGAAAATATGATGCTTTCCACAAAAAGAGGAAGTAAATTAACAGCTTAGACACAATGTTGCTGACAGTAATAATCAACGCACAGTCCCCAAATACCATGAGGCCTTCTCCTAGCATGGTGTTTTCAGTATGTGCACTGAGACTGTCGTGAGCTATACAGTACCACTACAGGGTGCCTTTTAGCAGTATAGCGTTAGCAACATTTCCAAGTAAGATCAGTCACCGTTGACCTCTCTATCAATCATATCTCATTCCTGCTGATGAATTTCCTTCTTCACAATAACTCACATTACTACCTGGTAGTCAGAGGACTAAATACGGATCTTTCAAGGTCCCTTTCCATTCCGACTCCACGATTCTATTCTGTCGCACAGTCCTGCATGCTTGAATTCCACCCTGACACACTGCCTGAACACTGGAATCACTCACGGCACTTGAAACAATACTGATTTGGGGGCCTGTGATGGCTAGTTTTTTCTCAGCTGGACACAAGCTAGTGTCATCTGAGAAGAGGAACCTCAACTAAGATGATGGCTTCATAGGAAGGCTGGTAAGCAACCCCCTGGGACATTTTCTTGATGAATGATTGATGGGAAAAGGCTCCGCATGTTGTGGGGTGGTTCTTCCCCCAACAGGTGTCCTGGATGGCATAAGAAGGCACGCTGAGCAAGTCATGCAAGCAGGCCAACAAGCAGGACTCCTCTGAGGCTTGTATCAGGTCCTGTTTGCTTGAGTGTTTTCCCTGACTTCCTCTCTGAGGATGGACTGTTACCTAGAAGTATAATAAGCCATTTCCTCCCCAAGCAACAGCCACAGAAACCTAAGGAAGACGAGGTTTGTCTCCAGAGACTTTAAGTTAATTGGTCTGAGATTATACCTAAGGCACTAGGATTCATTTAAAGCCTTAGTATGAAAGAATCGAAACATAATCAGTTACTTTTTCTTCAGCAAAGAAAACAATGAAACAGCTTTTAGATTCAGTTCCTTCATGTGAAAAATAACGAAAAGTCAGTGCCTGGGGAAATAGGTTGATTTTAAGCTGCTGCATAAGCTTGAGAACCCGAGTTTGAGCTGGTTATAGTGCTGTATCCCTATCACCCGGGAGGCAGAGCAAGTGTATACCTGAGGGCTGGCTGGCCAGTCAGTCTAGCACAATGGTGAAACCCTGTCTCAAAAGGACAAGAAGGATGGTGTTGAGGTTGGCCTCCACATGTGTACATATCCGTGCACACACATGAGACTCCGTATAAACACAAACACACAAAGAAAAATTTTATTTTCAAATAATGGTCGTTGAGGATTCTGGAATTTTCCAAGATGAGATTAAAAGTTCTGTTTCATATTAATAAATAGTCTTATTTTGCAGCTGTTTTGTTTGGGGAAGCCCAATTCCTGAGCTTCTGGCTTAGGAACATGAAGCTAATGATTTTGTATCCTGGGAGTTTATTTATTAATTTTGTAATCTGTGTTATAGAGCTAAATGTTTACTCTATTGACTGAAATGAGGCCAACATTTTACTTTTCTTAAGGAATAGATTATTACAATCTGACTTTTTAGGAGCTGATTATTTTATGCCATTTGGAAAATGTTTAACTATACAAATATAATTATACCCTACCAGAAAAAAAATTGTAAAAATTCTCTTAGGGTTTTATTTGTTCTCAAATAAATTTATAAACCCCCCCCCCACACACATTTAAATGTATCAAAACGAATGGTTAATGTGCAAGAGCTGGATTTTGGCAGTAACATGAGTGGTATATCAAATAATAGTTCAAACTTTCACACTGAAAGAGGACAGAAGAGGACAGCAAATTGTTCGTAATGTATTCTTTTCTTAGTTTTGCCCTCACATGTGTCATAAGAGGCCTCAGGAGTGTTCCAGGTTGGAAGTGACTCAGGCTTTAAAAAGCAATTCCAATTTTCAAGTCACTAATTATACTGTGAGTAGATTTTCCACTAATAAATAGCTTAAGGAATTAACAGGCCACATCTTTTTCCATCTACCTATGGTAAACATATTTACATTTATTTTATTTAGCTGTTATCTCTTTTAGAAATGTTCAGGTTATTTTGATGCTTTGCGATATTGGAATGCATGGACAGCAAGGAACAGCCTGTTGAAGGCAGCTGCCTTCCCTAACGGGGAGGCTGTCCTCGGCACCAAGGAGCTGATATATAAGTATTATCAGAGAAGAGACACAGTAGACAGTGCCCATACATGGAGAGTTCCACAGTGCCCTGAGTATACCAGGCAGCACCTTCATACAGACCACTGTCAAGGGTGCCCCTGGAGATGGGCTATGAGACACGCCTGATGGCAAACTCACAGCTTTGCTGCCTTGAGGATGAGGCAGGTAAAGCTCAGCTAGCACTTTATGAAGACACATCTTGCTGTTCCTATGTATGACACCCTGCAGACTGCATTACATTTCCTATAATTCGAGAATTGCTTGCAGCAGGGCGTTGGTGGCGCATGCCTTTAATCCCAGCACTTGGAAAGGAGGCAGAGGCAGGAGGATCTCTCTTTGAGTTCGAGGCCAGCCTGGTCTACAGAACTAGTTCCAGGACAGGCTCCAAAGCAATACAGAGAAAGCCTGTCTATAAAAAAAATTGATTGGTAACCCAGTGAACAAGAGCATTGCTTTTAAGCAATGACAACCAGTAACAGGCTGACAGATGCAAGGTTTGTGGTAAATGGAAAGAAAAAAGGCTTCTTTTCTCTTTAGTCTACATCTTAGACTTTACATCTAGAGTACAGCTCGGCCTACACACCAGGCCCCCAGCCCTCTTAATCTATCCAGTTTCATGGATAGAGTTAACTCAGGCCCCCACACATTCAGTCCTCTTGATCCATTCAAGTTTATGGATAGAGCTGACTCAGAAGGCTGTGAGGGTTCTGTCACTGAAATTCATGACAGCAGAAAGGGAGACTAGTGGGTTGGCTTCAGAAAGGGTTACTTAGATTCACAGAGGGCACACACGGGCATCTGCTGCAGTGTAAGAAACAGGAAGACAGAAGGCAATGGTACGCCACAGAAGACTATGAACAAAGTTCCAAGCCATAAATCTATTCCACTGACGGCTAAACTTCAGCCTTTCAGATTGGTCAATCCTCTCCCTGGGCAAAAGATCTATAGTGTGTGTGTGTGTGTGTGTGTGTGTGTGTGTGTGTGTGTGTGAGAGAGAGAGAGAGAGAGAGAGAGAGAGAGAGAGAGAGAGAGAGAGAGAGAGAGAGAGAGAGAGAGAGAGAACAATTTAACCTCATACACAGATCACACATTCAGTGGCCTAATGCCAGTGTTAGGATGAACGCTGAAAAAGAAATGGAAATAACCCCAGATACACAGGAGCTAGCACCTCAGGTCCCTTATCAGGCTGCATCATGCTAATGGCTTATCTACCATTTCCAGGCACCACGTGGGCAGTTAGTTTACTAGCATCACACTGGCATCCTTTTTGACTCTCTTGCATCACTGAAGTTGCAGCCAGGCTCATGAAATCCCTGGGGAAGAGCTGAAGGAAAGCGGTGTTTTCTATGGGACTGAAGACCCGTGTATGAGTCCATGTATGGAAGAACTGCCACATGGGATAACATTACACTAAGACAGACCCCAGCCAAAGAACAGGAAGTAGATTTCAATTCAGTGCAGGCTTTCATCTGTAGAGCTGTTAAAATGGACCAGCTTCCTCTGAAAGGTGCTGACCTCCCTGTCACTCATATGACAAGCAGTGTCTAGATGTCTGCCTCCCAGGGCGACTGCTGAGGCTGTACATGCAGTGACTGTGAAGCTACTTTATCCATCCTCTCTAGCCCGTCAGAACTTGACACGTGAATGGGATTTCACCTAACAACCTGTTTGTAAAGTTTGGGTATGTTGATGCAGGCCTTGCTATAGGACTGGCTTCTTAAGAAAAATAACAAGTTTTAAGTGACATTGATGGAAACAGAACTCAACTCTACTAAAATAGGAAAGAAAGGAAAAGACCCTCCAGAATTCATAGGATTTTCCCCGACAAAGTTCCCAGGGGGGGAGTTGTAAAGGCAAATGTGTCTTTCAGCTAAAATGCGACAGTACTAAGTCAACGGTGCATTTAAAATGTCTGGTTTCCCTCTAACTTTCTGAGAAAGTGATTTCTAGGCTGTTTAAGCTTATGCTTTTGGATTGAGCATATGTGCTGTTGTGTTCTATTACAGACAGGCATTCTTTTCCATGTGGGTATTCTTTGCTTTGGACAGAACATACTTGAACTTGTAGTTCCAATCTAACACCTTCAGAACAGCTAATCAACAAATAACACAGTTCCTCTGGCTTTTCTGGGAAATGGATGGGTCTGCCATACATACATCCCAGACATCTGCATTTCGGGCACACGATTACTTCGACCAACAATATCAGGGCATAGGATTTTAAATTGTAACTTGTTTTTAATTCTGTCACAAGAATGGTTAGGAAAAAATTCAACCTGGAGCTTCTGTGTATTTTTATTGTTGGGAAATTTTAACACAATTTCTCAGACTTTTTTGTTTGCACAAACATGAGTGTGCATGTTACACAGAAATATGCATCATTTTGATATGAATGGTTTTTAGGGACTAACAATTTGACTAAAGACCATGTCAGATGGACACTAATAAACTAGGGAATATTGCCTGGAAATGGAAGGTACCTCAGGAGGAAATCTGTGAATGTCATCTTATCAGTGCAGTTAGACTTGATAAAGCAAACTTTGTTTTATATTTTACTGGACTACTTCCATGTCTTTTCTGAAAATATCATCACACACACACACATACACACACCACACACACACACACACACACACACACACACACACACACACACAGTATATGTTACTTGGGAGAAAATGTGATTAAAAAGACATCTGCTTGCTCAGAGTACATTCATAAGCTACATGGAATATGTCTATGATGGAAAACATGAGCTGATTTTATGGCTGCATGAATTCAAAACAGTTGTAAGCTGCTATGGCTAGGAAATGTATAACAGTGCCACATTTTCCCTCTCAAAATTAATACCTGTATCTATAGGAATGTTTACTTTTTTCCACAAGTGCCCTCTTCCCACTTTCTCTCCCTCTCCCTCCTCTCCCCACTCTGTCTCTGTCTTTCTCTCTCACCAAAATCAGAAACTAAGCTGGGACATAACTTCTTAAGGGACCTACTACCACAGTGCGGGTGACACAAGCTGCTGAGTTCTGTGATGGAAGGACGAGATAATATCCAGCATGTCTATGAACCTGTTTTGTACAAAATTTTAACTAAGAATGTTCAATTAACATGAAATTACATGTGATTTCAGGTGAAAGTAATTAGGAATCAAGGGTAAAAACTTACAGGAGAGCAAAATTCATGTCCTGAAATAATGCAGTAAAAAAAGGTTAAAAGTTAACATGGTATGAATCATCTTAGTAGAGAAGGAAAAGAGGGAGTCCACGGGGAGTAAAGAAAAAGTTAAGCAGGAGATAACAGGAGACAACGTAAGGACACAGTAACTCAGTAAGAACTGATATTAGGAACAATACAACTGACAAATCTGGCAAGACTGGGAAAACACAATTAAACAGGGCATTTGTAAATAACATGAACACAAGGACAGCATTATCTGTAGCTACCAGATATAGTAAGATATATTTTTTTTTAAAAAAGTATGAACAACTACATCACAGTAAATTTGAAAACAGCAAAAAAAAAAAAAAAGAACACATTCGGATAAAAAGATACAACCTTAGAAGTACAAATGTAAAGTTCTGAAATATTAACCAAATCAAGCAGTATGCAAAATGATCAAGCAAAATTTACCCCTAGAGCAGAGCAGGAATTCAACATAAGAAAACTGATCTCAGCCCACTAATGGAACATAGTGCACTTCAGGACTGTGGGTAGAGAGCTATGTGTGGGTCACAAGGCGAGCAAAATGGTTCCACAGTTAAAATTCCAAGCAAAGTTATTAGCAAAGCAGGAAAGGCGAGAGCGTTCCTAGCAAAGAGTGCATGCTCCAAATGATACAATACTCCATGATAAAGATTTAAACTGTCTCTTTAAAAATCTGCAAGGTGTTATCTTATCTCTGTTTGTTTGTTTGTTTGTGTTTCATTGTTTTGTTTTATTTAAAACGGGAGAGAAGTTCAAGCCCATAAAGTATAGCAAGAAAACAGAACAAGAGTATGTGCATTAGACTTCAAGATGTTCTATCACTACTAAAGAAAATAATATAATTATTTTATTGAAATCCCCCAATGACTTAATTAGAAAATTTAGCCAAGGTGTTAGCTAGGAAGTAATTGTTTCATATTCATCTATGTTTCTCTAAAACATCAGTTCAGAAATAATCTTAAAATCCATTCATACTGTAAAATAAATATTGGGGGAAAGTACTTATCACTTGACAAAAAAGATGTAAACCCTTTGCAAATACAATATAAGAGGTAGTTTTGGAATAAAGAAAGCCAAAACAAGAAAGCTAAAAAGTAAAATGTGACACAGGGAATGGAGGTGTTTACAGCAGAGCTGCGTGTAAAGACAAACACCAGGCACTCCACTGTCCCTTCACCTGAGGATGGATATGCTCAGCATATTTCCAGGACTGGCCAGAGGTCAGGAGGTCAGGAGCAAAGCTCTTTTACTGAAATGGATGAATTTCAGAAACCAAATACTGACTGACAAAGCACCTTTAGAACATGCATATCTATATTTGTCATCAATGCAAAAGTGTAAAAGCAAGCAGAAGTAGCGCTGGTATCATGTACTTAATGTATTCAGGCATAAAGATGATACATATGGGCCACTGAGATGGCTCAGCAGGTAAAGGCACCCACAGCCAAGGCTGATGAACGAGTTTGCTCCTTAGGACTCAGGGGGTGACGACCCTGCCCTTCACCCCACCCCATCCAGGAAAGCGGGAGGTCAACGGAAGGGAAGTATGAAAGGTGCTTCAGATGCTCTGTGGCTGATAAGGGCAGCTCACGTTAAAATCCTACGCAGGGATTTTCAGGTCTGACCTTAAGCAGTTACAGAGAATTCGCCTGGTGGGTTCACTGTAGAAAGCTGCCCTTTGCACATCAAGCCTGGTGCGGGCAATGCATTATGTTCTCGGCAGGGAGTAGGGGAGTGGCAGGCAGTCTCAGGACCAGCTGCCTGTGCACTTAGATCCCACCGGGTGTGGTGGCTTTTTCCTTTTTAGTTTGAGGTCTTGGGCAAGAGTCTTCAAGTACTTCTGCAGTAGTCTCCTTTTGGGGACTAGAGGGATACCCTGGGATACTCCCCTCTACCGTGTCTCACTCCCTAGTGTTTTCCCTGACTTCACATCAGTCTGTCTGACCCCAGGATCCATCCAATGCTGGAGCCTCTTGTGCAGAACCGCACACTGGCTCCATGCACCTGGTCCTGGACACAGCACTGTTGTACAGATGAAAGAAGGGTGGGCGTTCCCTACCATGTTAGACTCTGGATTGTGCTCCTGAAGACATACAGTTTGGTTCTTTCCTCTTGGTTTGCTTCTGTACTTTGCAGGCTAAGGGCAGCTCGGCTGATCTGGGTGGTAGTGGCACATTTTTTAAGTTAGGTGATGTAATAAAACTACTTTGAACTTCCTCCACAAAAATGTCTTAGAAATTAAGTTTGGTGGACGTCCCAGGGGAGCAAAAATAAGGCAGAAAGATGAGCACCTGCTTTAATGAGGACCTCGGAATGAGAGAAGGCAAACAGGAAAGTACAGGGTTACAGCCAGGAGAGGGCTGTGCTCTTCTAAAACTCTGGTGTAAGGCCAGATATGGAGGCAGGTCTCTGTAATCCCAGGCCTCAGAAGGCTGAGGCAGAAGGGTCTCAAGTTCAAGGCCATCTTGAACTACCAAGAAATATTCTGTCTCAAAAATAAAAGACAGGTAGAAAGTAGAATATAAGGGGGTGCTTTGAAAGCCGTAAGCTATGAATGTTTAACTTTTTGGGGTATGAAATACTTTAATGATGGTTCTTCTTAGATTTGATTATCTCTTAGTTTTGGACTAAATGCAATGTTTAAAAACTATCTATACTGAGTCGCCAGGTGATGAACTTTTAGTTAATAACCACATCATACAGAAGTATATACTTATGTGATATCCTGAAGCTACTGTCTTTACTCAACGCACAGTATATAGGTGGTGTTTAA
Source organism: Cricetiscus sungorus (assembly GCA_030556225.1). NCBI lineage: Eukaryota > Metazoa > Chordata > Mammalia > Rodentia > Cricetidae > Cricetiscus > Cricetiscus sungorus. The sequence goes on along the minus strand of JANBXA010000411.1, from coordinate 6,961,844 downwards.
AATCTTCACTTTAAATGTAAGGGAATTTATGCACTGTTTGTTTTTTGCCTCTATCACATGCACTCTGCATGCGTCTGCTGTGTTCTGTCATTGCTGAATGATGTAGTTTGAGCTTTCATAGCTCTTCCTGGTCCCTAAAGAACATGGTTCCCACATCTGGACTTTCCCTGATGACATCGTAAATGGTAAATACAGGGCTGGGGGCGAGGTGACTGAGGGACTGAATGCCAGGTCCAGCAATGTGCATTTGTAGCTCCAGTACTGTGGGAAGGGAAAAGATAGATCCCAGGGGTTCACTGGCAAGCCAGACTTCCCAAAACAGTGAGTTCAAGGCTCACTGAGACACCCTGGCTGACAAAGAGGGAGAGACAGAGGAAGACACTTGACACTGACCTCAGCCTGCATATAAGCATGGGTGAGTGTGTCCGCACGTACAGGTGCACACACATGCACGCCCCCACACCCACACCCAAACAAACATAGTAAATAACAAAACAGAATGGCAGTTCATGTTCTGGAAAATAACAGTCTTAAAAAATATGAAATTACCTTTCATGGCCAGTTTCACAATAACACTTCTCAAAACTGAAGTAGAGTTCAGAGATTGCTTTACATTTTGACAGTTGTATATTTAATGCCACTAATTTATACTGCACTTTCACATTGGCTTATTTGATCTTTACCATATCCATATCAATTAGCTATAATAGATCAAATTATTCTCACCTTACAGATCCGAAAAGAAGCAAAACAGAGTTCTACATGGCATCCTTAAAGTCATGTTATTTAGATCTGAACCCAGAAACTAGTATTCCCTGAGTATAGTGCATCTCTACAACACTATGCATAGAGGTTTGACTCTTTTGATTTTTCTTAATCTAAAGATACGATCACAAGATATGAGAAATAGATAAATTTAGTGTATGTTAGTAAGTGAATTACTAATCTAGTATAGTATGCTTTTACTAAACACAGCTTTTGTCAAATTAGGTACTTGTTGAAAAGTCAGTTTGTTTTCAATTAAATGTATTTTAACAGATAAAACAAAAATTCTATATATTAATGGTGTATCATGTTATGTAGTATTCAAATCAAGTTAAGCATATATTCATCTAAAACATTTGCCATTCCTTTGTGGTAAAAGCATGTAAAATGCCTCCTCTTAGGTCCCTGAAATATATAGCACCTTGTTATCTACTGGTCTCATCTACCATCTTACTCCACCGCTGTCCCCAGGAAAAATCAATTCAATCATGGTGTCTTTCCAATTTACTTTTCATATATAATGTTCCTTTTCTTTATATATATTTGTAGCATTCAGCCAAGCGATTACCATCAAAATTCTTGAAAGTGACCAGTGTAGACATAGAGTTCAAACTTAGAGGCAGGAGGAAGGGCCTAGACCCTACTGCAAATGATTTGACAGATTTTGATGATCCCTCCTGAAAGGCATCACTCTCTTTGCGGAGTGGGGGTTGGGGATGGGATGGGAGGGAAGCTGGGGGGGGGGCTTGGGAGGGAGGGAGGGAGAGGGAACTGGGACTGATAGGTAAAATAAGAAAAAATGATATACATACATACATACATACATACACACACACACACACACACACACACACACACACACACACACACACACACACACCCATCTCTAATTAGGAAGTAGCTGTGAGACGGTGTGTGTACAGACCAACTGCCTGTGTCACTGGATTGGTTTCCTTACCTCCAAAGAGATGGAATCCTTTTCTGCAGCTTGGCAAGGGCCACTTGGCAGAGCTGGATTTCTGAAAGCTTTGTTTGATTTTCAAATATTCCTTGGTAAAGAAGGTCTTTGTGGCATTGTTCAGTTCTAGATTAAAAGGAAAGAAAACATCATTTTAAACATTAATTTCAATAAAAGGCAAGAATGTGAGATATTGTCTCAGGATTTTCATAATAAATTCGGATCTCTTCGAGTCTGTGAACACCGAAAGGTATTTCATTTTTAAAATCTCAAATATGTCACCCAGATTTCTATTTGATGCGGCGTTGGAACTATGCCTACAGACAGAATGCATGTTTACTGAGAAGCATTCGCAACAGGAGCCACGCCACGCCACGAGATGGTGGCGCACACTGCACAGTCTGTTCTCAAGAGGACAGCACACTCAAGGACAGAAATAAACAGGTTTCGGAAAAGAATCCCGTCTCACTACGTTAGTAACAGTACAGGCAGAGGGTGACCAGGGCTTAGGGGCGAGAGTGAAAAGAAAATCCGTGTCAGATGGTTTGGCTTCATGTGCTTAAATCTTTGTAAGGATGCACTGGCCATTTGCAGTGCGTACTGCTGCCGATCAGAGCCATCTTTAACATTTAAAGTGCATTCTCAATCTCTCAGAAGCTTTGCTCATGAGTTAAAAAGGGTTACGCATGGTCTTCCCTTCACACTGCGGACACAGCCACACAAGGGCAGCCGGGCACAGCCTGAGCCTGACTTCTCCATGCAGGACCTCTCCTTGGAGAGGGCAGGGCAGGGTAGGGCAGGGCTGGCTGCTCTTGTGAGAAACAACCCCCATCTTCTCCAGGCCCCTCTTCTGCTACCTCTTTCCCACCTCTGCTGCTGAGACCAGTTGCAGCCCACTCTAGTTAAATATTAGCGTCTTTTTTTTTTTTTTTTTAACTTATCACTGCCTTAGGCTGATTCTCAAGAAAGTCAAAAGAAAAACTAATTCACAAGTTTACATTAGCCACTAAGGGAACAGTGTAAAAAAAAAAATAGATTAGGTAAGAGAGGCTATGCATGAAGGTTGCAACTCCAGCCCCAATTCTGAATCTGTACCTTTTGATCAATAATTCAAGCACAGAATTGGAAAAGGGAGGTGAGGGAGGGTTGTAGTCTGTATGCATATGTAAGCTGGGTTTGTTAAGTATCTTGCACCCTTTGTCCTGTGTGTTTAAATGTGTCAATGCTTTTGGGGTGGATATCCTTGTGCTGTTTACTGCAGAAATGCACAGACACTTTTACCGACATCCACTCTGTTCACTGCCAATGACAGCCCCTTCAGTCACGACAATGCTCTCCTGGCTAAAAGAAATCATCACCATCTCACACCCTCTGTGTGGTTCACACTCCTGTGTGAAGCAGAACAGAGGCTATGGAATGATCTGGTCCTTCACCCTCCTGGGCTAATGATTTTAATTTGCATAATTTTCCAACAAATCATGTATCTGATAAGTGATACTATATTGGCCATTAGGGAAAATCACACAACATTCACAATGCCCTCATAAATAGATCAAGATGATAAGGTAATTAAGATTTTTATAAACAAAGCAAAAAAACAGATGTAACTCAAGAATTCTTATTATTCCTCCCTCTTCCTCCTGGGAGTATTGTAACCAAATTCTAAAATGGTGATGCAGTAAGCAGAGGCACCATCACACACTCTCTCTTATTTGAAAACTTACTTGGAACAATAATTGAACTCTAGTAAAAACAGATTTAAGAAATGTAAATGCCAGCCAGAAGCTTTTTTCTGGGAGAAGATGTGGAAAGTAACATCAATAAGGCGCCTATATTGCTCCTCATCTGGGCTTTAAGGATCTCAACAGACAGTGTGCTTTTTAAAGAGCAGTGCGGTGAAATACTCAGATAACATACTCAGGGCAAACAAATGAAGGTGGTACAGTTGGAGCAGTTGTTATAATTTGCAAGCTATATGGCAACTGTACCTGCACATGCACCTGGGTGTTTGCGGCGTGATCTTGTGAAACCAGTCATTTTGGATGATTTTATTTGCTATGCTGAGATCAGGAAACCATTATTGAAATTGTTGCTGGGCCAAATAAGAGCTGGGTTACTGCTTTCTAACTGTGGGGCTCTCTGTCCGCCACTGAGGGCTTTTAATATCTACTTCCCACCTAATCTCTAGCAAAAAAAAACTCTGGTCTGTGTCCTGCTATGTGCCTGGTAATTTGATGATATATTTGGGGACAGAGATCAATTGAATCTAATTCTGTTTAAAGAGCATGGTATTAGAATCATGCTTTCAAAATGCCTGACTAGGTGTCAAAATCACCAAGACACTGCTAAAAAGGCACGTTCATCCAGGCGGTGTGGCAGTGCTGTTGCTTACAAGGGACATGAGACTGTTCTCTCTAACAATCCCCATGAGTGGTTCTGATTCACAGCTCGAGTTGATAGGCTCTGACCTTAAGTCCTTTTTGGTTGTGATACCATTTAGATGTGTTAACACCTTATCTTACACTTCTATAAACCTGAGTGTACCCTTCCTTACCCAGGGAAGATATTCTCCATAGGTATATGTATTATTTCATCTCAGTGGCATTTAGGTTTGAAAATGCAGGCATCAGCAAGAAATAGAACATCCACACTATGTTTCTTAAAATAACCTACAAGAAACATCAAGAAAAAGCAGGGGGCAAGAGAGAGGTGACAAACCATCTGTGTCCCTTTCAGCTGCTACTACCTATCAGAGAGCACATGCTTCTTTTTTATTTAAACAGAATTACATTTTATTTATTTATTTCATGTATTTCAGAGGGCTGTGATGGGTTTATTTAAGTTATTCTAATATCAAGGAAAACTTGAGAGTCGGATATTGGGATAAAAACCTGATAGATCCAAAGAGTGGCAGAGGAAAGATCAGCTGACCCTAACTCTCTACACTTACCAGACTGGGAGGGCTGGGGACTCCTCTAAGGCACTCCCTATATCTTCCTGTGCTCCCCAACTGGGTCCTCCAAAACCTCTATGGCATTTCCAGTCAGCCAGTCACTGATGCATGCCCTCTGATTCGAGGTAAAATTTATTATCAACCTCGGAGGATCAGTGCAGACAAATATCCCACAATAGGGGTGCAGGTCTGCCTTAGCTTGGGAGTAGCCTCTATTCTTCTGCGATGTGGGTCCTCAAGATTGCACTCAGTCATCCAGCTTGGTGATAAGTACCTTTACCATATGAACCATCTAGATAGCCCAGTGTAAGGGCTTCTCATTACAAAGTATACTAGAACTTGTTAGATACAATCAATACTCTATAATGTTGAACGTGCTAGAAAATTTTAAAATCTATAAGTCTGTTCTGATGACATACTTAGTTAAATGTGTTGGTAATAGCAGTGGAAACTGTAGCATTTTTATGTGAAGGGACAACTATAATATAGTAATGTTGAGTAATTTGAGAATATAAATTATATCAATATGGTATGGTTTTTTTGTTGTTGTTGTTGTTTTTTTTTTTTTTTTGAAACAGGGTCTTACTATATAAACCTGTCTGACCTGAAACTCACTGTGTAGGTCAGGTTGGCCTCAAACTCACAAAGATCTGCTACCTGCTGAGTGCTAGGAATAAATGCCTGTCCCATACAGCCAACTTACCACCTTGATTTCAGCTTTAGGCTTTATTTGGGCTGCTGTTTTGTCTTGTTGACTGTGTCCTTTGCCTTACAGAAGCTTCTGAGTTTCAGGAGGTCCCATTTATTAATTGTTGATCTCAGTGTCTGTGCTACTGGTGTTATGTTCTGGAAGCAGTCTCCTGTACCAATTCCTTCAAGGGTACCTTCCACTTTCTCTTCTAAGAGGTTCAATGTGGTTGGATTTATGTTGAGGTCTTTGATCTATTTGGACTTAAGTTTTGTGCATGGCAATAGACATGGATCTATCTGCAGTCTTCTACATGTCAGCATCTAGTTATGCCAGCACCATTTGTTGAAGATGCTTTCTTTTTTCTATTGCATAATTTTAGCTGATTTGACAAAAATCAGGTGTTCACAGCTGTGTAGGTTAATATCAGGGTTTTAAATTCAATTCCTTTGGTTTCACCTGCCTATTTCTGTGAAATACCAAGTTGTTTCAGGACAATAGTTCTATAATAGAGCTTGAAGTCGGGAATGGTGATGCCTCCTGAAGTTCCTTTATCATACAGAGTAGTTATGGCTACCCTGGGTCTTTTGTTTTTCCATGTAAAGTTCAGTATTGTCCTTTCAAGGTCTGTGAAGAATTGTGCTGGGATATTGGTGGAGATGGCATTGAATCTGTGGATTGCTTTTGGCAAGGTTGCCATTTTTACTATATTGATCCTACCTATTCAAAAGCATGAGAGATCTTTCCATTTTCTGATATCTTCTTTTATTTCTTTTTTGAAAGACTCAAAGTTCTTGCTATACATGTCTTTCACTGGTTTGGTAAGCGTTACCCCAAGATATTTTATGTTGTTTGTGGCTATTGTAAAGGATGAATCTCTCTGATTCCTTTCTCAGCCCATTTTTCCACTGTATATAGTAGGGCTACTAATTTTTTTTACAATTAATCTTGTATGCTACTACTTTGCTGAAGGTGTTTATCAGCTATAGGAGTTCCCTGGTAGAGAGGTTTTTTTTTTTTGTCACATAGCAAACCCCAACAGATACAAAAAAAATTGGAATAGCCCCTTTATCTTATCAGACCACCATGCTTTAAAGTTAGAATTCAACAACAACACAAATTGCACAAAACATATAATCTCATGGAAACTGAACAATGCACAATTGCACTATTCCTGGGTCAAGGCAGAAAGAAAGAAAGAAGTTAAAGACTTTCTAGAATTCAATGAGAATGAAGATACCCAAACTTATGGGACACCTTGAAAGCAGTGCTATGAGGAAAGTTCATTGAACTAAGTGCCCACATGAAGAAAACAGAGGATAGTCACATTAGAGAATTAACAGCACAACAGAAAGCCCTAAAACAAAAAGAAGCAAACTCACCCCAGAGGAGTAGAAGCAAGGAAATAATCTATTTGAGGGTTGAAATCAATAAAGTAGAAACTAGGAAAACAATCAAAGAATCAATGTAACACAGAGTTGGTTCTTTGAGAAAATCAACAAGATAGACAAACCTTTACCCAAACTAACCAAAACGCAGAGAGAGAGATCATGCAAATCAGCAAAATCAGAAAGGAAAAGGAGAACATGACAATGGGCACTGAGGCAATCCAGAGATTCTTCAGGTCATACTTTGAAAACCTGTACTCCACAAAATTCAAAAATGTAAAGGAAATGGATAATTTTCTGGATAGATATCACTTAAAATTAAGTCAAGGACAGGTAAGCAACTTAAATAGACCTATAACCCCTAATGAAATAGAAGCAATCATCAAAAGTCTCCCAACCACAAAAAAAAAAAAAAAAAAAAAAAGCCCAGGGCCAGATGGCTTCAGTGCAGAATTCTACCAGAAATTCAAAGAAGAGCTAATACCAATACTCCTCAAATTGTTCCACTCAATAGAAGCAGAAGGTTAATCACCAAACTCTTTTTACGATGCTACAATTACCTTGGTACCCAAGCCACACAAAGACACAACTAAGAAAGAGAACTACAGACCAATATCCCTCATGAACATTGGCGTAAAAAGACTCAATAAAATACTGGCAAATAGAATACAAGAACAGGTCAGAGAAATCATCCCCCCTTCCCATGACCAGGGATCCAGGATGGTTTAACATACGAAAATCTATCAATGTAATCCACCATATAAACAAACTGAAAAAGAAAAAAAAAAAACATGATCATCTCACTAGATGCTGAAAAAGCTTTTGACAAAATCCAACACTCCTTCATGACAAAGGTCTTAGCGAGATCAGGGATAGCAGGAACATACCTAAACAAAATAAAAGCAACATACAGCAAACTAACAGCCAACACCAAACTAAATGGAGAGAAATGAAAGGACAATCTCAATGCTGTGAGCTAAGGGTTCTCCCAGGGTTAACCCAGGGTGGTGCCCTGGAAGAGGGTATGGTTATAAATACAAGGCAGAATCTATTAGACAGACCCAGAAGTATTAGACTCTAATTTGAAATGCTGAAAGATATGTGTCCTGATATCCAATTCAGATCATTAAATCCTTGCTAACCCATTTCTAACTTTTTCTCATTATTAAAAAACCCTTTCCTGCCACAATTAATATCTTAATCCTATATTGTTTGATACACAATCTTTGATTTTTTTCCCCAGGAGTAAGAAGTAGAAAAGAACATCTGAGAGAAAGAGATGCATGTAAAAGTTGTGACAGTGATAGGTTACTTCTCTCAGACTTTGGGATTCTTCCAATGGAGGTACAATTCCCCACAGAGTCCATTAGCTTCACACATATTATATTATTCACAGACATTATTTGGTTCCAGGAGATTAATGTATAGACTACAGATTACTATGTTTATATGTATATATACTATATATTACCATGTATTTGCAAGGAGTAAACAAGAGATGGATTAGATTCCAGTGAGTGGTTGCTGGTGTAAGAAGCAGAGGTCAAAAAAAAAAAAAACCAAACAAACAAAAAAAACAAACAAAAAACAAAAACAAACAAAAAAACAAAACAAAACAAAGCAAACAAGCAAACCAAACCAAACCAAACAAACAAACAAACAAACAAAAAACCCAAAACAATTTCCTGCAGCTGCTGCTAACTCCTTGCTACTCAATTTGATTTACTAATACCTGTGGCTCGCCATCCCTTTGGGGGCCACATATCAGAAATCTGCATATCAGATCTAAACATTATAATTCTTCATAGTAGCAAAATTACAGTTATGAAGAAGAAACTAAATATTTTATGGTTGGGGGTCCCCACAACATGAACTGTATTAAAGGGTCGTAGCATTAGGCAAGTTGGGAACCACTGCCTTATGAAGTGGTTTTTGCTACTTTCTAGGGTATGTAATCCAAATTGTTTTCTTTGTATGCTTAGCAGTGGAAAGAGTGAGGCTAAGAAGCCATGCCAAGCACATCTGAGATCTTTCTCTTCTTCACACAGGAATGGAGGTGGGTTAACATGTTTGACATTAGGACACACTGTGTTGCAAAGCAACAAAAATTCATAAACCACTGCCAAGCTATTTTCAGGACACCAGGGCAATAATTATTTGCACCTCTTCAAGAAGAGTGAGAAAGTTCTATTTGAAACACTCCCTCCCTTTAAATTGCATTCTGTATGCATTCAAGACACATCAGAAAGTTTGGTGTGAACAAGACAGAGAGAGCTGGGTCTGTCATTAGGGTCTAAATTCAACAGAAAGTTGCCAGTTTCAATCACAGAAATACAGAAGGTAAGACAGAGCGGTTAATCACTGGGCCAGTCGGTCCTTCAGGCCTGGGGAGGTCTCACTATGTGGTAATTGAAGATCTGCCACTTACTGGGACTCCTAAGGGATTTGCATGCTGGGAAAACAGCCAGCCAGGACTCTTATTGAAATCTTAACCTACACATGCTTGCCAAGGAACTCTGAATCTGATTTTCATACCTTTCCTTGTGAATCATTCACTCACAATTACATCTACTGTGGGGAGGTACCATTCTGCAGCTAAATAACTTAGCCCCAAGAGACACAAAGCCGGGACAAAAACAAGCCCATATCTGCTTTCTTGTCATGTTGTCAAAATGGACTTACAGAGTTTATATCTCAGTCATGACCTAGAGTAACCTATGCCTAGCAGAGTTTTAATATTGAGGAGCTCTTGTTATTCGTAAGGTAAAGTTTTGTTGAAATTTTGATTGGTTTGATTACATTTCCCCCTTTACAATCTGGTAGCACAACATTTGGTTTTTACAATATAGTTAAATGTAATGGTGCAGCAGAGCAGAGAAAGAGTTAAGATGATATTTTAACCCTTTAGTTAAAGAGGTTAAAGGAAAAAGACTTCTTTCTTAATTTTTATATATTTTGATATACATTATATATAATATTTTGATCATATGTTTCACCTCTCCTACCATGTACTTTCTCTCAAAAAAACAGAAATCCAGTACAACAACAAAACCATTCCAAACCAAAAAAACAAAACAACCAAACACCAACCTGAACAACACCAAATCCCCCTCCAAACTCTAGCCAAATAAAACCACAGAAAAACTGTGGAGTCCCCTATATATTGATTAATTACTCCTGAACACGAGGCCTGTCCTGAAGTAGTTGATATACCTACCTAGTGTCATTCTTTTGGAGAAAACTGATTTTCCCTCTCCAAGCAGGTATAAAAGACAGTTTTGTTGTTAACCTTTGCCCTAGTGGTTAGGGTTTCTATTCATTCATTCATAATAAAATAAAATATAATAAAATACAATGGGATGAAACAAAAACTATCACATTGAAGTTGAACAAGACAAATAAACAGAAGGAGAAAACAAGTCCAGGAAAAGGCATAAGAGTCAGAGACCCACTCTTTGGCAAACTCAGGAATCTCATAAAAACATCAAACTGGAAGCCAGCAGAACCTGGCACAGACCCTTGCAGGCCCCTTTCACGCTGCCACGGTCTCCGTGAGATCGTGTGAGCATTTCTCATGTTGATTTAGAGGGCCCTGTTTTTTTGGTTTCCTCCTTCATATGTCTACACTATGTCCCCCTCCACTTCTGGGTTCCCTGAGCCCGGAGGGGACTGATTTTACTGGCACATCCCATGTAGGGCTGGGTGTTCCAAGGTCTCTCACCCTCTGCATAATGTCTGCTTGTGGGGCTTTATATCTGCTACAGGAGGAAGATTCTCTGATGATGGCTAAACAAGACACTAATCTTTGAGTTAAGCTGAATACTATTATGAGACATTTTATCATTGCATTTCCTCTGTTTTTTAAGCAGTAGTATTTGACTTACTGTAGGTCCTGGGCTTTCTAGTCTTAGGTTTTTGGTTGGTTACCCAACCAGTGTTATATGTGCATTCCATCCCATGGGCCTTAAGTCAAACCTGTTATCGGCTGACTAAGCCCATAAGTTTGTGTCTACATTGCCATAGCATATCTTGAAGATAGTAAAGGAATACAGGTAAAGGGTTTGTGGCTGGCTTGGTGTTTATGTTTCTCTTTTGAGACAAACTGGATGTCTGCATGTTGAACAATTCAAAAAGAGTACTCATCAGCCTACATAAAACTCAACTCCAAATGGATCAAAGATCTCAACATAAAACCACATACAGAGAACCTGACAGAAGAGACAATGGGGAATAAACTTGAACTCATTGGCACAGGAAACAACTTTTTAAACTGTTAGCACAGGCACTAAAATCAACAATTAATGAATTGAACTTCATGAAACTGAGAAGCTTCTATATGGCAAAGGACACTTTTATTCAGACAAAGTGTCAGCCTACAATGGGAAATATATTTTTACCAAGTATACATCTGATAGACAATATCAAAATATATAAAGAGCTCAAAAACTATAAAGAAAACATATAACCTAATTAAAAGGGGGATACAGATCTAAACAGAGAAATCTCAATAGAGGAAATGCAAATGGTTGAGAAACAAATGTTCAACATCCTTAGCTATTAGGAAAATGCAAATCAAAACTACTTTGAGATTCCATCTTACACCTGTCAGAATGGCTAGGAGCAACAACACTCTTGATAGTTTATACTGGAGAAGATATGGAATAGAGCACCCCTCCACTGCTGGTAGGAATACAAACTTCTACAGCCAGAAAGAAAATCAGTGTGGCAGTTTCCTGGGGAATTGGAAATCACTGTGCCTTGAGATCCAGCTATATCACTCATGGACATATACCCAATAGACACTTCATGTTATCAAGAGACTCTTGCTCACCCATGTTCATTATTTCTCTCTTCATGACAGCCAGAGATAGGAAACAACCTAGATTTCCCTCAACAGAAGAATGGATAAAGAACATAATGGATCCCCCCCTTTATTTTTGCCTTTTAAAGACACAGTTTCTCTGCATAGCTCTGGCTTTTCTAGATCTCACTGTATAGACCAGGCCAGCCACAAAATCACAGAGATCCCCCTGCCTCTGCCTCCCTGAGTGCTGGGATTAAAGGTATGCAACACTACCTCCTGGCATGAAAAACTACCTTTTCTTGTCATGACATTTAACCAAACATTCTATCTCAGACTATTCTGGATTACCAAATATTTTGATAGCTTTGGAGCTTTGAAATATTATTTAAGCTTTATTCAGGAATGACCATTTTTCCCAAGATAGAAAAGCCAAAAGAAAATCTAGCTAATCAAACCCAGTTCAACACTAACATTTACTGGGCTCTTAGAATGCTGCAGACAAAATGCTAAGCATTCATAGTGTTGTTACATGTTGTTTCAAGTTACATTTTAGGAGAAGGGTCTTGAAAGCTATGGAAAGGAATGCATTAGTGGTTCCTCAGAGGTGATGAATAGATAACCGTGGCTTAACAAACTCCAGAATTCTTTGTCCACTATGTAAGAAGAAATACAACTTTATTCTCCCTTTTCACTATTATACTCAGTGCTACTGGTTTGAGTTATTTAGTTAATTTAGGCGACTGAGATCAGGTTTCACTCTGTATCCCAGACTGCTATGTAGCCTAGCCTGTCCTGAAGCTCACAGTGGCCCTTCTGCCTCCGCCTCTGAAATTATTGGTAAAGGTATGATCTGCCACACTAGGCCACATTATTGTGTAAAAGTAGTCAAAGTAACACACTTCAGTGGTTAAAAATATTAAGTGGTATAGTCGAGGTCAAGGGAAAAAATGGGAGAAAAATAAACAAAGGAAGATGGTGATGCACATCAGTAGCCGCAGCTTCGTGGGAGCCTTAGGCTGGATGTTTACATGAGCCAGCAGGCAGAGCTGGCCTGGGTAACACTGGAGATGCCACCTCCTAAAACGACAGTGGGTGCTCTGCTCTTTTTACCTAGCTCACTCCCAGGAACTGTTAAGTCATTCTAGGGCTTCTCTTCCAGAGATGAATCTCCATATGTATGAGCCAATGTTTTTCAGATATTGGTTTGTAAGCCATTAATGTTTGAAGTGATTTTGGATAAGATTGAATATTCATAATTATCACTTATGTTGAAAGTATAATAGAGGATATAAACTAGAACATCAAATCAATAAAGTGAAGACATATTACTAAGGATATTATTTTGGTAAGAAAAATATCCCTACTGATATGTGACCAAAGTAAAGTGTATAAAGGTTGTACAAAGATGACAGAACTCCAAGAAACCATACTTTAAATACTGTGAATATCTTGTTATTTCTCTTCATAATAAAAAATTCATTTCCATATATTAAAGCCTGGGAGTTTACTACAGTAAAAGGCAAATTGACAGTCAAATAGCCTTCTTGATATAGAATCCATATGAATTTCAGAGGCAGAGATTATTCTACATGAGATAAATTAAAAAAAATGTAATAAAGGCATGGATAAAAGCAAACCTAGAACCACATTAACATAATAATTAATAGAGACTTAGTGGTATCCACTCAGAGCAACTATGAAATGACCTTCCTACAAATTTGGACATGACCAAGACAGATCACAGATGGTCACACTAATAAGAGGACTGAAAAAGTGTGGTAATCTTGGTGACAAGCTGTATGTCCTGGATGGAGTTGAATAGGACATTAGAAGGTCAGACAGAAACAGGATAATTCAGAATTATTTGGGAATGTCCCCAAAGCTGCAGGATGTCGCTACCCTGCTGCCTAAATTCAAGTAGCATCCTTGTGATGGCCAAAACATCTCTGATGGGATATAACATTTCCCTTTAGTGCTTAAAGTCTCAGGTTGGCTTAAATACTATTTCCTTGCTTGTTGTGAGATTTCCATACACAAGGGAGGTAATTAGCTACTTCTGTTTTTTCATATCTGCTTCTCCCTTCTGAGTTCTACTGCAGTACAGAGTGCTGGAACCAGAGGTTGGGGAGGTAGTCAGCAGGGAAAGGTCCCGCTGAGAAGAGAAAAACATTAGAACAAGGGTAGTAACCTTCCTCCAGGATCAGGGTGTACTGTGAATAGGAAAGTGGTTGGGGTTAGCGAGTGCTTTTATAGTAGATGTACTGACTCTGTGACCCCCTTCCAATAGCTGGGACATTCCCATGTTCTGTGAAACTTAAACAGTGTTTCACAACATGGCCTTGAGTTTATTAGTCAGAATGCTAGCATGAACCTCATTTGCTCCCCCTATACCCCTGCCTTTTTGATGTATCTACTTTAAAGTAAGGCTGTTTTTAACTTTGATGAAGCCTAATTTATCTGTTTCCTTTGAATGTTTGTGCCCTGGGCGTTGTATCTAAGAAAACACTGTTAAATCAAAGTTCAAAAAGATAAAGACACACTTTCTTCTAAGAATCTATTATTACTTCACTGTATATTTATCATTTTGTTCTAGAATTATCATATATTCACACACTGTGAGGCAGGAGTCCAATTCATTCTTTTCCAGGTAGGTAAATAGTTGTACAAGAAACATATGGTCAACCATCATTGAAGCTAATTTTTGGCATTCTTTAAAAAAAAATAAATCAATTAACCATGGATGTGCAGGTTTTCCTTTTTCTTGGATTTTGTTTTAGTGGTTGACTACTTTTTAATTCTTCGGTGACTTGAGTACACAGTTGAGAGATGTCACTTTTCCCACCCAATTCTTACTCTTGGCTATGGTCCCCTCCTCCACTGTTTGTTCTCAATGCTGAGAGGCAAAACCTACCCTAGGGTCAGATCCTATGGTGCTCTAGTGTAGGGACAGAGTGTTCTTATCTTTCTTTGAGGCACATTCTACCCTAGGAAGGCCTTTCTTTGCTTTCTTTTCCATGACTTGTTTATTCATGTGTGAGTTTGTGTGTGTGTATGTATGTATGCTGTGTGTGTTTCTGGATGTAGCCATCTAGCACCGAGGTTTTGCCCTGCACTCCTGATTCTTTTGGAGGTCAGAAGACAGTGTCTGTTCACCTGGAACTAGAGATGATTGTGAGTCACGATGTGGGTACTGATGACCGAACCAAGGTCTTCTGAATGGGCAGCAAGTAGCCTTATCCCACTGAACCACCTTCCCAGTCACACAGTGATAAATTTTCGTGGCCTTTTAAAAATAAACCCTTCCCCATTTGCTATATGAACTTAGGTTAATGTGACTTGAAAAGACATTTTCATTAGTTAAATGGTTATGCTGATAGAGGTTAAGGATACCAATACATCACTACTTCACATGTCCACTTTATTAATTTAGAGTATTGTTGACCAGCTTTACACTGCCTTCTATCCTTCACACCTATGTATTTTTTGTATCAACCATCACTTTTAATTTTCTTATAGTTATTTTTTTCTTATTTTACATATCAATCCCAGCTCCCTCTCCCTCCCTGCCTCCCTCCATCCCATCCTCCTCCCATCCTCCCATCACATAACCCCCCCCACTCAATATGGAGGTTGATGCCTTCCAGGAGGGATCAATAACATCTGTCAAGTCATTTGGAGTAGGGACTAGGCCCTCTCTCCTACCTCTAGGCTAAGGGGGTATCCCTCCATGGGGAATGTGCTCCCAAAGTCCTTTCATGCACCAGGGATACATCCTGTTTCCACTGTCAGAGGTCCCTTAGACTGCCCAGGCCTTCTAACTGTGACCCATGTGCAGGGGGTCTGAGTGGGTCCAATGCTGGTTCCCAGCTATCAGTCTGGGGGGACCATTAGCTCCCCCTTGTTCAGGTCAGCTGTTTCTGTGGGTTTCTGTAGCCTGGTCTTGTCCCCATTTTCTTATCAATTCTCCCATCAAGGAGGAGTAATTCTGTAAATATGTTTCTCTTATTGGTTAATGAATAAAGGACTGTTGGCCAATAGCAAAGCAAGACAGGGGTGACTAGGAGACAAAGAGAATTCTGGAGGATGGAGGAGGAGACTCAACATGGAGAACAGAGAGAGCAGAACTCCAGACCCCCTCTCTGGTAAGCTAAGACCATGTGGAAATTTAGATTAATAGAAATGGGTTAATATTTAAGACAGAGCTAGCCAATAAGAAATGCCAATAACAGGCCAACAGCATTATATCTAATATAGTGTCTCTCTGTGTTATTTGGGCCTGGTGTGGCTCTGGGGCCAGGCCGGCAGGAAAACATGCATATAACAAAATGGTGCAGGCAACGTGGACCTGAGAACTTTCACTTAAAACTTGACAAAAGCTTAAAAACTGGTTTTAGAAACAAAATAATAGAAACAAGCAAGGCTTCTTAATAACAACATTTTTCTCAATTGGGCTCTGTTTTGCTAGAGACAAGCAGAGACTTGTGCGGCTCCTTTAAGGGAGGTTTCCTGACTCAGCAAAGCAGCAAAAACCTCAAATGGCTTTTATGAAGCGTGGCTAACAATTCAATGGTGGATGAGCAGCTGGAGAGAGTAGCTGGATATGGTGGCACCTTTAATTCCAGCACAAGGAAGGCAGAGGCAAACAGATCTCTGTGGTTTCTAAGTGACTCTGAGGTACAGACTGAATTTCAGGACAGGCAAAAGTTACACAGAGAAACCCTGTCTCAAAAAATAAAAACTAGAAGTAGAAGAAATGGAATAATAGAAAAGCAATGTAAAGATAGAAAGCACAGAGAGACTTTGGATACTGTATGTTATTGTGTTGTCTTTGTATTGTTTAACTGCTGAGGAAATAACAACAATTGTTAAAAGAAATGCTGCTAGATTTTTCCAATTTATTTATTTTAAAAATGCTTTGACTCCAAAATGTTAGTCTAAGGACAGGTTACTGGAGAAAAGTATTTCTATTTTCCACAGAAAATAAAAAGCTGTGGATTCCTTCCAGACTAACATGGTTTGATCAAACAAAACCCCCTGAAACATTGTCCTTGGGACAAGCCAGCCTTGCAGACCACTACAGCCAGGATTTCTGCATCTTAGAATCCCCAGTACAGCACCCCTACCAGCAGGAAGCAGTTTGTAACAAATGACGCCCAAATTCCCAAATATTGTCTATAAATGTTTGTTTTCATTTAAATGGGGTTGGTTATAAATGGTATTGACCACAACCACTCTCTTTAAAGGTAAAAAGGGGATTATGGTATAGATATGAGTACTTTGTTTTGGAATGGATTTTCATTTATTGACACAAATTTGAGGTCAATTTTGTGATATGAATATTTCTCCTCTTATTTAGGTATTGTGTTTATATAGCTCATTTAGAAATGTAATGTATAATTTAGTACAGATTTTAGATAGTTACCTATAATAGTCAAAACTTATAGTTAAGTTAGGATTTCTAGATATACAGAGATGTATTTGAGATAAATAGGCATTCTTCAAACCTTTCAAAGACCTACAGAATATGGCATTTAAAATGACTTAGGGTATTTCTTGACAGGCACAACTGCTCCTGGCAACACCACCTGTGACAGAAAGGAAGATGGACATCAAAGAAACTCATTATGGAGTTTGCCTCCAATATGGCAAGACTAGCCATTTGGGCAAGATACTGTTCTTGTCTAGACTGTTTGACTTTATGCTGTATAAACTGAACATGCAGGACCCCCAGGAAAGTGACTGCTGAAACAAGATGGACAGCATTTTATGGAAGAGTCTGCCATACAGTCTGCAGGACACAGAGAAAAGTGACTGACAAACTGCCAAAATCCTACTGCCTTCATTTCCTGAGTTCTGGGATTAAAAGTGTGAATTATCATGCCTGGTCTATTAAGTTACTTTTGGTTGAAATATAATAGGAAATCTATTAAAATTGTCCTAGTAATGAGCAAATTTATTATTTCATATAATAGGAAATCTATAGCTCGACTTTAGACTTGTTTGACTAAGTAGATCAACAATGCTATTCCAATTTCATCTCATGTATTTTCTCAACAAAATTTTCTTCATACAAAATCTGGTTCCTCACTTGCTTAGAAGATGTCTACTGGCAAGTAATACTATTAGACACTTTTGTTCACGTCAGAAGAGAAAGAAAACAGTCCTTTTAATGTATTTTCTTCTCATCTCATTGAACAGACCACATGCTCATTTGTGAATCAATTCCTGGCCAGTGCAATCAATTTCTAAGGAAGAGAGGATGGGTCTGCTACCAGGACCCATTGGCTTTGGTTAAGAGGGCTCAATGCTCATGGCTAAGTTAGGAAGAAAGAAGGTGATTATGGGTACTAGTTAGTAAGCAAAAGCGTCATTACAAATGTGATGTTTATCTTACAACTTTTAACAGTCTATCTTCATACCTGTTTTTATAAGCAGGCCTTGGTGCCTATGTTCTCTGTTGCTCCTTCTGTATAGTCTATCTCATTTCAACTTTTCAACTTTTATCAGCATTAAGTAGCTAACACTCTCGGCTGACACTAAGTTGTTTAAGCAAGAGCATATAATTAGGGACAGGTAGGGGCCGTTACAGTTCAAGTACAAGGACTTTATTTCACTCCACCAGATAAATCTGGAATGAGTATCATTGTACTTCTACCCACTGAGATACCCTAACAGAAATATGACACAAGGGACCCCTTATTCATCATGTAGTTTCTTCACTTTCTATAAAGGACAGCTTTTCCACTGTAGCCCTTGGCAACAACAATCCCACAATCAGCATAATGACATTATGTAATTTATATGATTAATTTATTCAATAAATAATTCCAAACCCTTAGTCAGATGATGGGAACAGAAGAACAGAAGACTGGGTGACTTTCCTAACATCCACAGACATAGCAGAAACTGAGGAAGAAAAAAAAATCAATGCTACAATAGCAATCACTGAATATATGGACACAAAGTTACCCATAAAATGTGCAGAGTCTTTAGGAAGGGAATTGTAGAGCTTGGCTAAAAAGTGATAAACTATAATAATCACCATTATACAAGTATCCACTAAAATGCCACCCATCCTCAATTAGTTTAAACTTATTCTGTGAGTTATTAACATATAAATACTAAAATAACAAGGAGTGAAATAGTGTTCATGACAAGGCAGTAAGATTAATGGGAAAGAACAGTTGCCAAGAGAGATGTTTTAGGAGTTACTGCCGTTTTTCAAAGGAAGACAGTTCAGTTGGCAAAGAAAGAATAACTTATTAAATAGTGTTGGGGCATGTTCCTAAGGATTGCAAAATGATACTTTATCCTTAGGTAAGTAAAACATCTTAGGAAATATGGGGAAATGAGGACAAAATGTAACTTAAAAAAAAAAACATCAGTAAATGGAAAGCTTATAAACTTGTGTAGTTAGTGGGCCTTTAATACCTAAGTTTTAACTATAAAGACGATAGTTAAACAACCCATGCTTCAAAAAAAGAAAAAAACAAACAAAAAAATCTCCAAACCAAACCAACCAAACAAAAAACAAAATCTAGAAATTCGGCACATCCATTAAGTACCATAACCAAAAATAAGGTGTAAGAACAAAAAGGGAAGATTCCACATGTGGCAACTGGCATTAAATATACAAAACATTCTGATGGTCAGGCATTTAAAGAGCAAACCTGATGGCCAATGCTGTAGAAACAAGTCCACACACACTGCTGTTAATGTAATTCATGTACTACCTTATAAATACAGCTGTTAAGTACTCTCTCTACTTCTGGAAGTTCATCGTAAGGAAACATTACATAATATGTCCAAACATTGGTCCACGTATACCATTAATGTCTAAATAAAATTATAAATAAAACATGTAAATATTCCATAAAGGTAAATGGGCTAAGTAGAACATGATGTCATTACAAAAATAAAAAAATAAAACAAAAATAAAAACAAACACAAGGATTTTGGGTTAATCAAGGAAATGAGTTAAAAAATGTTCATATGCTCTAATAATTTGGGTAACAATGACAAAAGTTTAGACATGAATATGAGCACACACACATTGTGTGGAGAGACATTTGTTAGCTAATTTAAAGTGGCAGGAATATGGGTGAGCCTGAGTTTACTACTTGAAATTATTTTAACAAGAAAATAGAACTATATTGTATTAGGAATTAGCAATATGGATTTATCTAATTTATACTGACATTTTCTCTGGTTTTATTTGTAATACCATGAGCAACAAAGAGAAAATTTGATGCTGCAACTTTCTCTGATGATGCTTTTAAGGATATTGTTTCCTCTTTATAGGTTCCAGAGGCATCACATGAAATTTCCTGTAGGTAGGGCTAAGTGCCAGAAACTCCTTTAGTTATCCTTGAGAATTTGTATTTTATTTTAATGGATAATGAAAATCACTTCTTTAAATGTTGACTAGTAACTTTCCTCATATGGTGTGAGCATTTAGAACTTCATCAAACTGTAGTTACTACGTAGGACTTTACGGCCTACATACCTGCACCGCCATCAGTATGCAGTCTGCGTTCCCTTCAACTTCTAAGTCTCTTTTCTTGATATTTCATTGACACATGGCCATGAGTTGTGCAGTGGTGTTGTGCAGCAATCTCCTTGCACTAGGCAGATGAGAGGGCTAAAGTTTTACTTTTTCACTGTTCAATTAGAGAGATTTGCAAGCCTCTGTGTAGCTGGCTGGGCTGGGGTATCAAAGCTCACTGATGGATGGTGGATCCTCTGATTTTTTCAGGGATTGAAACTGCTGTTTAAGTTCTTCTATTTTATCATTAATAAAGTACTTACCTTGATCTCCATTCGACTCTTTTGGTCTGAGGACAAAACATGGAGACAGAAAGCCCCTCCTCCCTAGTACAGTAGTGACCATTGCCACTCCCCTTAACTCTCTATGTTCATGTGTTTGTATCTATCCATCAGCAGGAGTGAAATGCCATTAAGATGGCCATATGCCATCTTCACCCTGGTAGGTAAGCAGTACGTTACTCCTACTTGCTTAAGAAAAGAAAAGAGCTTGGCTGCATCAGGAATGACTGGAGCAGGTGCATCAGACCCTTTGCCCACGGCTGCATGCCATGGATAGGTCTCAGTGTGGTCCAACAACACATGTGTAGTTAACAAGATCATACCGCAGGGTCAAAGATTGGGCATTCCTCATTTGGAGATTTGGGAGTTTGGGTAAAAGGCTTACTAACTGTCCTCAGATATGGGGCCCACAGATCAAGCAGCAGCAGAAGGCAGATAAGAAAAGTAAGAAGGCTACAGCGTAGTACAGACCCTGGAGGTGTCTGAACAGACTGAACAGACAGTTGGCTGGTATGAAGGATCTGTGTGCAAAGTTAGGGGTCAGCAATGAAGATCTACTTTAACCTGTGGTTCTGACATAGTGCTGTTAGTTGGCCAGGCAATGTTTTATAAACTAGAGCAACACTTTGCGTATGCTTTTCACTAACTTCACAATAATTTATATGACAACTTTGAGTCAAAACAAAAACAACAACAACAAAATAATGAGAAAGCATTAGGTGCCGATGATAATGAAAGAGAACATTTACCTGTCTGGAAAAAGACTCTAGAAATGACGGTCCGGCAGAGTGGGCAGGGAGTGCTCGCAGGGTTGTCTTTGGCCAGAGTCCGTAGGCAGGGCTCACAGAAGATGTGATGGCAAGGGTAGCACATGTAAGGGTTGAAGTACACATCCAGGCACACCGCACAGATGTAGCTGTCCTTTTCTTCTGTGTATTCATTCTCATCATCTGTACTCATCTCATTACTCAAACTCTGCAAAATACAAGGAAAACATTTGTTTTTTCTTGGTTTAGTGTTAGATTGAATTCCCTGAGAGAGGGTGACTTTATATTTTGTTAAAATATTTATGAGATGCATATAGTATCCATTTCTGTAACACATTCCAAGTGATAGAAATGTGATCTGTTAAAGTGAGAAGAAACAAAAAACATATGAAAATCCCAGAAGCCTCAATTATTCCCTAATGTTTATGCATAAACTAAATGATAAACCATACCTAAGCATATAAAGTATACCTGTGAATCTTATCAGCCCTAGGTGTTACATCTACCAGCTCTGGGATTAAGAACCTCCCAACCACTGACCAAAATAGTCACTGTCATGGGTTAGAGGATGTTACCACGCATCTTCTCATGACACTTCAGACCCTCCTCCCTGTCACTCCACATTCTCTACCTTGCATCTTCCTAGGCCTCAATTCCAAGAAGGTGTCCAAGTTAGGGGAATGCCAAGATGTAGTCTTGGAAAAGCAATGTGAGGGAATTATGGGATTACCTTTGTGATTAGGAAATACGAGGGACCTCTTCTCTTCCCAAATGTAATAGTTTGGGAGAGGCAGCTTAGCGTGGCATGAGGTATGGTAGAGCAGTTCCTACTATTTAACCTCAGCATTACCCAATCTGTGAAGCTGTGGGGACTAAACCAGGTTATCCAGTTGAAACACTGAGCAGGCTGAATCCCTTAGCTCAAACACAGTTAACAGACCTTAATCATGGACACTTTGTTCCTCATCTGCTTGTCTCATCTGTCACTCAAGATTTCCACCGAAGCCCTGTGGAAAGTTTTCTCAAACTGGGAGAAGCCTGGGGTAGAGGGAGAGGTAACCTGCTTACTTCTTTCTCCTAATGGTGATGAGACTGGTGAACAATATTTGAATAGGCCTTGGTTTATTAATAGCTATAATATATACAGAGATTTAAAAAAGACAAAAGAGGCTTGAGACACAAACAGAAACCAACAACCAAACCCTTATTATGCTTTGAATGTTCCTTTCTCCCAAATCTCCTACTGAACCTCAACTCCCCAGTGAGGCAGCATGAGGAGGTGAGGTGAGGCGTGATGAAATCCCGGGGTAGACTCTCAGGAATGGATTAGTCACCTTTGTAAGGGCATGTGAAAAACTTTCTGTTCTTATACATTTTCCAGTCTGTGGTATTTGTGTTATAGAGAACCAAGTATAGTCCACCTTCCTGAGTAACACCATGCTATAAACTATTATTTGATTCTTTATTTTTTTCCCATGGTCATCCTCATTTTATAAAAGATACAGTTGAGTTTGAGCCAATTTATTTTTATTTAAATTGTCATTTTTCTTATTGGCATGCGGACATTTTTATTTAACCTGGTTATTTGTTGGTGCCGAGTAAATGTGTTATACTTAATTTTCTTTCCTCTATTTGGCCTTTCCGCTCTTCTGGTATCATCTGTTGATGGAATGAGTTCTTAATTTAATAACATTTTTGGGAAGTCCCTTTTGTATTTATTTAAGAACTCTTATCTTTTTCCATTGTCATTATGAGCATTATTTTATACTTCATATTATTACAAATATATCATGTATCTGAAAATGATTCTATTGAATGGTGTATCTTATAGACAATTTAATCCTCTTGCTTGATTAGTCTTATCTGTTTTTTTTTTTAAACATTTTCTTTTGTGCACTACACCAAAGTGTTACCTTACCACTTTGGGGGTTTTATCCCAGCCCATTGGTGTGCTGTCTGTCCTGCCACATAACTATAACCTGCAACCTTACAGTGACACAGTATCTGATGCTGAAATCCTTCTATGTTACTGTCACTCGTCAATAGTGCTGCAGTTGTTCCTGACCATTTCCACCACTATGTACAGTTTAGAATTATGTTGTCATGTTTTTGTTTAAAAGCTAAAATTTCACGGGAGCTATATTGAGCCTATGGATAAAATTATGATGTATTGGAAGACTTTATATTAAAAAGCTTTAAAACTTGGAGGCTGGCTTATCTCCCCATTGATTACAAAAGCATTTACAATGATCTTGGTGCAATTTTCTCTTTATTGGATCCAATTCCTTGCCTCTAATACTACTGCTTACTCCCTCTTCTCTGCTAGTCTCTTCTCAGTGTGACATGCATGCTCTACAAACTTCGTACCCAAACAAACGTGGAAAGGGAAAACAGCATCTTTAGCTAGGCTGTTGTTCTCTTCTCTCTTTCAACAGTAAAACTCCCCAAGAGACTCACTGTTGGGAAGGTAACTGCTTACCCTTGCTTCAACCCACTAACCTGCCTTCCGGTCTTAATACAATGGATGGGGGTGTGGTACTTACACACCATTAACAGTCTTCAGAGCAGCTATAACCAGAACACTTTCTGTTTTTTCCTTACTCTCTCAGCAGCATTTCCTGGGTAGGCCAGGTCTGGAATCAAAGCCCCCACTCTGGAGTTATAGGCAGGTATGAGCCAATGATTTGGATGCTGGGAACTGCCCTCTAAGTGTTCGTAATCACTGGGCTACATGTCCAGCTCTGTCAAATGTTAATTCCTAAATATGGTTTAGTTAGTTTATTTTGGTTATACCTTTTTAGTGGAAACAAGGACATGTATGTTCTCTTCTTAGATATAGATCACGTGTGTGTGTGTGTGTGTGTGTGTCTGTGTGTTTATCATTCTTTGCTTAAACTTACTTCATTTCGTCGCTTTTACTGTGCTTCTAGACTCCACATATTTTCCTTCAATTAAAAATAAACCCCTTGGGCTGGGGGAATGGCTCAGCCGGTGAGGTGGCTCAGCCAGTAAAGGTATTAAACATAAAGCCTTCAATTTGAGCCCTAAGATCCATAAGTTGTCCTCTGGCCTACATATGCATGCACACAAAAAAAGTGTAACAAACAAACAAAACCACAGCAGTCATGTTAGCTTTTGCATAGATCCTAGAGTTAGGAAAAGCTTAGGTTCTAATTTTAACATTCATGTGAACCTTGGTGAACCTACCTTCCCACTGGGATATACTAATCAATATACTATCTTTTTCTGCCAAATAACATTTAGGTTCTTAATTTTCCTGTGCATTGACTGATTTATTTTGTATGTGCCTGTGTACAGCACAGCCCAGAGAACAACTTGGACAAGTTGGTTTTCTCTTCCCATCGTGTGAATCCTGGCTCTAGAACACTCAACCTCACGAGAGGTGGGAGGCACTTTACCCCGTTGAGCCATTTCACTGGCCCTCAGTTTTAGATTTTCAAACTGAATAATAAGCCCATTATAATTTTGTAATAATGCAATAATCCCATAGAAAGCATATGATGGCTTTTGTGTAGTTAATCTTAAGGAATGTAGTGAGGGATTTTGCTGAGTTCTGCCCATGTCTTGTAACTATAGAACTTTATATTACAGTAGACGGAAGAGCAGCACAGATGGGGGATCCATTTGTGATTTTAATCCTTACGAAGCAATTAAATTTGTCTGCTCACTGACATCAAACTTGGCTGTATACACTGTCCCAAGAAAAATGAGCAAAGGTAATAGAAACTTAATCTAAGTAGTTTTTGTAAAATAACCATTTTTTTAAATTCTGCCAATAGTGGCTGCTCTATCATTCTAGATAAGAGGATTGGAAAGTCACTAAAACCCAGAAGAGGACAACAGGTAACTTAGGAACAGGTAATTCCACAAATTCTATTGTAGATAGGTCACTGGGATTTAGGAGCAGTCCATTATCACACTGGATTCAGGGACAAAAGTACCTATATAACACAGCCAAAAATGTGGGATATTGACTTAGTGAGTAAACCATTAGCTACCAGAAGAGTGACGACTCATGTTATGCACTCATATGCACTTGGGAGAAACTGTCACCTCTGAAAAACTGGAAATGAGAGTGAGCAAAGCAAGCTCAGGAACTGAGTAACATGAATTGGCTGCTGTAGGTCCCATCTCACATGGTGCATACAAAAGGAAAAGAGAAGTTCCGGAAAAAGACAACCTCACTTCAAACACTATGAAAGGAGGAAGAGAAGCAAACAGCATTGACAGGGCCAACTGCTTCTCATGCTCAATCAATAAAGCACTTCAAAATCATTTAAGAAACAAAGGCCAGCCTGTAGTCAAAGGTCAGTGGGGTGCCACTTGCAACCCTATGCATGGTGGTTGTAGTACAAAACTGTCCAGAGAGACTCAAGATGCTGAACACACCCAGCACCAACCTCCTCTTTCACAAAAAAAAAGGCACCAAAGCAACAGCTATATAGTTATATTCTGGAATGAGTGATGGCTGGAAACTACTACAGATGACCAAGAAAGGGAGCGAAATGTTTCCATATTCAAAGATCTGTGTCAACAGCATAATAAGAGAAACAAAACACACAGTAGTTGTCATTGTGGCTCCTTGGGTGTGGTAACATGAGTCTCCTGTCTGTAGCATTATGAGCTGACGAGAAAGCACCAGCTTACTGAATCATTGTGGAATTGGCAATCTGCACTAAAGTTTCACATATAGGCTTGTCGTCCACTCAGGTGAATAACTGGATATCCGTACAGTAGCCTTGCTTTGAGAAAGTCTATCATACCATGTGATCCAGCAATTGCCCAGAATGTGGCATAGATGCCATCTTGTGAAATGCACTATTTGTCTGTATTTGGGGCTGCTCAGAAAAACCCAACTATTCCCATGGTATGCACAGTGCGACCTTCAGAAGAAGGTCGTTTACTAAGCAGGAGACTCTTTCTGTACAGATATCTAGAAATTAAAATATCACCTGGGAGCACAAATAATACATTGTTTGAGGTATCACAATTCTCTCCAAAGAACACAGAATTCTCTAGGAGCAGATCTGCTGGAGACGGCTCTGAAATATTTAAAAGAACCATTACAATCAGGATTGTGTACAGTTCTTGCAGAAGGCTCAAGTTTGGTTCCTAGCACCAACATCAGGCAGCCCAAAACCTCCTGTAATTACAGCTCCAGGAGATCCAGCACCCTCTTCTGGACTGTGCAGGGACCTGTTCTCTCTCTCTCTCTCTCTCTCTCTCTCTCTCTCTCTCTCTCTCTCTCTCTCTCTCTCTCTCTCTCTCTCTCTCTCTCTCTCTCTCTCTCTCCTCCCTCAAAATAAAATGAATCTTTAAGAAAAAAAGGAATATGAGAGCCAAATGCAATAAAGTACAGGAGATAATTTTCACATGAGCAAATGAATATAACATTGGTTTTATAGGAAATAACTTTATTTTTTTAGAGCTTTAAATAATCATAACTCTTAAGTTCACATTTTTTATTTTGAGTTAAGTACTCCATTTCTTATAAAGATAAACCAATAAATAAAAGACCTTAGTGTTTGATTTCTAGGTAGGTAAAAGGTCTCACTGGGGTTATGCTAGGGAAAAAAAAAAACACTGCTCAGTACCACCTCCAACAAAAATCTATCAGTTAGCTCCAGAAACACTACGTGGAGCACTTCCTAAGTCACATCCTATAATGTCATGCACAAAAGTAAAGAGGCCTGTTAGTCATTTTTCTTCTTAATCCTTCTTCTTTCTGTCTTCTTCCTCTACCTTCTTCCTTACCCACATTTCTTTACAGCAGAAAACCATGTATGTATCAATATATCAACCAATGTTTTTTTTATTTGTTTTGTTGTTATTGGCAGTTTTGTTTATCCATGATCCTTCTCTATTCAGGAAGAAGTATATAAAGTTTTGCTGTACCAAGGAAAGAATAATACACAGTATATAGATAATAATGATATTAAATTGGTAAACTTTTGGTATTTTGTTTTTAAGGTATATGATTCTCAGGGCAAGTATCCTTGTCCTCTTGCATTCAATACACACTAGATAAATATGCTCTAGGGTTATGACAAAACATTGCACCCAACACACAACTAGACTAAGGTGGTATAGGTTATGGCAAGACACTGGTAGCTCTCTACCTGACCAGTATCTTTATACTAGTTCTAAGTTGCCTATTGTCCAGATGCTGCCATCTTCAGAATATAGAGAAAGCAAAGGTTCAGAATTATTTCATGCTTAGGGGAATAAGGAACAACAGAAGATGGTACTGAGTCATTACTGAGTAGACAGTAAGGGCTGTTTCACTAGCACTAGGAAAAAACTATACTGAACTGGGATACTTATTGCTCATCAGCATCAGTTAGGCCAACTATTCATCTCTCCTACCTCCGCCCTGATACATGGGAAGCACTAGAGACTTTAAAACAGAGACCTAAGGGGAATGGAGGGTTGACCCTACATGGATTAAGGTTCACTTTTTAGCCCACATAAAAAGTAGGATCAACCAGAAGTTAATTGATAAAAACACATGTATTAAACATTATGTGAATATCATGCACAGATGATAATATTTAATTTAAAATGGTAAAAAAATCACTTCTTAAATACCCAACTCTATAAACTATGCTTAATACTCAGAATACTTTTTTTCATTATATTATTTACATCTTCACAGAAACATGAATTAGGCCAACATTTCTTTAACTATTATTCTACTGTATTTTTCACAAGACTGACACAACATTCACACTATGTCATAGAAATAACTTAGATATTAAGCTCATCAGAAAATAGCAATGATTAAGAAAACAGCATATGGAAGTTATTTTAAATATATACCTCTCCAAATTCCTTAGATACATGATTCTTAAATGTAAAATTTTACAAATGTCATTGTTGTGTCATAAGAATTCATATTTCTATCTCAGAATATGACTTCATATTTGCATAAAGACATATTCCAAATTTGACAGTTTGGGAGTTCTAACATATGCTAGCTTCCATACCAGCCATCAAAAATTACATATTTTAAGAAATAACTAGAAAAGCTTTTTATATCATCCCAAACCCCCACTTTTGATCAATATGGAGAACTAATTCAACACAGGAAGTCTTGCTTCAGGGCTGGTTGAATGAAAATGCTAGGTGAAGAGTTAACTAATGTCTATATCTCTCTCTCTCTCTCTTTCTCTCTCTCTCTCAGTCTCTCTCTCTCTCAGTCTCTCTCTCTCTCTCTCTCTCTCTCTCTCTCTCTCTCTCTTTCTCTCTCTCTCTCTCTCTCTCGCTCTCTCACACACACAGGAGACATAAATTAGAGCTCTCATTTCTTACATAGCAACAAGTGAGAAAGGGTGTTGGTGGCTTAAGAGCCTCTTTGGATGGATGATAACTACACTGCAGTGTACATTATTTGTGGGTGCTGGGCTAAATTAGCACTTCTAACTCAGAAACCTTGAACTGAAAAAGTAAGTAACTTTAAAGTAAGTCCTTCATTAATGAAAACTATACTATCCCAATAAAGCAAAATGTGTTAACCTGGTGGTCTTGTATCCACAGTTCAAAGACCTTAAGACTCACCCAGAAGCCACGCCCACTACAGATGGGCTCACACTGAAAAAAATTACCAAGTATACCAGAAAAAAGACTAGAAGTGTAGCATATACAAGCAGATGCATACCTGGAACAATGCTTTTCCTTTGGTTTTCTTGTAAGAGTCTCTGCAGCCTTGGGTGTGATCCTGGACTTCTAGCCTCCTGTTTCTGCCTCGCAGACACTGTGGTATCAGGCTTTGAGCATCAAGCCCTCTGAGAATTTACTTTTGAACAACTATACTAACTGATGAATGTAGATGTAATTTTAAATGGCCATTTATTAAATTCTCCAAAAGAGAATTTACAGAAGGGATATGCCCACTTAATTAGGCAAACTAAAAGAGGCCTAATGAAAATAGATTTGTAATAAATGTCCGAATGGAGATTTTTATATGTGAAAGGTTAAAGGACTGGTATGGTAGAAACTATCACTCAGGAAAATATAGGGGACAGTTATCCTGTATGATTTTCAAAATAACTGTGTTTCACTGAATTTTACTTCTGCAACGCTTCAATTTCTGATGATTCTAGACTCAACAAGTATTTTCTAATCTCTCTTAGACTCTTGATTACACTGGATTAATATCCCTTCCAGACATTTGTAAGCACACTGAGATAGTGGCTGTTCTTCATCTTATGACACAATACTCCTTTTCCATACTTTTCTGCTTGCGCCTCAGCATGCTTTCCTGTGTTTCCATGGAGATGAGATTCCTTAGTGTTGGTCCTAAACTGCTTCCTTCCCCTCCCTCCATCTGTACGACTTCCCTGAGCAAAGGACTCATGGCTTCTGTTCACAGCGGCATTCAGATGATCTTCAAGGCTAGACCCCCAGATTAACACTTCCTCCCCTTTTCTAACTTTGTGTGTGGCCATGGGTCAAAGCCAGGGCCTTCTACATTCTAGGCAATGGCCACACTTCTGAGCTACATCCCTGTTCCATGCAACTCTCTTTGAACTCCAAAACTGTATTTTTAAGTGTCCATTGCATATTTTTATTGTGACGCCTTTAAGGTGTCTGTACATGTTATGCCAGACTGATCACCCAAGCTTTTACTCACAACGATCCACTTCTATGTTGGTTTATCTTGTGTAATTTTTCCAAACTTAAAAGCTAATTTTATTGGTGTCATTTTGATACAGCTCCCATTTTGTCAGTGAATCTTATTTAGTCCCCAAATGTCTCTTGAATCCATTCAAATCCTCTATTTTATAATGACCTTTCTGTGTTCCTTTTTTCTACCCCATCCCCTGCTTCATTAGCAGTAACCTGGCCCTTACATCCTTCCCTCATCACTGAATTATTTTGCCAACAGTATTCTGCTCACAGAGCTGTCCATCATGCCACTGTGGAGTTTAAAAGCCTCTAAGGTCTATAGTCCATGACAAAAGAGCCAGCGTTTGAATGGTGGCCCTTCTTTTGGCCCAGCCTCAATGGCTAGGCTACCTCCCCACTAGCCGAGCCACTGTTCTCTGACCCCCTGCATGCTGTTTTAACATGACCCTGAGGATGCAGATTTGACCTCCTGCATGCTGTTTTAACATGTCCTTCAGGGCTCAGACATATGGTCTGGTTATTTGGAATTTTGCCTCCCATACCTCTTGTCCTATACAACTCTGGTCACTTAGTGTATCTTTGGAAAAGAGACTTTTTTTTAACTTTATTTTTTTTAAATTTAAATTAGAAACAATCTTATTTTATATATCAATCCCAGTTTACCTCCCTTCACATTTTCCCATGCCCCTCACTGATCCCCATCCCATTCCTCTTCTGCTCCATAGAAAGTGTGAGCCCTTCTACTGGGGATCATCAAAGCCTGACACATCATTTGGGGCAGGGCCTAGGCCCCATGTGTCTAGGCTGAGAGAGTATCTCTCTATGGGGAATGGGCTCCCAATGTCTATTCTTAGGGATAAATACTGATCTACTACCAGAGGCCCCATAGACTCTCCAGGCCTCCTAACTAACACCCACATTCAAAGGGTCTGAGTTGGTCCTATGCTAGTTTCCCAGCTATCATTCTGGGGGCCATGAAGTCCCCCTTGTTCAGGTCAGCTCTTTCTGTGGGTTTCCCCAGCCTGGTGAAAAGAGACATTTTTAAAGATGGCCTTTCCTGATTCTCAATATAAAATAAGCCCACCAGAACAATGAGCTCATAAAAATGTGTACCTCCTCTTTATAATGCTACTATAGCTTGAATTTCACATTTATGCATAAAAATTTGGCTCACATATCCCACTCATACTTGTCCTAAGTCGTTACTTCTAATACCTATCCTGTTAGGTAGAACTTATGCAATGTTGAATGAATTATAATAACACACATATAAGGTTTAATGATAACATATATAATACATGATTTTATATATACATACAATCATCCATTCTTACTAATTATTGTTTTAAAATTCCTTACTACTAGTCTATTTCTTGTATATATACTACATAAATTTGGAGTCTGATATTCTTCTATTTATTTTGTTATTGAGATATAGTCTTTCTACATATCCCTGGCTGTCCTGGACCTCACTATGTAAACCAGGCTGGCCTCAAACTTAGATTCACCTGCTTCTGCTTCCTGAGTGTGGGATTAAAGGTGTACATCACCACAACCAGCAACCTGACTTTCTTAATTAAATAGGCATGGCATTGAGAGAAGTAGGAAGTGTTTAAACCTGCGGTGCACAAGAATAACTGCATTAGAAGAGCTTTCCAGGTTGCTTTTTTTTTTCTTGTAAAAATGTTTGGAGACAAAAGTTCACTACATAGCTCAGGCAGGTTTTGAATGTGTAATATACCCCAAGATATAGTCTCAAACACATGGCAATCCTCCTGTGTAAGCTTCCTGGGGGTTGAGCTATGCATATATATGTATATATTAGTGGAAAAAGTAAACAAAAATGTATCAGTTATTTTGTGGTCTTAAGTATAGCATCTTTATTATAATCAATACACCTAAATTTACCCTCACATACATTTGTAGTATGAAAAAAAGGATTTTGAAATTATATTCTTTCCCCAGTTAATAAAAACCTAATTGAGATAAGGGGGGAAAAACACCAAGACATTAGAGGTAAGATATAGAAATTAAAACTTTAAATATTAAAAAGTTCATTGCTTCACAAAGTCTAAACTGAGTTCCTAGCTCTGTTGCTTAATGGACTGATCTTAGACAAATTATTTAATCTCCAGGTCTATTTACTCATCAGCACAATTAGAATAATACCAGTCTACCTTCTGGAATTGTAGGAGTCAAATGGTCTCAGAGCCCACCAGATTTAAGAGTAAAAGGAACAGCCTCTTTAGGGCTTTGAGCACATGGAGCCCGAATCAGCTAGGAGAATGCAGTTTGCTCACTGCAGGGTTGACTACACAAGGAAGAGAGCACACCATTAATCATGTTAGCTCCCTTCCCCCTCCCCCTCTTTAGTTAACTGTCAAAGTGAAGAGGCAAGGACACAGACCCACCATGATTGTATATGTGAAGTCTGGCACTGCAGAAACATTTAATTTCATCCTATCTGGGCAGGACAGGTCATCAACAACAGCACCCTTTTCTGAAAGGATTATGAATGCAGACAGGGAAAGTTCAGTGGGTTACTCGCTTATTCTAAAGAGACTCACATCTCTTTGTATATTGCTGTGAATACACAAATCCTTTTTATATCCCAGTAACAAAGAATGGGCTGCCTTTTATTTTGTGCTGCATTGAGAACTGAGGTGAGATGAGGTAACTCAACAATAGTTGTGCACAGAATTTATCTCACCCATGGATTTCAGCCAGGCAATAAACACCTCAAGTGTTTCCTGTAGCAATGCCCGCAATAAATGAAAACTGTGACTGCCTCTGTGCTCCAAATTGAATTTTTAGATAGTAGGTCATTACTTCATCTATATGCCAGTACCTGTGGCACTTCTGTAGGAAAATCAGCCTAACTCAAAAATAAATGTTGAGGGTTGATAATACAGTTGGGGATGGATGAGGGGCCAATCACAGTCTCTGAAGTAGCAGTTCTTATCCTGTGGGTCGTGGCCCCCTTGGAAGTCGCACATCAGATATCCTATATATCACATATTTACATTACAATTCATAGCATTAGCAAAAGGAGTTATGAAATAGCAATGTAAATTTTTTTTGTGGGGTCACCAGAACATGGGGAACTTATTAAAGGGTCACAGCATCAGGATGGTTGAGAACTACTACTCTATAAAATCATGTAATCTATTCTGTACTGCACAGGTTAGCATAACAGTGCTGTCTGGATACACAGTTCATCTCAGACACACACGGGGAAACGTAGTGAAGGAGTCTGAAAATTACTTACATTTCCAGTACCGTTGAGACAAAATCTTTTCAGGTTTTCACCTGAGCACACAAGAACACTTAAAAAGACACTGCAGTGCTCTACGAGTCATAAAGAGTCGCACATAGAGGGGGCTCATCAAATTTGCCACATGTGGGCTGCAGCTGGCATGACAGCCCATCACAGGGAATTTTAGGGAGAACAGAGGCATCACATATTTCCTCTTCAAAATTATGACAGAAAAGTGTGATCATTTTAAGTGGGGAATACATAAATTAAGACAGCATAAAAATAGTATAGACAAGTAAAAAAAAAAAAAAAAAGAGCAGAGAAGGATGCACAAATTTGCCATTAAATGGGCTCTCTGCAACCACTCACCAAAGTAAGTGACAGGCCAGCAAGAAGAGAAATAACACAAAAAAGACAAGAATGGCATGGCCAGCATTGGACATGGCAAGGGATGCAGACAGGTGTGTTATCACAAGGCATGGATGTTACTACAAATGTTACCAAGAGGTAATGTGAATTGGCAGTTCCCTCCTAAGAGAATTTTCATGCTGTGCTATGTATGGGCCAGTTTATGAAGGTTCGCTTGATGAAAAGGGACGTTTAAGGAAGGATGTTTAAGGAAGAGCTGGCAGCTCTTTAAATATCTGACAAAATTTAAGAGGGACGAGAAGTGGGCCACCTTCCCAAAGGCTCCTCGTCTGTTGTCCAAATACAAGATGACAGGAGCTGGACCAAGTTTTTGGCTGCAGAATTGCAGAAAAATGAGCAACAGCTATAGTAAATTTTGCTTTGGAAAGAAAAACATTTGTTCTTCCTGTAACTCAAATATAGTTTCTTTATGGTATGTGTGTGTGAATGCACACACGAATGCAGGTATATGAGCCCATGAATGACCATGTAGAGTTCAGAGACATTGCGCATCATCCCCTGTTGCTTTCCACCTTACATTTTTGAAACAGGGTATCATGGTGATGCGGGTATTCACCTTCTTAGGTAGATGATTGGTTAGTGAGCTCTAGGGATGGGCCTGTTTCTGCGTCCCCGCCTGGGGTTACTGGCATGTGCAGCATTCCTGGCTTTGGAATAAGCACTGTGGAGCTGATCTTGGGTCCTCTTGTTTTCACAGAAAATATTCTTCCTTAATGAGTCATGCCTCTAGCTCCCCAATCAGACAGTCTTCTAAAAGGAAAACTTCTAAAACTGGTATGCTTTTCTTCATGTACAAGAGGTACTATGATTTTAAAAGTTAAGATTCACTTAGATGGCAGAATAAGAAATGTCAATACAGAAATGTCAGCAGAGGATATACAAAGAGGCTTATGTTACCCCCACACAAGTTCTCTGCAAGCTATTTGGAAATCTTTAGTATAGAAGGAGGTACCTCAAACTAAAACATCATGGGTATTAAAGCAGGGAGTAAAGGCTTGAATTAAACATTTTATTGCTTCTTAAGTTTTAATCTGGATGGATGAAGATGTACTTTGAACACTAGAATCATTGTTTGAGTTCAACCTTTAAATACTTACATCCATTGTCTGTAATTTAGGAAAACACAAAATAAGGTACAGACTAAAATCATAAACAGCTGAAATTACACCAGGTTACAACAAAAGTACAGCTTGAAATTTAGCCTCCACCACCTTGTGAGTCTGAATCAATGGGAAAAACTAATAATGGAGATAAACATGGTGATCTTTCTTAAATTAACATTTAAGTTTTAATCACAACAGCAAATCTTTCTTTAAAAGTTGAATTAGTGATGGGAGATGTTATTCTGTAAATATGTTTTTCATACTGGTTAATAAATAAAGCCCTTTTGGCCAATAGAAAAGGAAGATAGGAGGGACTAAGAAACTAGGAGGAAGGAGGAAGCAGTTGGGAGGAGTCAAGATGTAGAGCACGGAGAAAGAAGATGCTGGTGGCGGCTCCCCGATAAGATCACCACGTGGAAATACTTAGATAAGTAGAAATGGGTTAATAATTAAGACACAGCTAGCCCATGAACAATAATGGTAACTGGCCAACAGGGTTGTATCAAATACAGAGTCTCAGAGTGTTATTTGGGGCCAGCATGCCAGACCGGTGGCGGGCGGGCTGGCGGAAAATATACAAGCTACAGTTGGTGCCCAATGTGGCTATAAGAACTTTCACTTAAAACTAATAAAAGCTTAAGAAATATTTTAGAAACAAAGAACAGAGACTAGCAAGACTTCTTGGTAGCAGCATTTTCTCAGTTGGATATGTTTTGCTGTAGACAGAGATTTGTGCAGCTCCTTTAAGGGAGGTTTCCAAAATTAGCATAAGGGGCAGAAAAACGCCTTGCTTTTAAAGAGCTCTGCTAACAATTCATTGATGTGTACAGAGCTGCAATGAAGGTTTAAACTGTGTTTTAAAAAATATGCTGGCTTGGGAGAGAAAGAGAAACAGGATACAATGGTTTAAAAAAGAAAAAAGGAAATAGAATGGCTGGATCTGGTGGCGCACGCCATTAATCCCAGCACTCAGGAGGCAGAGGCAAACAGATCTCTGTGATTTCAAAGTAAACCTGGTATACAGAGGGAATTCCAGGATAGATAAAAGTTACACAGAGAAACCCTGTCTCAAAATATGTAAAAATAAAAGTAGAAGAAATAGAGTAATAAAAAAGCTACGTAAAGATGGAAAGCACAGAGAAATTTTGGATACTATATGCGATGCTGTTGTCTTTAAATTATTTGATTGCTGAGAAAATAACAACTACTGATAAAAGAAATGCTGCTGGATTAATTCAATTTATATATTTTAAAAATGCTTTGACTCCAAAATTTAAGTCTAAGGACAAGTTACTGGGGAAAAGAATTTCTATTTTTGTTTCCACAGAAAATGAAAAGCTGTGGATTCTTTCCAGACTAATGTGGTTTGATCAAGCAAGATTCCCTGAAGCAATGTCTACAGCCAAGATTTGTGCATCTTCTTAGAATCCCACATGACAGCGCCCCCTACCAGCAGGAAGTAGTTTGGAAAGAACGACACCCAAATTCCCAAATATTGTTTATGTTTGTTTTCATTTAAATGGGCTTGGTTATAAATGGCTATAACCACAAGCAATCTTTTTAAAGGTAAAAAGGGAATTATGGTAGAGATACGTATGCTTTGTTTTGGAATAGATTTTCATTTATTGATATTAAGGTCAATTTTGTGATATGTATATTTCTCCTCTTGTTTAAGTACTGTGTTTATATAGCTCATTGAAAAATGTAATGTATAATATAGTACAGATTAGAGAGTTACCTATGATAGTCAAAACTTGGAGTTAAGTTAGTTAGAATTTCTAGATATACAGAGATGTATTTGAGATGAAAAGGCATTCTTCAAACCTTTCAAAGACCTACAGAATATGGCATTTAAAATGGTTTAGGGTTTTTTCTTGACAATGAGGCACAACTACTCCTGGTAACACCACCTGCATCAGAAATAAAGATGGACATCGAAGAAACACATTATGGAGTTTGCTTCTAATATGGCAAGACTGGCCATTTGGACAAGGTACTGCTCTTCTGGATTGTTTGGCTTTATGCTGTAGAAACTGGACATGCAGGACCCACAAAAAGGTGACTGCTGATGCAAGATGGACATTGCTACAGGATTCCTGCTTCATGGAAGAGGCTGCCTGCCAGACAGTCTACAGGACACAAAGAAAAATAACTAACAAACTGCCAATACAGGTGGACAGTTTAAAGTTTCCTGCTTTGTTGAGGTGTCTGGACACACACTATGGCCTATGGGCTGAAGATGGAACATTACAGAAGAACTTCGAGTGACTGACCAGGCAATGAGTTGTCTCTGTCATTTCTAGAGTTTATATATTATCCTTCTGTGGCCTTTGAATAAGTTGAAGACAGATAGTTATGGTTATAGTTTTCCTTAGTTAGGATTAAAGATAAGTTACATATAGGACTTTAGACTCACAAAGATAGGATAGATGATATTTTCTTTAAGTCTTACAAAATGTTAATGAATTAAATACTGTTAACTGTGATTCTTATTTGATAACTGTTGTATGATATATTTTGCTATGTTAAGGTTAAACCCCTCCTTTTATTTTAGACAGAAAAGAGGAGATGATGGGACGTTATTCTGTAAATATGTTTCTCATACTGGTTAATTAATAAAGCCCTGTTGGCCAATAGAAAACTAGATAGGCAGGGCTAGGAGACTAGGAGGAGGAAAGAGGAAGTAGTTAGGAGGCGTCAGGATGGGGAGCATGGAGAAATAAGATGCCAGCGGCGGCCGCTCCCCAATAAGATGACCATGTGGAAATACTTAGATAAGTAGAAATGGGTTAATAATTAAGACAGAGCTAGCCCATAAACAATAACAGTAACTGACCAACAGGATTGTATCAAATACAGAGTCTCGGAGTGTTATTTGGGGCCAGCACGCCAGGCGGGCTGGTGGAAAACATACACGCTACAAATTAGAGAGGATACCATATCTGTTCCTATAATGCAAGAATATCAAGTGATGAAAATTTTGTAACAGGTAATTGTTATTGGTGAGCAACATACATTTTGGGTGAGGACTTCAATGTTTCTTGCTGTTAGTAGCTTGTAATAGTGGAGGCTCACTTACTAAGTATTAATTAATCCATCTGCTCTTATAGTATCATGGTAACTGCAGAAGAGGAGCTTGTGTACTATAATTGTGCTATTTATAGCAGCCCTGGAGCCAACCTGAGGTTAAAATAAGAACCCAGTGTCACCTTTAAATCTGTTCTGCTAGGAGTTGTTTTCCAAGAATCCACCAAAGAATCTTCCAACACTTTTTCCTGTGTGACACTGACATATGTTACAGCATTGAATTTTGACCTATCTTCTTGTTTGCCAAATAATGTGAACAACAGAAAAGGAGTGGGTGATATTTTACAGTCCATCAAGTTCTGAGAGACAGAATGCAATTAAAGCACAAGCCTGCTACACAGAGAAATTAACAGTGGCAATGGGTCTGCAAAGTCGGGCAGGAAATGATGAGTCTATCACAAAGCAACAGTGCAAATGGATCTTGGTAACCAAAGGTAAACCCAACTAATCCCAGAGCCTACAATGTGTATATAAAGTCCAAAAATAAAAAGAAACAATGTATTAACTGTATTTGGTACAACCTGAAATAAAATATGAGATACACTTGACTGATAATCAGTTCTTGGGCTGGGTGGTGAGATGATATGAGTTTATCAAATGCTTTCTAACTTAAAGTAAGTAAAATGTTCCAAAATAAAAGTATCAATTGATGATGATGTTTTATGATAAACCAGGAAATTCCAATTAATACAGCTGAGTAAGAATTATTTTAAATATTTTAAGAAAGTTCTTTTTGTTTTTCACCTTCGTAAAGCTATTTTATGGATGACTTTTTCACTCCATGGCTGCTGCCCCAATGTGAAAGAGGGGTAAATCAGGAAATATCCACAGTTAAAATGTTCATTACCTGCCAACTGTCTTTGAAGTCCATATCATCCTTATCTGGTGATGAAATGAAAACAGCAAGTGTACACATCTCTTACTCACTTTTCATTCAGTGATTTTACATTAGTAGTTTGAAATCAGGCTTTGTGGGAGTATTTACACCATGGAAATTGGCAAAAATAGGAATTAGGATATGGCACTGCCCTTGGAGAGATGTTTATTAGCATACTGATGTTTTCATTGTACTGTAACTTGCATAGAAATAATTCACAAATTCACAATGCATTCTTAATAATTGAACACCTGATTGTCTTCTATTAAGATGAAGAAAGAGAATCTCATTAACACTCTGAAGGTATTCCTCTTGTTTCTTGCTAACAAACTGATTCAGGCAGCTCATTTATTCAGCATCCCAGATACAGAATTCTCAGAGCCAGCACGGAACCTCCAAGTCAATTTGAATATAATTTTAGAAGAATGCCACTTCATGTCCCTCATATCCACACCCTAGTATAACATTGGCTGTGTCCCTAGAGAGTGAAATATTTGAAGTAGCAGCTTCTGGAGGAATACATACTTGGCAGTGTGAATTTTCATTGGGTAGAAGTACCCTTGATAGACCACAAACAGACCCATGGAGGAACTAGAACACAGAAGTGTTGGGGTAAT
Source organism: Cricetiscus sungorus (assembly GCA_030556225.1). NCBI lineage: Eukaryota > Metazoa > Chordata > Mammalia > Rodentia > Cricetidae > Cricetiscus > Cricetiscus sungorus. The sequence goes on along the minus strand of JANBXA010000411.1, from coordinate 6,922,677 downwards.
CCTACCAAAAGCTTTAATTCTCAACATAAATTATTTGACACAAAAATTAATTTTCTGCACAAGAACTATAAAATAAATGAAAATCCTCTATGACTCCATACTTCAATGTCATTGTGTTTCCTGCATATATATCTCTGTATAAACAATATGAGGTAGTTTTTTAACTGAGGTGCTTTTATTGCTGTTATTGCACTATAATCTCCCTCTATAACCAAGGCTAGTCTTAATCTCACTATGTAGCCCAGACTGGCTTTGAACTTTTGGCAATCTTCCTGCTCAATTTTCCAAGTCCTCAAATTATAGACATCAGTTAAGTTCTTTTTCAAGATTAAAAAGCCTATTTTCAGTAAACTATAGATTTACAATTCATATTGATTGACTGTTTAGACTCTGAGACATAGAAGCAGAAAAGTGATACATTTCTAAAAAAAAAAAAAAAAGAAAGAAAGAAAGAAAGAAAGAAAAGAAAAAATACCATATCAGATGAAAATGCAGGAGGACAGATGCTAATTTCTGGATTGTCAATCTTGGAGTGTGGGAGAAGCCTTGTAGAATGAGTGTGGGGGGGATTGTAAGCTACCAGCACAGAGTCAGAGATTGGTACCACTGCTGACTGATGGTTTAGCTGTTCTAATTCCTCCTGACCTCCTGACTACTTTTACTTAGTTTTGTATGTAATAAAGGAAGAACGCCGTGATTTTAAAGAATAGATGGTTCAACAATTTCTCTCACCTCCCTACATATTTGATTAAAATAATTTATATCCCTACAGTAAGTTATCTCTTAGTAAGAAATATCACTAGCTAGATATTACTAGCTCAGATGTAGACTTAGCAAAGGCATCATGTTAAAGATGTAAGAAAAATGTTTAGTATATATAATAACTACACTTTATGAGAAATTTCTGAGAACAGAGATGAATTTGGCTGAAGTCAATATCAATATTGTAGCAGGCTTTGTCTTGAACCATCAATCAGTTCCCAAAGCATGACACAGAGACTTCTTATTACTTATTCATGTATGGCCTTACTTATACTTGTCCCACTAGCTCTTATAACTTGTTTTAACCTGCTTCTTCTCATCTATGTTTTGTCTCAGAGCTTTATATATTTCTCCTTCTGTGTGTCCTACTCTATGCCTGTCTGTCTGACTGGCTTTGGGCATCTCTCTATCTTTCTCCCCCATTCTCTTCTCTCCTTTTCTCTCTTTTCCTGCCAGCCCTGCCTATCCCTCTACCTCTTGCTACTGGATGCTTAGCTTTCTATTAGACCAATCAGGTGCCTTAGGTATGAAAAACAACACATCTTTACGTCTCATTAAACAAATGCAGCATAAACAAATGACTAGTTAAAGTAATATTTCACAACACAACATAGCTTTGTTGTCTGGTCAGTAAGGCTTGCAAATTGTTCTAACTAAGCAGCATAATTTTGTTAAGTAGTATAAAAATGCCAAAATTAAAATGGAAATCAATTAGGCAGTTCTAATAAGTCACTTAGATCCTACTAACTGATGTCAAGGAGGACTGTCACAGGTCAGTATACATTACATAACTTCTTGGACAATGCAGGAAGGGCTTTTCTTTCTGATTTTTAAAGACATCAGTGGTTGCGTTTGTCTATAGCAGTGAGAATGTCATGTTAGGGATACCATGTAGCAAATAAGTCAACAGTCATTCTTGTGTTGGCCTCTTGAAAGATGAGAGTGTAACTTAAGGTCTGTTTCCAGTAAGGGAACAGCACATTACACACAATGCCCTAAGCAACAACCTGACTCATATCTCTACCATCTTTCTTTCACTTTAAATAGTTCAGATTACAGGCCTAAACTTCCTGGGTTCAAAATTTTGTTCCATCATTATTAGATGAGTGGCCTCAAATAAATGGCTTCACTGCCTATTCCCCCTTATGTTTAACATAGGGAAAAGGAAATGTATCTTCCTCATTGTATTTGTACGCATTAGGTCATGTGAGAATGGCTGCCGTGAGAAGGGCTATGAAGCTTGTCTCTACCAGTCACCTTTCACCCAAGTTATCAACGTGATTTGAGATCATTTATAAAACGATGCCCATTTTGTTTATACGCTGTGTAGTCAACCCGTTTGAAACTGACTTTTATAAGAAAACAATGTAATCAATCTCACTATGCTTTGGAGCGGCCAATGTATCATGTTCTCTATTTCTCCTCCATGACCCATTCATGTCTCTGACTCAGAACAATGTATGTGCGCCAAGGTGTGGTAAAACCATTTTCTGGAGGCACTGAAAGCAATGCTCACTGACAAAACCAGCTGATTGCAACACATGGGCATAGACTGAAGATATCACATTGTGGCTTTGTGTGCTATTTTGAGCCAACGGGGCCAGAGAAACAATTTCTTCCCTTGTGAGGCTTCTATAAAAGACGAAGACAGAAATCCCTCATTCCTTTTCAATAGCATATTTGCTGTGCTAATCAATAAACACAATTGACTGCTTTGTTAGGAGGAGAGATCAGAACTCTTCAGAAAAAAATAAGGACTGCTCTTGGGTAAGCAACACTAAAGAATGAATTTCTGTTGTTTTATTTTATGTGACAGCTGTATAAACACTAAAATACTTCTAAAAAGTATGTTCTAAGATGAAAGACCAAGAATATACATTTAAGGATGTAATTTTAATTTTACTTATGTGACATTTAGGTGTATGTGTGTGTACGCTACATGTGTTCAAGTGCCCAAGAGGCAAGAAGGTGCTGGAGCTGCAGCTGCCTAATGTGGATGCCAGAAATAAAACTGGGGTCCTTTGAGAAAGCATCAAGCTCTCTTAATCTCTGAACTCTCTCTCTCCAGCCCCATGAAAACATATTTACTACAACAAATGACCTAAAATGTCTTTTCCTTAATAGTGTTGCTGAAGAACAAATCTTATAGAACTTTCATTTCCAAAAGGGAATGACTGACAAACTGACAGACAACAGCCAGAAGCCAGACCTCAACCTGCACCAACCAGCTCATGATTTCAAACAGTAACTCCTATAATGGCTGGCCCTCGAGTGGCCACTGATTGAATGAGGACAGGCATCCCTACCTTTCTGCCCCACTTCTAATTGAGGACCAACCCCGAAACAGGCAGATGCATATCCCTAACCAGTTGCTTAGAGTGCCCCTTCCCACTGATGGCCCTCCTAGAGATGTCCCAGGCAACACCGACAGCCTCCAATCACAATCATGGTGCACCTGCAGCCTTCTCCCTCGTGTTTGAATGAAAAGCTTTTCATTCATCTGCCTGCCTTGGAGCATCTGCCTTGGAGCATCATCCCATGGTGATGGGCTGACTCCAGCTATAAAAAATAAAACTGCATACATAGCCTTTTTTCTTATTTGGGTGGTCTTCATTTTCAAATGGTAATCACCTATAAAAGGCTTAAGAGAAACTGCTATTTAAAGCCTATGTCTACAACATTTAATCAGATAACAGTGTTTTCAAGAAGATACAGAGAGGGCAGAGAGGCCAACAAATTTAGCGTTTGTCTGGCTGAGGCTTCTTTTTTTCTTTTTGAAAAAAAATAAAAGTTCTCTAAATGTCACATAAATTATTTAAAATATTCTGAAACTTACTGGGTAAAATCTACTGGTGTCAGAGATTTGTAAAATGATACAATTATCGAATAAGAGTTTGTTCTACCTAAGTTGCTTGTGGAAAGAAGCATAATGCTAAGTGATCTGGGAAGTGAGCTGTGATTTGTAACAACCTGAAAGCTAAAACTGCTATTTCTGCATATGCTTACCTAAATCTGCATGGCATCGATGGGATATACCTTCTACGTGGTCTGTCTTGTTTGATCCTTGATACACTTGTTTGTGTTCAGTATATGAACAGTAGGATGAGAGGAAGCTAAACCAAGGAACAGAAATAAATAGTACAAGCACGGGTGCTTATTATTTGGAACTGGATACAGACCTCATACCAGTCTTTTAGGGAGGAATGCAAATTTGAAACTGTGATGTAGCCATCCAGTTAGTCACAGGATCACTGTTCCATCCTAAACTGGTCTGATTTTAGAGCCTCTACTCTGTAACCATGTCTTATTTGATTTTATTTTTTATTTTGTTTTGTTTTTCCAGACAAGGGTTTCTCTGTGTAGCTTTGTAGACCAGGCTGGCCACGAACTCACAGAGATTTGCCTGCCTTTGCCTCCTGAATGTGGAATTAAAGGCATGTGCCACCACTGCCCAGCTTGTACCCTCTTAGAAGCTGTCAACAATGGACCCCAATTAAGTCTGTTATTGGGTTGCAGCCTCCAGCTTGCCCCTGTATGGTCATGGAAACCCCATCCTCCCTCCCTCCTTTTCCCTCTCTCTCTCTCTCTCTCTCTCTCTCTCTCTCTCTCTCTCTCTCTGCCTCCCTCCCTCCCTCCTTCTCCTTCTCTCTCTTTTCCTCCCTCCCTCCCTCCTTTTCCTTCTCTCTCTCTCTCTCTTCCTCCCTCCTTCCCTCCCTCCCTCCCTCCCTCCTTCTCCTTCTCTCTTTTCCTCCCTCCCTCCCTCCTTTTCCTTCTCTCTCTCTCTCTTCCTCCCTCCCTCCTTCACCTTCTCTCTCTTTTCCTCCCTCCCTCCCTCCTTCTCCTTCTCTCTCTCTCTTCCTCCCTATCTCCTTCTCCTTCTCTCTCTTTTCCTCCCTCCCTCCTTCTTCTCTCTCTTTCCCTCCCCCCGTGCCTCCCTCCCTCCCTTCCTGTTCCTCCCCCTTCTCCCCCACTCCAAACCCTGCCCACTCAGACAGTCTCCAAAAGGAAGGTGCCCAAAAGCTCAGTTCAGCATTCTTGGAGGTTATTGCAGCTTCCTTCTCTGAGGCCACCAGCAGCCCAAGTCCCTGTCTGAGCACTTAGCTTTTGACCGTTCTTGGGCATAATCCCAGCCTGTGGCGGACACATCATTGCCCCTCACCTACAATCTATAAATCTCCCTGGTTTACTTCTAGCATGTGACTTCTCTGGCCCCGATCTCTGGAATCAGAGAACTTGGTTAACGTTTATTTGCTCAAGCAAATTCTTGTTATTATACTTACCTGCTGTTATATTATTTCAATCCAGCTTTACCTGACTTACTGGGTCAGCAGAGAAACTTGTTATGGTGGGAAGGGCAGAAAACCTATTGTCTATATAATAAAACAATATCACTGAAGGGAACTGCTACATTGACAATGTCAAATTAAGATAATTTTCCAAAGTGAGAACTGGACAGACCTAACAAAGCCTATTTATATATCACTTAGAGTGAGATCAAGACTTAACCAGATGTTAATTAATTTCTTAAATATGAACTGATTCACTTCAAAAGAAAGGTTGTTTAAACTCTAAGGCAGATATAATACAAATTAGAGACAAAATTTAGCTGTATAGCATTAAATAATGGAATATTCATAAAAGGGGATAGTCCACAGACAGTAAAAATCATGTCTTGGATCACAGGCCTGGAGAAACTACCACACGATCTAAGTGTGTGACAGGGACAATATACAGAATTATGTATCAGAACTTCTGGGCAAAGTGACCACTGAATAAATGTTAGTGCTATGTAGATGACCTGTGTGCACATAGGCACATGTACTACATTCACACATTTATCTGTGCATATAAAATTATTTCATATAAAGTCTATCAGAAGTTAGGCTCTGACTCCAAGGCGGGGTCTAACTTTCTTGCTCACTGGTTTTTTTTTTTTTGTGTGAGAGGGTTTATCTGTGTAGCTCTAGCTGTTCTGGAACTCACAGAGATCTTCCTGAGTCTGCTTCCAAGTGCTGGGATCAAAAGGTGAAATTAAAAAATTTCAACTGAGCTACTAGTGTAGAAGCTTACACACACACGCACACATATATGCATGCGTGCGCTCATGTATACATATATGAAAAGAGTTGAAAAAGAATCACTCTATATTGGGAGATACTGCCCCTACTAGATACCACAAGAGAACAAATAAAAACCCCCATGCTGGTAATCCCTCCGGAACGTGACGGTAAGATGCTACTGCTGAGGATATCACATACTTGAGTCAAAGAACATGTGATGTCAACCCAAGAACTGACCTAGAAACTTCATCCCTACGAGCTAGCTCTCATACTATCAGAAGGTGCTATGTATGCTAACAAAGGAGAAAAGCAGTCATCAGTCTTGAAAACTACAATAATGACCACTCTGACAAAACAACACACCCGCACACCCACAATAGTGAGACAGTGTTATAGTGGCATGGACATTGCAGAACAACAAACCACTTCCTGACTGGATTTCAGTCTGGCCCCATTGCTCTTGGCACAATTACCAGACCAAAAACATATGTCTAGATGAGTCACTGGGCCCACAGGAAAACATATTACTATTATTCTACACAAGGAACATGTTATACTGACTCCCAATGACCTATCCTTATACCCGTAGATTAGCACATCTTTCCTCCTCCATCAGAAAAGCTTCCATTAGTGGTAGATGGTGAGTAACACAGAGACCCAGGACTGTACAAGTACAGAGAATAAAAGACTATGAAATATTCAACGCTAAATGGAATATGTATACTGCACTCCTTCATCGCAAGGCTCAGTGATCACTGTGGAACAGGAGGGAGAAAGGCACAAGAGCTAGAGGCAGTGGATGACTACAAGCAACTAGTCTTTCTGCCACACAGGTCAGCAGCACATATGGACCCCTGTGGTTCTGACAGCACGCACAAAGCCTTTGAATGCCCAAGAAAGACAAAACCTGTGCATAGGGGGAAGCTGGGCGTACAGTCTCGTGTGTAGCAACAGCTATTGACAACTGGGGGCTACTGGGGAAGAGAGAGTTATGTTTTCTCTAAGGGTGCAGCCCTAGTAAGCTGTCTCGGCTCCACCGGAAGGGCCCATATCCAAGCACAAACTGGATTTGATGGGTTTAAGATGATAGAGCCCATAGGGAGTTTGGTAAGTAAGGAAGTTATGAATGGGGTCTGGGAAGAGTAATGACACATAAGTGAAAAGTGACTAAAACATGCTTTATAATATTCTCATAGAACTAATAAAATATATTTTAAAAAAGAAAGAACTAATTTCCAGGCATAGTGAAAGTCATCTTCAATGCCAGTTCTCGAAGGTGGGAGCAGCAGGAAGGTGGTGAGTTTGAGGCCAGCCCAAACTGCACAGTGATACTCTCTTTTTAAAAAATAGAAAAAAGAAATAAAACCATCAGGGCCCACTTAAAGAGAACCAGAGAAGCCTTCGTCTCTGCCCCACCCGTGTGTCTTGTGCTTCTTTCTCTGCTCATTACTGTTGTCTCACAGACTTCCTTCCATCCTGAGCCCTGGTCCCACAGTAAGGAACTTCCTCCTCCTCCTCCTCCTCCATTTCCTCCCCCTCCTCCTCACAGCTCTGTTTCCCACTCTTTTTCCTCCATGCCCCTCCCCCCACCCCCACCAGCTTGGTGTATGTGAAACTTTCCCTTTCCAGTCCTGCACTCTCACAGCCTCTCCAGGACACTGCTCCTACAGCATCTCTGCCATGGAAAAGGGAGGTGCAGTGGTCAGCTCCCTCCCTATTCATCAGGTCATAGCTCTTCTAGTGGCAGAAAGAGCACGGTGGAGCAAAAAGGTAGAACAAGAATACTTCTGCTAACACGCACCTGTTACGTAAGCCCCTTCCCCTACCCATTGCTGCCCTCTTCTTCATCGCTATAGAAGAAAAAGAAAAAACCTAAAGAACCACCTTTGCACTTTCATGTAGGCCACTCTCGAGCTCTGCCACATCCATGTCCTCAAACTGCATCTACAACTCCTCATTTTGCAGTACGGGCACCCCTTCCACAGAACTGTCACCGCGTTTAGATAGCCACTGCCTGAAAGTTGTCCCTGTCTGCGTTGGTACATAAACATAAAACCACACTAAAAACACATCTCTTTCCTGCTCTGAGATCTCAGAAGACAGAGCCTTAAACTGACTTCTCAAAACCCGTCATGCTCCATCTGTCAACCATAACTACTGTTTAGCTAGCATGCTCTGTTGGGACACTCTCAGAATTGTCAGCTTTTGTGTCATCTTATGGGTTATTCTCTCAAACTTTCTTACCAAGATTTCTACAACCTTCTAAGTCAGGGGTTCTCAACCTGTGGGTCACATATCAGGTATTTACATTACAATTCATAACAGTAGCAGCATTACAGTTATGAAGTAGCAATGAAATAATTTTATGGTTACTCATGTCACCACAACATGAGTCACAGCATTAGGAAGGTTGAGAAACACCGGTCTGTATTTTTTGTTTTGTTTTGGTTTTGGACTACATTCTAAACCTCATCCCCTTCTTCTCTGCTCCTTCCTACCCTTCACATTTCTGCCCAGGTAGCTTAAAACAGTGACTCCATTGGGTCACTCTTAATCTTATTTTCACTTTCCCAGCAAAGCACAGGATGTCATTTGGTTTCATTCTCTAGAAACCTTCACACTTCCATTGCCAGTCATAAGGATACCCATAGTCATCCTTTGAACAATATTTACAAGAAACAGGTTAATTCACATTAGGTCACAGGCTCCTTGTTCTCTCTTCTATGTCACTGCCTAGTCCCTCGCCCACTGTTAAAAAGTTCCTCCAGGATTCCAAGCAGAAAATCCCCATGAGCCTTCTTCTCTATGCAGTCCGCTGTCTCCATCATCCTTGTCTTTAACATGAACTAAATTGCTGTGTTCCACAGCCCCTATCCCTACTCAGCTATCAGTTAGTGAGTACCCAGAGGACAAGCTTGCGTCTTTTTCTTTATTTCCCCAACCCTTGGTCTAAGCATCTTGTATGAAAAAGTATTTAGAAAGTGTTGAATGAGTATGACATACCTTGAGCTTTGAGCTTTATTCAATATCAACAATATTTTTTTCTTTTTAAATGGATAAAGTTTAAGGATATTAAAAAATGTAAAGAACTGTAATTTACCTTAACACTGATTAATATTTCAAAGATGCTTTTAAAATATTTTGATTAAGACAATCTTGACCTTTCTTTAGAAATATGGAGAACATGATTTATTCATAGGAAAATATACAACTGGAGCCAGCTGTTAAGTGGGCTCTCCTCCCTAAAGATCAAAATATCAAGTATCATATCAAGAGGTTCAGGTATATTGGCCAAATGACTTTCTGTATGCCCTATGGGCCTCTAAGTCCAGGAAATTATATTTAATTATTAATGGTTGGAGAAAAGCATGAAATTAATGTTTAGGATTTTTTTATATTGGGGAGATACTTTATTTTACTCTTGAAGGTTGTCACAGCCTATAATCAGTTACATCTATTTTGACTAAATACCCAAATAAAAAGATTACATAAGAAAAACAGGCAATATGGAAAACCATCCTTATATGTTTATAATAGCTTGTCTTATGGCTTTGTCATTATAAGACTCAATTTTATATAAGTTCATTGATAAGTTCATTTTCTGTAGCTTAACTGTGATACATGCTTTTTAATATAAAACATTATAAAAAAAGATTATTGCAAAATGCCAGAGTCTTTCTCTGATTTCCCTAACGCATAAAATGAGTACTTACAATTTAAGCAAACATCAAGACATTAAGTAAACCGTTCCTATAGGAAGGCCTGTACATTGCCAGAAACAAATCATCAACATGGTCCAGCCAGTGCCTGGGGGGACCTTTATCTTGTCACAGGGTCCCAGACTCTCCACTATAGCACTGCTTCCTAATAGTAGCATCTTTGAAAAGATCTGAAGGTAGATGCCCTAAGGTTTGGGCTCTCTAAAAGTTCTTTGAGTTCCTGAGCTTAAGGATGTTTGTCCTTTATAAGCTTGAGTTTTTTTTTTTCGTTCTTTTAAATAACTGAACAAAATTTAAAATACATCTCATAAAGTGGAGAGTTTGGGGATAGCCTCTAAATATTCAGTTATACTTTTAATGTTAATATTAGTGAAATAATTAAGAATATGTGAAGGTCTGGAAAGAGAAAGCCCAACCAAGTGATAATGGCAAGATTAATACAGAATAAATTTAATTTTAATTATAAAAGCTATTTATCAGGTGATTGTTGTACATAAGGCCTATTCTAAAATTAAAATGTATTATATAATATAATTGCCCAAATAATCCTAAGAAATAGATAATGCTATTTCTAATGTGAAGGCCAGGACACAGAACCCAGAGGCATTGAGTTACTTACCAGCTAATAACTGAAAAAGCCCGTATTCAACAACATTGCTGATTCCCAAGTCTTGTCCCTTGGTAGCTACCTGCTTAACCTCTCAGACTATTATCCAGGAGGTAATGTATTTAAAATGCATGGAGATTTATAAAGCTGACCAATATGATCCCCCCATCATCTCCCAACTTCATTTCCTCTTTAAAAATTCATTTTTATCTCCTTGTTCTTAAGTTTTCAGGGGTTTACTAGTTACCTTAATTTTACTTCTTTTTATTTTTGAGATTATAATGTAATTATAGCACTTCTCCAAGAATTTTTTTTATTTCCAATAGAGTCTAGTTTGTATTGTCTATTACACACATTTGTGGGGGCATTCACTGAAGTATGGTCAACCCACCATAAACTACACCCCCAAAGGAAAACTACTCTCCTTCCCCTGGCAGTCATCAGGTGTCAGTAGCTTCCCCGCTGGAGACAGGGGCTTGTGAGGTATCTTTATCAAGTTTTCTCAAGGATTTAAAGGAAGCCTTTAAGGCCCATCATGTGGTCTCTGATGTATTGTCTCTAATGCTTTCCCAGGCCAAGGTCCAATGATAGGTCTCATGGCCATCATGCCCTTCTCCATATAAAGTTCATTTCTGAAGGGTAATTTTATGTTGGCTCCTTTCCAAACCAACCCAACTATTCATTGCCCCCACTTTATTATTTAATAAAGATATGAGATAGGTGAGTGAATCTGATAAGAAACAGAAACTGAGAAGCAAGGTCAGTTAAGGGGGCTGACTAGCCAGTTTCCAGGAGACCCCCTCCTAAGAAGCATATATTAGGCACTATTTTGTTTTGTTCGTTTGTTTTAAAATTGTGTTTTAAGTTTATTCTTTGATAGCTTCATACACTATATGTTGATCACATTACATTCCCATCCCCTAATTCCTTCCAGACTATTCCCCCACCAACCCACCTAACTGCATGTTACTTCTCTCTTAAACAAACGAAAAGCAAACAAACCATGGAGTCAAACTGGTGTTGACTGACACCACTGAGCATGGGGGGAGTAGGTTCCTGCCCAGAGAGGGATAGATACACCCAGCATCAGTCACTAGATTGAAGAAAAGTGATTTTCCATTTACCAACAACTACCCCTTAGAATAGCTTCCTGGGTAGGGATAAACTTCACAGCCACTTCCCATCCTCTGTGCTGAGCATTTTTCTGGTTTGAACCCGTGCAGGTTTTGTGCATGTCATCACAGTGTCTGCGAGTTCATCTGTGCACCTTTCCTGTGTTTGGAAAATGCCGTTTCCTTGATGTCATCTGGCTCCAGCTCTTAGAATCTCTGCTCTTTCTTTCATATAGATTCCTGGAGCCATACAGGGAGGAGTGTGATGTCCCTTCCAGGGCTGAGCACTCTGGCATTTCTTGCCCTTTGCATCTTAACTAGCTGTGGGTCTCTGTGCTTGTTACCAGGGAAGCAAGAGGAAGCCTCTCTGGTGAGGGCTGAGCAATGCTCTGGTCTCAGGGTATAGCAGCACATCACTGGGGCTTGCTTTAGTGCTGTGTTCATTTAGTAGAATAATGATACTAGAGTTCTGCTATGTCCTCTGGTTCTTGACCTCACTGTTAATGTCAGTTATGGCTTCTTTGTGAGAGCCAGGACAGGATTTTCTTCTTCCTCCCTCCCTTTTCCACATTTGATCCCGGGGAGGATCTGGAGTTTGCCTGAATGAAGCCCATCTGGGGACAATGGGGGTGCTGAATTCCTACAAGTTTTCTATTAATATTCTTTTATGAAAACTAACTTGCCCACCTCTGTTCTCAAAATATGTCCTAGCACCTAGAGATGAAGCTTGTGTACCTATAAGGCCACTGGCCACCAGCCCACCTGTTTGCAATCTTGTGAAGCCCTTTTATTGAGGTTCACTGTCATCCTCTCAGTTGAGGTACACAACACTTTCAAGTTTTCCACATCAGGGCTACTCAACTCCGGAGGCTTTCCCCACAACCATTAACTTGTATGCCGGACCCTGCAGCTGCCATGAAAACAAATGGCTTTTGCAAACATTTGCCATATCCCCAAGCCCTACCTTTAATGTTTAGTTTTTTTATCCTTTAAATTAAATTTTGTACGCATGTTTCAAACCACATACACCTTGAGGAATGACTAAATCTATCTAATTAACTGTAATTTTGCTGTTATGAAATCATTAACAAATACCTTATATACACAATATCTCATACATGACCCCAAAGGAGTCGAGACCCACAGACTGAGGACTACAGTTATTTTTCAATAATTTAATTCTCTTATTTATTACTTCTTTCTGATTTTGTGCTCAGTGTTATTTTGTTGTTGTTTGTTTACCTACTTCCTTGAGGTATAGAAATTTATTTTCTTTTTCATACACTCTGCATTGATATGGGGTTTTATCTGAAGAAAGATAAAGATAAATAAAAGATAAAGAAAGATATTTCCCTGATTTTTTTTTACCACTTATACTATGCACTTATTTTTGTTCATTTGAGTAGTATGTGCCTATTCTAGTCTTCACAAACTATCATTTCCTTGGAAAAGTCCCATAGAAGGTGGCACTTGGGGGAGGTCAGTGCCCCAGACCACCTGTGGCCAGTTGTAGTCAGGATGTCACTGAGGAAGGTCAGAAGCCTGGGGTGCTGACCATGGACCAGAGGAGAAGGCCAGTGGATTTAGTCTAACGGAGGTATGAGCTGGAAATCAAGTTTGATATGGAATCTGGAAACAAGGGTTGTGTGGTCCAACTGGCATTACCTCAGGCCCAAAGGCTTAGTATAAAGGTACAAGACTGGAAAATGTGGCCAAGGATATCTGCCTGTGCCTATCACAGCTGGTGGCCCAACAGTATACTCTAATGTAACATGATGCATTTATTTATTTGCTGGTCTTTCCACTACACAGATGTTAGCTCTCACCGCTCCACACTGCCACAGGTTAGAATTGGATGGTACTGATGTGGCAGAGAACCAACACAAAAGGCAGACTACATCAGCAGGAGAACCTGGACTTGCAGGCAGGTGTGGAAAATTCCACGGGTGTTGTAAAAGGCCATTCTGTGCTTGGGCACATCTCATACTGTGTGAAGTCAGGCTGCACTGAGTCTTTGTCTCGGTTTCCTTGGTGGCTGGGAAGGTATCCATGGTTTCCCTGGCTTGGGAAGGCAGAGACACTGGGATGATGCTTCTGTGGGAGGGAGATGAGTGGGGAGTCCCACTTCAGTGTCTTGTTCCACCCCCGGTAGTCTTTTCAAAACAGTCTTCAGCTGTACACGATGAACCCTGAGCATCAACGATAATGTGACTGTGTTTTCCTTTTATGAGAAACCAAACCAAAACTACATGATTGAGGTGAAACTGTAAAAGCTGAATACTTTCCTTAGCAATCCACTCTTCCTTTGCCTGGAGTAAACAAAACTCCCGTCATTTCTACTTAAATTTTCAGTCTTTTCTTATTCTGCATACAATAGTTCTCAGTGAAGATGGAAAGATTCTCAGAGAGTCATAAGATACGTCCCATGATAATTCTTGTTTAATTGCATTTGCTCTATCTATCAATTACGGATGCTTCAAAGTCCACAGTATGCCATTTGCCTACTGGGGAACCAGAGAAGCCAGTACAGTGGCTCGAAGTCTCAAAAGTCTTAGAACCAAAGACATTTGACACAACTTGTGGTAAAAATCCTGTATCCCAGAAGGCTGCTAATGCAAGCCTGAGTCCAAGGCACCAAGCTGGAGTCTAAGCAGGACATGGCATCTCAATCCTGCTCTCACAGGTCTCAATAAACTTAAACAACTTTTGAGACATTCATGCATGAGTACAGTGTGTTCTCATCACATTTTTACCCCTTTCTTCTTCTGCTATTCCTCCTATGACCTACACACTCCAAAGGATGGAAGTTCGGTTCTAACTTTACCCTACTAATTTAGTATCAATAGAGTAAGCAGATACTGGCTTCACAGTCACTTGTTTCTTTTCTCAAACCCCAAGGTAAGGGGACATAGAGAATATGCCTCTAAGTACAACAGAATCAAACTTCGGTTGTAAGGCATTTGATGACACTATGTAAAGATATCTCACTGTGATTGGTTTAATAAAAACCTAATAGGTGGCAGGAGGTAAGCTAGGACTTGTGGGTAGAGAGAGCTCTGGAAAAAAGAAAAGTGGAGTCACCGTTGAACACAGGAGGAGCAAGACATGAAGGAGAGAGGTAAAGGCCAGGAGTCACATGTCACAAGTTATAAGCGCTAGTGGGATAAGCCTAAGCGATAGGCCTGAGCTTTTATACTCAATAATAAAAATCTGTGTCATTTTTTGTGAGCTGGTGGCCCAAAGAAAAATCCATTTACAAATTTCCACAATACAATCAAACTGTCTTTCCTTTTCAATTGATTAAAAAATAAACAAACAACAACAACAACAAAAAACCAGGGTCTCACTATGTAGCTTTAGCTGTCCTGAAACTTGCTATGTAGATCAGGCTGGCAATGAACCCACAGTTATACTCCTGCTCTGCCTCCTGAGTGCTGTGCACCAACACATTGAAATTCAATTAATTTGAATGCCAGGTATTTTATGCCTAATGTCACTGGACTTCCTGGGGACCCTTTCTGTCAAAAAGTCAAGTTCAAGAGCTTTCTTAAGGACTTTTTCTTTCAGGAATATTATTCCTACAAAGAATTAAAACAATCACATTTAAAATGTTATTTAAGCACTTGATGTGTGCTGAGTTGGGCAGTCCAGTCTACTGGGACGGCACCTCTCAGGTGAAGGGCAGAGCCAACTCTCCTATGCCTGTGGTGAGGAGGGGGGACAGCTTTCCCAAATAAATGGAACAGCTTTCTTATGAGGGACAGAGCCAGCTCTCCTGTTCTGGGGTCATCTGGGTAGCTGACACAACCCAACATCTACTCCATCTATGACCTGCTAGAGACTGTGAAGGGACTGGTTCTACAGTGCCATAGTCACAGGATCTCCATAACATGGGGAAATAGTAGGATATCCAAGAGGAGATTCAATGAACGTGGCAGTTTGAATGTAGTTAGCCTTGATAAGCTCTCAGGGAGTGGCACTATTAGGAGGTGTAGCTTTGTTGGAGCAGGGATGGCCTTGAAGAGGAAGTGTGTCACTGTGGGGGTGGGTTTTGAGGTATCCTATATGCTCAAGCCCTACACAGTGTCTCAGACCACTTCCTGTTGCCTACTGGATCAAGATATAACTTCTTCCACACTCTCAGCTCCTTCTGCAGCACCATGTCTGCCTGCATGCTGCCATGTCCCATCATGATGACAATGGACTAAACCTCTGAAACTGGAAGCCACACAATTAAATTTTTTCCTTTATAAGAATTGTGTGGTCATGGTGTCTCCTCACAGCAATGGAAACCTTAACTAAGACAGTAAGGGTCCAGTATTGGCTATGTACCAGGCTAGAGGCCTTGAACCTGACCAACAACACATTACACAATGAGAATTTGCAAATAAAGCTGTTTGGAAAAAGAGTCTACTACATGATACACAGTAGCTCCCAATGTCACTAAGACAAATGACAAGGTGATGGATAAGTGGGAAAGATGGAGAAGTGATTTTCATTTGTTTTTGCTTTTAAAATTAATACTCTCATTTTTATTTTATTCTTATCCCATCTTTTAAGTTTTTCTGGGGTGGGGAAACACTACAAGTGTGAAGGGCAGAAATGGAGGGACTGGAAGATGGGTGATATTGGGGTACATGAATGTGAAATTACCAAAGAATCAATAAAAAATAGTGGCCATGGGGAAAAAAGTTATTCAAGCAAATGAAAAACCAGAAGTACCCCTGTATTGCCTTTATTTCTGCAGAAAATATGCAGAAAATAGCTGGCTGAGGTAGAGGAATGGCAAGGGGGAGAGAACATGGGTGGAGCACCTGTTTAGGAGAATCTGTATAGGAGAATCTGTAAGAATGAAATGGTCCAGCTTCTTCTACTGAGTTACTGGTAACCACTGCTAGGAAAACAACATTTTTTTTCATCCTTAACTATGACTATAGTATATCACTACAATTGAGATGAAACTCCTTATGAAGAATGAGTTGTACAAGATAGTAAGGGATATTTGAATAGCAACGTGAATGAAGGGGAGACCCATTGGGATATCAGAGTGGTAAGTCACAGTAAGTGCTTTCTGTGTTCAAGACATGGCAAGGAGACCAGTGTATGTCTAGTACACAGAGTGAGGGGATGAGAGGTCAGTGACGGCTTCAGAGAAAGATAGCTTCTGAAGAGTAATTACTGTCAAGAAGTTGTAAAATAATGGTATAGTGGCTTACTCCTATAATGCCTGCAAGTTCAGGGCAAGTGTTGACTACATAGCCAGCTCTAAGTTAACTTTAAGGTAGCTTTGCCACAGTTCCATTTGGAAGTTCAAACCAAGGATTTTTCAGGTACACCAACAGAGGACAGCATGTACAATGGCTCCATTTAGGAGCGAAGAGCCTCCAAGTCATGTTAGTCTATTATACACAACAGACATTCATATTAGCAGTTATATCACTGTTACATGACTCACCAGTGCTTGTCATATAATAGTGATAGAAAGGCAGGAGATATCAGATCTTACCAACTTTACTGAAGGTTGCCAGCAGTGATGTCCAACCCTCAACCACTGACTTGACATGATCTACAAAGTTCACATTCAAAATCCAAACACTTCAGTAACAACAATCACACACATTCTCTCAAAATGTTTAAAATAAAAGTTCAATGTTTGTGTTGTTCTGCATTTGTAGCTATTCTCAGCTGCAAGCAGACAACAAACACATGATGGAGCTTTTGTTCCATTGGTATGATTTTCGGGTCTCTAAAAATGGGACATAATTTGTACAGTGTTCCTACACATGCCATACTATGCATAATTTGTTAAAATTTTGCAGAAAGCCAAGCCTGAAGTGTTGCTGGTGTGTTGGTTTGTTGATGATTAATGTGGACAGACATAATTCTCTTTTTATTAGAATCTCTCTTCCTGCATGAGGAGAAGGGAGTGAGGAGGAAGAATGCACCATGACATGCATGACTCAGAAAATGTATCCTGGGGTAAGGCACTGGCAGACACTGCCATATGGGTAAAGAATACTCCAGCCATTTCCCCCAAGGTCTGGAACAGTGGTACCTAAGCAGACATTTGTTATGGCTGCCAAGCACACATGATCCAAGAATGGCTTCCACTGAGCTTCCCATTTGGAGCGCAGATTTGTTTTCCATGACAGAAGAATGCACGAAATAAACATCTTTAAATGAAGATGCCTGTGTTTTAAAAATAGTAGTTACATATTTCTATCAATGTAGGTAAATTATGAAATGTTCATGGGCACCAGCATATCTTTAGGAGAAAGATAAGAGATCTATGCCAGAAAGCAGTGAATCATAAGATCTCTGGTTTTAAAACTTTCCACCTACCAAATGAAGCCAAATTAATAATTCAGTTAGCTATAAAATACCACAATCAATACAACAGCTTTTAACTCAATTGGAGCTTTAAGACAATTGCCCTCTAGACCACTCCATTCTCGCTTTGATGTGTGAGCACATGTGCTTGAGTGCATGCACACACATGCCACACACACACACACACACACACACACACACACACACACACACACACACTTCCCAATAAAAGATTGTATTTACACAGAAAAATTAAAAAAACGTACCATGCAACAAAAACAATGACAACCAAACACAAAGTAAGCGGTCTACTGATTTCCAACAGAAAACAAAGCAGCAGAAAGCAGTACACAGCTGATGAACTACCTGCAAGAAATATTAGCACGCACACTGCAACCTATATTCAGAAGGGGCTATTTCCAGCAAGTTCTCAAGTACTGTCAGTGTCCTATGTCCATGAACTCCACTCTAGATAACAGGCCATGAAGTAGAATACACAATGAGATGTCCTCAACTCCATATTGTGGGACAACTGTGCTATACAGGTTAAAATGACCCTAAAACAGGCCTCCACCACACTCCATTATGTTTACTGGGTAGAAGAAGCAATAATAAGATCTCACAAGGAAAAGTAAATAAACACAACATCCATAAAGTAGCCACTAATGTAAAATAAATCCACAAAAAATTTAAAATGTCAACTTTTTGAGAATGAGAAGACAAAACTTGAACAATCAAATTTGGGAGGGGGCTCCTTGTTCATGATTTCATAGACATAACAACAAAACAAAAGAAAATTAGTGAGATTAATCAAAGAAGACATTCTGTACTCTAGAGGAAATAATCAACAAGCAACCTGAGAAGATGTCCAATGGGAAAAATATCAGCAAACCACACATTTGGTTACAGGAAATCTACAAATTACACAAGGAGCACTTACATTCAATAGTTACAGATACACACCCTCATCACGCTTGGGGCAGAAGACTTAATATACATTACAGAAAGACAGACACACAAGTGACAAGTGCATGAAGAAAAGCTCCATTTACTAATCATCAAAGAAATTCAAATAAGAGCCATAGGAACATTTTGCCCCATTTCTGTAAGGGTGTCACTTACAAAAGAAAATGCAAATGCTGGTCAGCAGGTGGAGATAAATAGGCTTTATACACAGCTCTGGGATGGGGACACAGAAACACTACAGGTCCTCAAAAAAGTTCTACAAATGAAATTGCCATAGGATCCAGCAATCCCGCTTCTGCGTATTTATAGTCCAAAGGGTTAAACTCAAAGTCTCAAGGATGTTTCAAAGTTCACTGCAACACTATCTTATTTGGCATATTGCAGGGACAGTAGTAATAACCATCACCATTCAACAAATGGACAGAACTTAAAAATACTATACTAAGTGAAGTAAGCTACTCAGAAAAGCAAATAATATAACCCCACCTATACTCAGGCAAATTTCCCAAATCAAACCATGGATTGATAGTTGCCAGCAGCTTGGGGGAGGAGGACAATACCCATTATGCATGCATTTTATTGCTATGTTGTTCCATTAAGCAAGATGAGTCAGTACTGGAGTATTTACTGTACAGCATCTTGCTGTGCTTCCAGTCAGTAAAAATGATTGTACTTAAAAATCTGTTATCAGAGTAGACCTCAAGTTGTGTTCTTAGAAAATATGCATGAGAAAATTTTGTAAAAGTCAAAGAATCTCAACGTCTCATACCAAGGCTATGCCCACCTGGCTACAAGCTAGGATGGCAGCTGAAAGTCCTATCT
Source organism: Cricetiscus sungorus (assembly GCA_030556225.1). Lineage (NCBI taxonomy): Eukaryota > Metazoa > Chordata > Mammalia > Rodentia > Cricetidae > Cricetiscus > Cricetiscus sungorus. The sequence goes on along the minus strand of JANBXA010000411.1, from coordinate 6,903,299 downwards.
CTGAGGAACTAGTAACATCGTGTGAAAAGATGACAATTTTTTAAGAGGAATTTTCTATTATGCACAGCATGCTTTTCTAAGAACAAATTAGCAGTTAATAACATCAAATTCCTTGTGAATTACAATAATCCGAGACCCAGACAGTTTTCTTGGGAGTCTTCTGTGTGCATTAACTCCACAGACAGTTGCTTCTAGCTCCTTGCAATTCAACTAGTGTGGTTTGGGCTAGTTTAGGTTTGAACCAGTTGTCTTTAGTAGGCACTGCTCTGATCACTCTGGGTTAGTCCCACCAGGGGTTCTCTCTATAGATACTGCTATTTAAAGACAGCCTTGGTGTTCTAGTTTCTGGTTTCCTGATCCCCAGAAAAACTTGTCCTGTGCCAAGGATAGTAATCGCTCTGAAGATGCAGCCAGCCTAAGCTACATGAAACCCTGTACCAGAAAAACATAAAACAAAACCAAAAAAACAAACAAGAAAATCCGAGAATGGCAATGCACCTTCAAGGCCAGAAAGACTTTTATTTCAGCCTGTCTTAGACGTGCTGAATGTATGAACACCTTCAGCCCCTAGTGTTGGAGCAAAACTGATTTATGTGAAAGAACACAAATGACTATGTACTGTTAATCTTTGTATTAATACAGCTATAATCTAGGCCACTGTCCCTTCACTGCTACCTGGCCAGGTTCCCTAGCATGCTCCTTACGCTCATTAGATGTCACGTTCCCTCATTCTCAGCAGTATTCCAGGGAATTGGGGTCCTACAGCTGTCACCCTGGGTCCCCTTCCAGGGCTCCAGTTTATTTCTTGACTGTAATCTGCCCCTGTGACAACAGGATCTTCTGCTCCCCATGCTCCCCACGACAATCACCTCCTCTACAAAAGCACTGTCTCCTTTTCAGTGTCTTTTATTTCCCACAGAGCACTTGCCAACTTGACCTACCACTAGACTTCCAGGTTGGAGAGATCATCCAGACAATCCAATCCTTGTGGGCTGTGTGTTTCGAAAACCTATTCTTTCAGATGTGCTTTAACCCTAGTCTGCTAAATTCCATATGCTCTGAAGATTGAGTTAGATATTCATTTCTTAGCCCTGAAATTATTATCAAAAGCTCTGTGAGTGCTGGGATAGCTCTGCAGGTATACACATGCTGAAGCATGAGGACCCATGTTCAGAGGGGCAGAATTCCCACAAATCTGACCACAGTAGTGCTGCCCCTTGGAAAAGAGTGGATCAGTCAAATCCCCAGAAACGAATTGTAGCGAGATATTCTGTCTGCACCTGTGGCTTAGGCCATGCCCATTGGGGCGGAGACAGGGCCGGATGGGAGCGGAGAGAAAAGGTTGGGAGAGGGTCGGGCCGCCCCTTTTGGGTGGTGGACACTGAAAGGCTCAGGATCTGCTGGAACCCGCTGCGTGCATCTGCCTATGTTGTGAGTTATTTCTCCCTTAATAAACTTCTGTTCGGCCTAATTGTTTATCCTGATTCTTATTAAATCACAATATCTGGTGTCAGAAGCGGGATTTGGATTTTCACCGGACCTGGCTTTCGCCCAGGTGATAGAGGTGGGAAAGGTGGCGGAAGCCAAGCCGCTCCCTTCCCCCACCATCCCTGAACGGGCAGGGTTCCTTGCCTAACTAGGTGGACTCACCACAAGTTGTGGGACAGTTGCCTCTGCCATCCAACCCCTTTACCTCCACAGCGGCCCTGAGAAGGCACTCCCTGCTTCTCATATTTTGCCCATTTCCCCACTTTGCATTCGCGCCGCCGCCTGGCGCCTGCCCTGGCGCCCGCCTTGCTTGTGTGTTTCCTGCGGCCATAGCCCCGTGGTCCCAGCAATTACACAGGGTCCTTTTACTTATTCGTTTAACAAATTCTTGCTTGCTATAGTTTGTTAAGAGCTATTCTGCAGGGACTGAATCAGAAGAATCATCTGCTGGCAAACGCTATTTGGCGGTTACGGCTGGAGGTGTTGAGATCTGCAAATAAAAGAACCAAAGTTCCAGGAGAGCAGAATTACACCTAAGGTAATTGCAACATTCTTTGCAATTTAAGTTGATATAATATCTGAGATCAATTGTCCCATAGCTATGGCGGATAATCTTACAATGCAGGACTTTAGAAATTCCTTTACTTCTTGTATAGAAGGAATTTTAACAGAAGAAAATCATGACTTAACCAATATATACATTTTTCTTGTAATAGCAATGGGTTTCATCATTATTATGATATTTTTAAAGAAATGGTTTGAGACTAGGGCAAATAATAAGGAACTTGTAAAAACCATAAGAGAGTTAGTAACAAGGATTCAAATTGTAGAAAATGACAACAGAGAGCTAAAAAACAGAACGCAGAATATTGAAAATGACAACGGAGAGCTTAAAATTGGAATGCAAAACATACAATGTTTAGAAGAAAAGATTCAGAATATTGAAGATGGCAATAGAGAGCTGAGAAACAGAACACAGAATATTGAAAATGATAATGGAGAGCTGAAAATTAGAACGCAAAACATAGAATCCTTAGAAAAAAAGGTTCAGAATATTGAAAATGACAATGGGAAGCTGAAAATTAGAACGCAAAACATAGAATTATTAGAAAAAAAGGTTCAGAATATTGAACATGACAATGGAGAGCTTAAAATTAGAATGCAAAATATAAAATGTTTAGAGAAAAAGGTTCAGAACATTGAAGATGTCAATAGAGAGCTGACAGATAGAATGCAAAATATGGAACATAAAAATGACCAACTAGAAAACAGAATTTGTTTCATAGCTGATAACTCAACAACCAAAACAGAAACAATGCAATGCATTACCATGCTAGCAGAAACGGCTCGTTCCTGGTTGGACGAATCTACTAATAAGGTTAAAAAACTGGAACATCAGATGGAAAGATTAGCAGATAGAATCTGTTCCATGTCTGAGGATAATGACAAGCTGGCAGATAGAATGTTGTTTCTGGAAGGCAGTTTACATGCCATTCAGATTATATCTAAGGATGAGAATATTAAAAACATGGAATCATTTGTAGTTGGAGAAAGTAATAAACTGACTGATGCAGTGAAGTCTCTAGAAACTTATGTGGTTCAAGAAGTTCAGACACTCAAAGAAACAATGGTGAATAGATTTCAGGCCTTAGAAGATCATCGATCTGACATATCAGAAGGAGAACTACAGGGAACAGGGCATGAAAGAGTGTTAAAATTTTCTACACCATTTAGGGTCAGGGGAGTTTTCCCTGTATCTGTTAATGAAAAACCAGAAACGAAAAAACACCCAAAAGGTGGTGTTGCCTATCAGTGGGAACCAATAAGTATGAAAGATTTAAAAGGTATAAAGGAAGCAATAGTCTCTTATGGTATGCACTCACCATATGTGAAGCAGTTAATAGAATCATGGGCAAGGAATAACAAGGTAACCCCTAAGGATTGGGATCAATTGATATCCGCTGTCCTTGAAAACTCCTCTCAATTAGAATGGAGGGCTTTATGGAGAGAGGAAGCAAAAGCTCTTGAACTTCAGGGCTTGAAGAAAGGTTATAAAGCTTCCCAAGATAAAATCCTTGGTGAGGGTATTTATGCTGACCCAGAAACCCAAGCTGCCTATGATGAACATATCTTGTCTCTATGCAGTACAGCAGCTCTGAATGCTTGGGATAAGGTTCATGAAGTAGGGGAAAAGATAGAATCCTATGTCAAGATAAGGCAAGGACCAAGAGAAAAATTTACTTCATTTCTAGAAAGATTGTCTAGAGCAGTGCAATTAGAGGTAGCAGACATAGAAACTAGGGAAGTACTTATAAAAACATTAGCTTATGAAAATGCGAACCCTCGAGGCAAACAAGTGCTTTGGCCTTTAAAAACTCGATCAGCACCTTTAGTTGACTGGGTTCTATATACAGCCAACATGGAATATAATGATAATAGCACTGAAACTTGGGTAGGAGAGGCCATATCTAATGGTATGAGAAGACATCAAGATAACAGAGGTTTTAACTATGTTGACACTGATGCTTGGGTAGGAGAGGCCACATCTAAAAATCCGAGAAGACATCAGGATAACAGAGATCCTAACTATGAGGACATAGCAGCTTGGCTAGGAGAAGCCATCTCCAAAGGGCTGAAAAAGATATCACAATGTCAGATGTTTTAACTGTGGTAGGAAAGGACATCTAAAAAGAAATTGTAGGCAAATTATTTCTAGAAATAACACTCCCAGGAATGAATCTAACAGAAGGCCTCAGCCTTCTGGGTTATGTAGAAGGTGTGGCAAAGGCCGACACTGGACCAATGAATGTAGATCGACCAGAGACAAGCAAGGAAACCCTTTACCATCGGGAAACTCCTTGGGGGGCCTCTCGAAGGCCCCCAAGCCAAAGATGGTCCGAACATTCCCAGTCACAATGGAGGACAATCTCCCACAGGACAATTAGAAAATCCAGTGCCTACTGTAAAAACTCATACTGCTCTGGATGACATACTAAAGATGGAATTTGAATCAAACTTGAGTAAAGGAAACAAAAAGCGTATATTTTGGCAAACCTCTATAAATAGTCATAGGCCTAGATTGATAGTTAAAATGAATAACACACTGTTTGAAGGTTTACTGGACACGGGAGCTGATGTAACTATCATAACTGATAAATCCTGGCCTCCTAGATGGCCCCTGCAAGAGGTAAATGTTCAATTCTTAGGGATTGGAACCCTGTCTCAGGTAAAACAGAGCACGAGATGGATTGAATGTGTAGGACCAGAAGGACAGAGAGGAAGTTTGAGACCATATGTGGCCGATATAGCAATAAATTTATGGGGTCGTGATCTATTACAGCAATGGAATACACAGATTAACATTCCTCCAATAATGGATAGGAACCATAAACGACCTCATGATTGTGGAAAGGGTGTTATAAGGTACTATTCAAGACAGACACCAAATATCCAGGCTGTACAAAAACAGAATGCAAGCGCTAAACAAACAGAGGAACCAAAAGCCCTACCCTTAAAATGGTTAACAGAGGAACCTGTCTGGGTAGGGCAATGGCCTATGACCTCTGAGAAGTTAGAAGCTTTAGAAAACCTGGTACAGGAACAGCTAAATGCTGGACATATCGAGGAATCAACCAGCCCTTGGAATTCTCCTGTATTTGTTATCAAAAAGAAATCTGGTAAATGGAGAATGCTTACAGACCTGAGAGCCATCAATAAAGTTATTCAGCCAATGGGTTCTCTACAGCCTGGAATGCCCTTGCCTTCTTTGATACCTAAGGAATGGCCTATTATAGTTATTGACTTAAAGGATTGCTTCTTCACTATACCTTTACAGGAACAAGATAAAGAGAAATTTGCCTTCACGGTACCTAATTATAATAATTCTCAACCGGTGAAGAGATATCAATGGAAGGTTTTGCCACAGGGAATGCTAAATAGCCCCACTCTATGCCAATATTTTGTACAAAAACCACTGGAAATAATTCGTGAACAGTTTCCACAATCCATAATTTATCATTACATGGATGATATATTGTTAGCTGATTCTAAAATAGAAACATTAGAAAAAATGTTTGAGAAAGTAAAGGAAGTTTTACCTCGTTGGGGATTACAAATTGCTCCTGAAAAAATACAAAAAGGAGATTCTATCAACTACTTAGGATACAAAATAGGTCTACAGAAAATTAGACCACAAAAAGTACTGATGGGAGATGTTATTCTGTATATATGTTTCTCATACTGGTTAATAAAGCACTGTGGCCAATGAGATAGCAAGATAGGCGGGGCTAGGAGACCAGGAGGAGGAGAGAGGAAGTAGTAGGGGTCGAGATGTAGCCTGGGAAGAAGCAGGAAGTCTGCCACGCGGCTCCCCGATAAGACGACCACGTGGAAATACTTAGATAAGTAGAAATGGGTTAATGATTAAGACAGAGCTAGCCCATAAACAATAATGGTAACTGGCCAACAGGATTGTATCAAATACAGAGTCTCTGAGTGTTATTTGGGGCACATGTGGTTGCAGGACAATGGCGGCAGGACCAGGAGGCCTGCGGGGGAACCTGCCTTAACAAAGTACAGATTAGGAGAGATCGTTACCAGACTCTTAATGATCTTCAAAAATTACTAGGAGAGATCTCTCAACTACAAACCATTATTGGAGTAGAAGGGCATGATTTGAAAAACTTAAAAATGACCCTAAAAGGGGACAAAGACTTGAATAGTCCACGAATACTATCAGCTGAGGCTGAAAAGGAATTAGAATGGGTAGAAAAGAGGATATTAGAAGCACATGTGGACCGTGTGGATCCAAAATTAGACTGTATTCTGGTTATATTACCATCTAGAGAATATCCTTCAGGGATTTTGATGCAGAGGGAAGATATCATATTAGAATGGATATTTCTACCACATAAACAGAATAAAAAACTAAAAACATATATAGAAAAGATCTCTGACCTGATTATAAAAGGTAAATTAAGACTTCGTCAACTGACAGGAAGGGACCCAGCAGAAATCATAGTACCTTTGACTAATGAGGAAATTTCCTCCTTATGGAAAGATAATGAATATTGGCAGAGAGCATGCAGTAACTTTTTGGGAATGATTAGCAACAATTATCCCAAAACTGAAAGGATAAAATTCATAAAGAAAACGATTTGGATCCTTCCACGCATTGTAAGAAAAACACCTATCTCTGGAGTTCATACATTCTACACTGATGCAAACAAATCAGGAAAGGCAGGATATAAATCAGGTAAAATAAGTAAAGTGGTTCAAAGCCCTTACAATTCTGTACAAAAGGCAGAATTGTATGCCATTCTCATGGTACTTATGGATTTTACAGAACCTCTCAATATAGTTGCTGACTCTCAATAAGCAGAAAGAATCGTCTTACACATTGAGACTGCAGAATTTATTCCTGATGGTACAGACTTAACTTCATTGTTTATACAGTTACAAGATACTATCCGAAAGAGGATTCATCCTATGTATATAACACATATTAGATCCCATACGGGTCTGCCAGGTCCTCTAGCACAAGGCAATGATGAAATTGATCGGTTATTGATAGGAAGTGTGCTAGAAGCATCAGAGTTTCATAAGAAACACCATGTGAACAGCAAAGGTTTGAAAAAGGACTTTTCTATCACTTAGCAACAAGCCAAGGAAATAATAAGGAAATGTCCTACCTGCTCATTCTATAACCAAACTCCTTTACCACCAGGCAGTAACCCTAAAGGTATGAAAAGAAATGAAATATGGCAAATGGATGTGTTTCACTTTGTAGAATTTGGAAAATTAAAATATGTGCACCATACTATAGATACATTTTCAGGGTTTCAATGGGCTACTGCTCTGAGCTCTGAAAAGGCTGAGTCTGTTATTACACACCTATTAGAGGTAATGGCCATTATGGGCATACCTGCACAAATAAAAACTGACAATGCTCCGGCATATGTTTCCAACAAATTGAAACAGTTTTTTGAATATTATAACATAAAGCACATAACTGGTATACCACACAATCCTACAGGACAAGCAGTAATTGAGAGATCCAATCGTACCTTAAAGGAAATGCTCCATAGACAGGCAGGAGTAACCAAGACACCCAAACACAGATTACATAATGCTTTATTAACATTAAACTTTCTTAATGCTAATGAAAAAGGACAAACAGCTGCTGAAAGACACTGGACAATAGAAAAAACTTCTGAACTAAATCAGCCGGTGTACTTCAAGGATGTATTGACCTCAGTATGGAAACCAGGATATGTGTTACGTTGGGGTAGGGGTTTCACATTTGTATCTACAGGAGAAGAAAAGCTATGGATACCGTCTAAGTTGATCAAGATCCGAGTTGAACAAGAGAAACATCTTACTGAAGAGGAATGACAAGTCATTCAACAAATTGGGTCCCACAAAATGTGTGGAGACCTCTCAAAGGTAGGGGAAGTGTTCTTTTCTTGTCTTTACAGTAAAACAGAGAACACCTATCTTCAAACAACCAAGAGACAAGGAACATGTAGGTACCTACAGAAGACAGCTCTCCAGAAAGAATCACTTAATGAAGAGGAATCTGATTTATGGTAAAAATATTTAAGTCTAATAAACTGTTTCTATATGGAAATCTATTTCTCTTCACTATTTGGTATTCCTGTAGTCCCGATTCATATAAATCAATGCTGGCTTTGGTGTTGGATTTGGCTTTCCTTCTCTAAATTCAAGCATGTTGTTAAGATTGAATTCACAGTTTCTGCTTTATATCAAGAAGCCAATTGATGTAAGGCAGAAGAAAACAAAATCTAAGGACTCATATGTTTATATGCACTTTTTCTCTCTGAAATCCTCATTTTCTCATATACATGTTAATGCTTATTGTTGCCTTTCCCCTAATGCATACCGTAAAACTTGAAAATTTTACTTTGATATTGATATTTAAGTTTTCCACAAGGAATAATAACAGTTCCCAACAGCAATCCTTGAACACTCCGGAAGGAAGATGGGGCCCCAAATGGACATTTCCATTCTACTCACCCTGATGCATCTGAACTACAAACTTCACCCTTTGGGTTTGGGACTGCTTTGCTCAAGACAACTCCTGACTAGCTAGCTGTAATGGTGCACCTTCTTATTACAACCTGGCCAGAGTTCCAAAAAGAAATTCAGTCAAGCATTTTCTGCCACACTATGAATACCTACATATGTCACAGCCAATTCTGTTGAAAAATTTGGTTGCTAAACATTTTCTCCCTACAGGATCCCATGGAGCAATCATCGTCCCATTTCAGCAGGAAGTAATCTTAAGATAACGACGCCCCTCTCCCCACTCTTGGAATTTAGGGATAATATTCATCTTCATAGGGTTGGTTTTAGTTACTTGGGGTTGGGTATGGAAAGTGATATTTAGACTCGGTTTTATCTCTTTTAGACAGGAATAGGGTATGGTTGGGAAAGGTATGGTTCAGTATGATATAGGTAGATTGGCCTACCTTCTTGTGAATTGTTTAGTAAGAGTGAGATATTAGTATTTCAGCTTACACTGTTATATATTCTTATCTGTGGTAATCTATATACTGGAAGAATTGTATATTATATTTTGTCATATTGTGTGAAATCTTCCCATTTATGTTTCATGCACATTATTCTCCCTATATTCTATGTATGTATACTTTGTTTGAGTTCAAGACATTTTGTATATTGACACGGTTTAGGATATTTATCTTGCTGCCCTCTTGTCTAGACATTTCTACTCTACCTCTACTTTAGGAATTTACATGTGCATAATTATATTGTTTAGGTGTGTATCCTTGCTTTTCTCAAGGAAGTTTTAATCAGGTTTTTAGCTAAGTTCCTGAGAATTATAGATCATCCTCACCCGTGTTTCCTTTGCCTATGAGATTAGTCAGACATAGATGCTTAATCTCCAATCACTTCATAGACCTGCAGAACACAGCATTTAAATGTTTTAATATTAGTACTCCGTTGACATGAGACACTGTTGCTCCTGACAGCACCATGCACTTTCCCGAAAGTATGTTGGACACTGTCATTGCTCCTTCTGGAGTTCACCTTCACTTTGGCCATGGCCTCTTGGGCAAGGAACTGCCCCTACCTTGACAACTGTTCTGGACATGCGGTCCTATGTGCTTGCAGGAGACAAACAGAAGACTGCTGAACCTTGCCAAGTCAGGGTAAGACAGCCTTTCTTCCTCCCTGCTATTGTTGTGATCTGTCAGGTACTCTTGGCCTTAGCCAAAACAGGCTGTACCAACATTGCTCTGAGACCTTGGGTGACTGTCCAGGTAGCTTGCTGTTTCTGTCTTCGAGGCATCTTTTGGAAGTTGCCCATCCGCACTTCCTGTCTATCCTAGTATTGCTATTTTCCTTCTCAGGTCTTGATGAGGTTGTAGATTAAACCATCACAACTATTATTCTCTCTTCCTAGTTAGATAGATTAGGTACTAGGCTTAAGCTTTCTAGCTTAGGATAACTCTATTGTAAACTCCGTTATGCCTTCACTCTAGGACTAGATATGTAGGTCGTTTTGTTCTCGATTTTCCTTTTCTTAGAGCACACTTGTTATTCACTGTTTTGTATATAGTTTTGTATCAAACCCAAATCTTTTCTTTAGACTAAAAGGGGAATTGTAGCGAGATATTCACCTTGTCTGCACCTGTGGCTTAGGCCATGCCCATTGGGGCGGAGACAGGGCCGGATGGGAGCGGAGAGAAAAGGTTGGGAGAGGGTCGGGCCGCCCCTTTTGGGTGGTGGACGCTGGAAGGCTCAGGATCTGCTGGAACCCGCTGCGTGCATCTGCCTATGTTGTGAGTTATTTCTCCCTTAATAAACTTCTGTTCAGCCTAATTGTTTATCCCGATTCTTATTAAATCACAATAACGAATGTACGCAGTTGTCTTGAAAAAGGAATAAAACAAGGACTGACGTGAGGTTGACCTCTGACCTGGACATGTGCTCCTCCTCCCAATAACAAAGAGATCTGCAAGTGTTTCAAACATAACAAAACTGCACTTCAAGATTCCCAAAGATCCTGACTCTTCAAAACCAAGTGGTTTAATACTAGTGTGGTCTCATGTGACTGAAAATACTTACAGAAAATGGTCCTTGTGTTAGTTACATAAGGAAGTATGTTTACACAAGTACAAATGAACTCATGAATATTCTCATGTCTAATTTGATGATGATTTAAGTGGCCCTTAGACTTCTAAGCTTTGCTTCTGAACAACTTATATTTAATACAATTTCACCTTCCTGGTACAGTTTTCGTTTTATACAACATCACTGCCTATTTTTATGTAAAGGCCGTAAGCACTGTTTACTGGTTTAACAATGAACAAGTCTAACTGTGCAGTAATCAGAGTATCACTTTTGTACCTGGCATCATCTTGAAGTGCTTCAGTAACACATGAGCGGTCATCCAAAATTTCCCTTCTCTCTGTTCTGTTCTAATAAATGACAGAAACAGAGTGGGAGAGAAGCTAGGGAGGAGCCGGGAGGAGCAGAGAGAGGGAAAACCATATTCTTATTATACTGTATGAGATAAGAAACTATGTTTAGTAGATGGGGAAATTAAAGTTTAAAATATTTGAGGAAAAGTTTAAGACATTATACTTGGCTAGGTGTGGAGGTTCACACCTATAATTTCAGCATTTGGGAAGCTGAGGCAGGGAAGGGTCACAAGTTTGAGGTTGCTAAGACCCTGTCTCAAAACAACAACAAAAATGACAATAAAGAAATCATGCTGACAATTTGCTTAAATTTTGACTATATTTTTAAGTGATTGATTAGAAAGCTGAAAAGCCCAACCCATCTATCCTTAAAGTAGGTCCCTTTGGAAGTTCATGCTTCTCACGAGAATGCAGAAGTAAAAAAATAAAATAAAATAAAATAAATCAAAGGCAGAGCAATAGACAAACTCACTGGGTGGGTGGTGCATAGGGAAGACAGTAAGGGGTTAAATGGGGTCACAATACTTTTATAAGTTTTAAGTATGTCACAACATTTTCAAGTGTGGGTGTGTGCATATCTCTCTCTCTCTCTTTCTCTCTGGGTGTGTGTATGTGCGGGTGTGTGTGCTTGTATGTGTGTATCTGTGTGTGTGTGTGTGTGTGTGTGTGTGTGTGTGTCTCAGTGTGTATTGCAGGGGTGTGTGTGTGAGTGTGGTGTGTGTGAGTGTGTGTGTGTGTGTGTGTGTGTGTGTTTATGCATGTGTTCATGTGCAAGCAGATGTACATGCCCAAACAGGCACATATATGGGGAGGACAGAGGTTGATATTGGGTGGGTGCCTTCCTCAATTGCTCCCTACCTTATTTTTTGAGACAGGGTCTCTTCTGTACCCAGAGTTCAGTGATTTGTTAGGATGAGTAGCCAATGAGATCCAGGAACTCATCTGCCTCCTCTTGTCTCTTCCTCTCTGGATCAGGGTTAGAGATGGTCTGACTTTTATGTAAGCACTGGGAATCTCAACTAGATCTTCAGGCTGTGTGGCAAGAACTCTCTCAACTAAGCCATTTCCCTAGTCATTCAAGGAGTATCTTGAACAAAAATACTACTTATAATTAAAGTATATCAAGAAAAGGCAACTGCCATTTAGAAAGGTCAGTCATCTGAGAAAGAAAGAGAGATAAGCTCAGTAGGTAAAGAAACTTTTAACCAAGCCTAAAAACCTGAACTCAATCCTGGGGTCCTGCATGATGGAAGGAGGAAACCAACCCCCAAGTATGCACTGTGGTATCTAATCAATAATTAATGTGGGGGAAAAAAGAGTAAGATCGCACTGTTGTAACTTACCATACTCAGCCTTTTATTGAAAGGGAAATTTTCTATTAACTAGTGACAAGAAGGAAGGGAGAGACATGTCAAGAGTTTCATCTAATTCTCACTTTCTGTGGTAAGGCACTCAACAGAGGAAACCAGGGTCCCCTGACTTGGGTTCTTTGCATGAGCACCGGGCATGCCGAATTCCATCTGTTTGGACTTCTTCCCTAATGTACTAATTATTTTCACTCCCCAACTGCAGGCTGTACCATCTAACTTTTCTGAAAATCCTGGGAATTTGTAATGCTGCGAAATTATTCAGGTCACCGTTTCTATTCCAGGTAAAAGAGAACTTAGTATAACAGGTTATTATTCCTATCTTTGTCTTTTGGGGGAGGATATAATATAGTAACATCATTTCCTCCTTCCTTTTCCTCCAGTCAAACCCTCTTTTATACTCCACGTTGCTCTTTTTCAAGTCTGTAACCTCTTTTTTCATTGGTTGCTGTTCAATGAAATCTATGTATATACATTTATATTCCTAAAAATAACTTGCCAGTCTCAGTGTTCCTAGGTTGCCTGTAGTTCTTTATGTAGGGTTAAGGCCTCATGGTCTTTCCCCTGTCCACTTTGACATGTCTACTGTCATCCTTATTTAGCTCATTTTTAGGCAGTCATATTGGTGAGACTTCATGGGTACAACTTCTGACATTAGACTCCCAAAATATTATAGGCCAATACTATGGTTCTTGGTTGCCCTGAGAGGTATAAAATAAGTTCCTGTTGCTGAAGACACTTCACTTCAGACTTCCTTCCTGGGGACTAGCTCTCATGATGTCAGGAGGCTCCATGAAAGCTTTCAAAGGAAGGAAGCAACCAACTACCCAGCTATGACACCTATGAACCACTACAGCATGGTATGATAACCGTAGTATGCAGTAGTGGTTGGTGGTAACCAACATCTCTCTAAATGGACTTAAGACCTGATAAATGAGAGAGAAATCGTGCCTGGTACTAAAAACCTAATCAACTACCCAAGGCTAGTGAAGTATGGGTCTTAGAGAAGAAGCTACAATCACTACTTTACTAAACCAGCATAATTCCCAATTACATATTACAGCCTAAATATTTGTCCTTATTCCCACTGTTAAGTGTAGTCCACATCTCTCATCAAGGAAACTCCACTCTGAAACTGAGGGAGACAATTACAGAAAGCTACAACCAATCAAAATACAGGGTTGTGGAGCCCAGTCACAATGGATACATCTGCAAAATGCCAAGGACCAAGGGACATTTTCTCAAGAAGAAGTGAAAAGATTGTGAGGATCAGAGAATCAAGAAGGAGGTATTTTCTATTTTAGTAATCTGTAACTGTAATATCCACATGGTTTCTAAACTCTCATTTTCTTTAAGTGGAGGCCAATCTGCTTAGCAACACCGATAACCTGACCTGAACATGAAGCCGCTTTGGACCAGTAGTCCAAAGCTACTGACCCACATAACGGAGGAACAAACAAACTGCAATTGTATTAGGCCCATGGATGTTGGGAAAATATTCGGTAACAGATAATCAATGTAGCAGTCTTAAAGGTCTGGGTAGAGGATACAAACAGAGTAAAGCTTATGAACTTTAATAAGACAAGAAAAGAAACTAAATAAAAATAGGTAAATTTATCCTTCTGTTTTCACCCAACAATTCCATAACAAATTGATATCAGAAATAGAAAATGAAGGATTATCTATAAGAATCATTATATTACCCAACAACTCACTATAAAAATATTGTCTGAACATTTCAAAAATGTGGATTTTTTTTTTTACTTGTCAGATGGCTCATGTTTTAAGAAACTCACAGTTCTGAAAACTTCCAAAAGGCAGATTAACACAAAGTATATACTACATGATGTATCCGTCAAAAGTGTCTACAGTTAGTATTTTGCCTTCACACACACTTAGAAAATAGTTCCTACACGGTATCCACTCTTTTAACAACTGTCAAAATCCAAAGCACTGTGTTAAATGTCATCCATGGAGGACTGAAAGATACCTAGTTTAATAATTTTTTTTTCTTACTTAACAGAAATAGGTAACAGAGGCAACAGGACGCATTTGGGGAGTCATACCTAAGAAAAAAACCTACTGTTATCTACACAGGTGATTGAAGGCAGTATAAAAAAGATGTCCTTTCACGGAATGGCTCAATATGTGGTCAGTATTTCAAAAGCATGCTCTGGGGGTGAAAGAATAATCCAGACAAGCAAGCATGAGAGAAAGGATCAGGAGATAAAAGGGAATAATAACGGAGCTGTTGCCCACTAATACAGACTGAGAAGAAAGGAAAGACTACTCAGTGTTGTGGAATATTAGTTTAGCTATGCAAAGATGTGCTGTGTTTGTTTAAATATGTAAAGATTGTTGCATTTGTTTAATTATATAAACATGTGCTGCTGCTATTTTACCTTGCCTGCCTAACGCACCTGATAGGTCTAATGAGATGCTAATGGCCTAGCGAGGGAGGAGGTGTTAGCATTTAGGCATTTGTACTATCTTGTCCTTGGAGTTCTGTCAGGACAAGCTCTCAGCTGCAGCCACTAAGAGCACCACCTGTGCACATTCACTGTGTTCCCTTTCTCATTTTCTCTCCCTCTCTGTCCCCCCCTCTTGCTCTTTCACTCTCTCACTCTGCTCTCTCACTCTTTGTCTCTCTTTCTGCCCCTCTTTTCTCTCTTCTGCTGCTCCTGTCCCCAGAGGCGCATCTCTCCCCTCCCCTTTCCCCTAATAAAAAACAAAACAAAAACCAAAAAAAAAAAACCAAACAAAAAAAAAACACCCTCTGCTTGCCCTCTTATATGGTAGCTTTCTCATGCCATTTTCTTTAAATTACAACAGGAAGTATAGGTCGGACTTTGGGCAGTGATAGTACAGAAGAGGAGGAATTTGGGCTCAGGGGAAGAAAGAAAAAGAGACACCCAGGAGATGTTGGGTCTAGTTAGCCAGAAAATGAAGAACCTGGAAAGTAGGACACACAGAATGAAAGAAAGGTAAAAAGCCCCCAGGCAAAACAGATGAACAGAAACAGGTTAAATTAAGTTAAAAGAGCTAGTAGGCCTAAAGACCTAAGCTAAGGTCATGCATTCATAATTAATAAGTCTCTGTGTCTCTATTTGGGAGCTAGTTGGCAGCCCGAAGAAAATTCCAACTACAAGTTAGGGAAGCCAGCTGGGAGACATGAGCAAGTGGGCAGAAGAAGAAGAGGGAAGAAGAAAGAAGAAAAAGAAGGAAAAAGGAAGAAGAAAGAAGAAAGGAGAAAGAAGAAAGAAGAAAGAAAGAAGAAGGAAGAAGAAAGAAGAAAGAAGAAAGAAGAAGAAAGAAAAAGAAAAAAGAAGGAAGAACAAAGAAAGGAAGAAGAAAAAGAAGAAGAAGAAGAAGAAGAAGATGAAGAAGAAGAAGAAGAAGAAGAAGAAGAAGAAGAAGACGACGAAGAAGAAGAAGAGCCGCCTATGTAGTATCAAAATAAGTAGGAACTTCACAAGCATCAACAGAAAGCAGGGAGGGGCGTGTCTTAGGAAGACATGGAGGAAACATCAAAGGACAAGCACAAGGCTAAGTCTTTATTAAGCTAGTGGTGTGATGATGTCACACCTTCCAAAGTCAATCTCATCTCAGAAGGACAGCTGTCTGTGAAAGATGTTCAGATTCTGGACGATCCCATTTTTGCTGCTAGAGATCAACATAACTTCATACAGGGTAAATACTTAATTAGTTTATTAAGGACATCAAGAATTGCCCTAAAGATACTTCTCAGGACACACTGTTTCTTGGGCACTCTCTCGGCTGGCCACTCCCAAGAGACCCTCTTAGTTTTTCCTTGGTGCACTTTCCTGAGGACCTTTTTGAACTTCCCTGATGCAAAATGTCCTATGTCCTTAGGGATGACCCAGTGACTGTATATGTTGTTTCAGCTTTGTAACACACCAGCTATGGATTCTACCTAAACTGCATAATGGAAAACATACTGACATTACAAATTAGCCTATGTATGTGACTTCTTTGCAGCAAATCACAGTTTTTTATTGTCTCACTTGGAAGCAGATGTTGGATTATGTACGGAAACCTATGGCTGCTGGAATATACCCGCCAATGCTTTCCAAGAAAATCTTGCATAACAATAGTTTTCATTTTCTTTATGATAGCATGACGTCACCAATGATTGGGCATTTTACTACGTAAAGTGCATATTATGTAAACATTTCTCAGTTTGGTTATACTAATGAGCCTGAAAGAAATGTATATTTGGCCTGGACCACATGACGACCATTGCTACTTGATCCAGCATTTCAACTTTTCAGGTCACAATTCTGCAGCATTACTTTGTATGGGTTTTAGATGAAAATATGTAATGTGGCAACCTCTTTAAACAAAATAATTCTTTGGAGAAATGCCAGCCACCATGAAACCATATAGTATAAACGATTCTGCATACAGAAATCCCCATTGTGCCCTCCTCATTACACCAAGGAAAGGAAAGTTAGAGATTTGCTAACTGAACACACCTGAGCTCAGGATGAAAAGCACACAATCCAGATGCAGAGCCTGAAGCTGTCAAGGCCAAGAGCACAGTTGATAAGTATGGAGAAATCAGAATGGTACAGTATAATAAAGAGTAAGACATCAGGACCTTCCCTTTTGGGAGCTTATGAGGGAAACAGGCCCATGTAGTCCGACTCAGACAGAAAGGAATGTAATTAGGGAAGAGCTCAGTGCAAACACTGCATCATGCCCCTGGAAGGCTGACAACTGTTTTTAAATGCAGTGGAGAGTCTGATCCCCAGAAGTCGTTCTTTTCCCAAGGTCAGGTATTTGGATAAGGACGTCCATTCCCTCAGTTCCTGAATAAAGTTCCTGCTAGCTAAAAGCAATCATTCTCCTTATCCCTGACAAGAGGAACCTGTGGCCTACCCATTGCTGTAAGAGGGTACCTGGTTAAGTTACTAAACCTTTGAGAACAACAGGCATTTAGATACTTGCTCAACTTACTGCTTTTGTCTCAGGAAAAATTATGTAATGAAATATGTATGTATATATGTATATATGTATGTATGTAATTTTTTATTTAGATTAGAAACAGGTTTATTTTACATATCAATCCTAATTCCTGCACACTCCTGCTCCCCCCCCACCAACCCCCATCCCATCCCCTTTCTGTTCCCCAGGGAGGGTGAGGCCTTCCATGGGGGATCTTCAAAGTCTGTCATATCATTTGGTGCAGGGTTCAGGCCCTCCACTATTGTGGTTTAATAAGAATCAGGATAAACAAATAGGCCGAATAGATGTTTATTCAGGGAGAAATAACTTACAACCTAGACAGATGAACACCAGCAGGTTGCACCAGATGCTCTCCTCTCTACATCCCTCCAGCAAGAGCATTCTCCAGCTCGTCCTCAGACGAGTTCCATGGGTCACTTCCGCCCCTGGCTCCACCCCCCAAGAGGCCATAGCCAAAGTGAGGATGAACTCCAGAAGGAGCAACAACAGTGTCCAACATATTTTCTGGAATTGCATGGTGCTATCAAGAGCACCAGTGTCTCATGTCAACAAAGTAGTAATATAAAAACATTTAAATGCCATACCATGTTCTGTCCGGCCCACTCTCTGGTAAGATGAGCCATGTGGAAATACTTAGAATAGTAGAAATGGGTTAATCATTAAGATAGGGCTAGCTGTAGCGAGATAGTCACCTTGTCTGAACGTGTGGCTTAGGCCACGCCCATTGGGGGCGGAGACTAGCAAGACTTCTTGGTAACAGCATTTTTTCCATTGGATTTGTTTTGTTGTAGACAGATATTTGTGCAGATCCTTTAAGGGAGGTTTCCAAAATTAGCATAAGCGGCAAAAAAAACCGCCTTGTTTTTAAAGAGCTCTGCTAATAATTCATTGGTGTGTACGGGAGCGGCAATGAAGGTTTACACTGTGTTTTAAAAAATATGCTGGCTTGGGAGAGAAAAAGAAACAGGATACAATGGTTAAAAAAAAAAAAAAGAAAGAAAGTAGAATGGCCGGGCATGGTGGCACATGCCTGTAGTCCCAGCTACTGGGGAGGCAGAGACAGGAGGAGGCAGATGAACGCAGAGGGGTTCCACGGGATTCTAAGCCTTTCAGAGTCCACCACCCAAGAGAGCGGCCCGACCCTTTCCCAGCCTTTTCCCCCAGCTCACATGCGGCCCTGTCTCTGCCCCAATGGGCAGTTTGTTAGTCACTTTTCTCTGTATCCTACAGAATGTCTGGCAGACTCTTCCATGAAGCAGGACCTGTGTAGCAATGTCCATCTTGAATCAGCAGTCACTTTCCTGTGGTTGCTGCATGTCCAGTTTATACAGCATGAAGTCAAACAGTCTAGACAAGAGCAGTATCTTGTCCAAATTGCTAATCTTGCCATATTAGAAGCAAACTCCATAACTAGGAGGAAGGAGGAAGTAGTTGGGAGGAGTCAGGATGTAGAGCCTAGAGGACTCAAGATGCCGGGCCGCTGCTCTCTGGTAAGATGAGCCATGTGGAAATACTTAGAATAGTAGAAATGGGTTAATAATTAAGACAGAGCTAGCCCATAAACAATAATGGTAACTGGCCAACAGGATTGTATCAAATAAAGAGTCTCAGTGTGTTATTTGGGGCCGGCACGCCAGACCGGCGGCGGGCGGGATGGCGGAAAACATACAAGCTACAGCTAGCCAATAAGAAACTAGTAACTAGCCAACAGCATTATATCAAATACAGCGTCTCAGCATGTTATTTGGGGCTGGTGTGGTGGTGGGACTAGGCGGCTGGCTGGAAAACATGCTCGTTACATAAAACAAATGGTTTCAGAAGAGTGGAACTGAGAACTTTCAGTTAAAACTTGATAAAAGCTTAAAAAGGGATTTTAGAAACAAAAGAACAGAGACAGTAAGACTTCTTGGTAGTGCATTTTTCTCGGTTGGACTTTGTTTTGCTAGAGACAGAGATCTGTGCAGTTCCTTTAAGGGAGGTTTCCTGACTCAGCATAAGTGGCAAAAAAACCTCAAGGCTTTAAAACAGCTCTGCTAACAATTCATTGGTGTGTACAAGAGCTGGCAATGGCAGTGACCACATCTCCAAGCCAGCAGCATGCTGCTGACGCAACGTAGATCAAGGCAGTGAGCACAGCTGCCGCCATCTTGGATAGACCACAGCTAAAACTGTGGCTTTCATTTTAGCAATGTTGTTGTTTACCAGATAAAAGACTCATGGACAGAAAAAGATAAAGATTTACAGTAAAGACAGATTCACATTAAGAAAAACCGCTAAAGGTTTACAGTGTGTTTTAAAATATACGTTGGCATGAGAGAGAAAAAGAAACAGGATAAAATGGTTTAAAAAAGAAAAAAGGACACACCTTTAATCCCAGCACTCGGGAGGCAGAGGCAAACAGATCTGTGTGATTTCAAAGTAAACCTGGTATACAGAGTGAATTCCAGGACAGATAAAAGTTACACTAAGAAACCCTGTCTCAAAATATGTAAAAATAGAAGTAAAAAATAGAGTAATAAAAAAGCCACGTAAAGATGGAAAGCACAGAGAAACTTTGGATATTGTACACTGTTCTGTTATCTTTAAATTGTTTGACTGCTGAGGAAATAACAACTACTGATAAAAGAAATGCTACTGGATTAATTCAATTTATATATTTTAAAAATGCTCTGACTCCAAAATTTAAGTCTAAGGACAGGTAACTGGGGAAAAGGATTTCTATTTTTGTTTCCACAGAAAATGAAAAGCTTTGGATTCCTTCCAGACTAACATGGTTTGATCAAGCCAGACCCCCGAAACAGCACCCCAGGTGATAGAACATTCAAAGCAGTTTGGACAAGGCAGCCTTACAGACTACAGCCAGGATTTCTGCGTCTTCTTAGCATCCCCATGACAGTGCCCCCTACCAGCAGGAAGCAGTTTGGAAAGAACAATGCCCAAATTCCCAAATATTGTTTATAAATGTTTATTTTCATTTAAATAGGGTTGGTTATAAATGGTTAATGACCACAACCAATCTTTTTAAAGGTAAAAAGGAATTATGGTATAGATATGAATACTTTGTTTTGGAATGGATTTTCATTTATTGATACAATTTAAGGTCAATTTTGTGATATGCATATTTCTCCTCTTGTTTAGGCATTGTGTTTATGTAGTTCATATTAAAATGTAATGTATAATTTAATAGATAGTTACCTATGATAGTCAAAACTTAGAGTTAAATTAGTTAAATTTTCTAGATATACAGAGATGTATTTGAGAGGAATAGACATTCGTCAGACCTTTCAAAGACCTACAGAATATGGCATTTAAAATGGTTTAGAGTTTTTCTTGACAGTGAGACATAACTGCTCCTGGCAACACCACCTGCATCAGAAAGGAAGATGGACCTTGAAGAAACGCGTTTCTAACAAACTGCCAATACGGATGGACAGTTTAAAGTTTCCTGCTTTGCTGAGGAGTCTGCCAGACACACTATGGCCTATAGGCTGAGGATGGAACATTACAGAAGAACATCAGGTGACTGACCACACAAGATGTCTCTGTCATTTCTAGAGTTTATATATTATCCTTCTGTGGTCTTTGAAGGAGTTGAAGACAGATAGTTATGGTAATAGTTTTCCTTAGTTAGGATTAAAGATAAGTTACATATAGGACTTTAGAATCACAAAAATAGGATAGATAATGAAATATTTTCTTTAAATCTTACTAAATGTAATGGACTAAATATTGTTAACTGTGATTCTTATTTGATAACTGTTGTGTGATATATTTTTGCTATGTCAAGGTTAAAACCCTTCCTTTTATTTTAGACAGAAAAGAGGAGATGATGGGAGATGTTATTCTGTAAATATGTTTCTCATACTAGTTAATGTATAAAGCACTGTTGGCCAATAGGAAAGCAAAATAGGCGGGGCTAGGAGACCAGGAGGAAAGAGGAAAGAGTAAGGCAGAGTCAGCAGAGACAGGAGAGAACAGAGGTCTGGGCCTGCTCTCTGGTAAGATGAGACCACGTGGAAATACTTAGAATAGTAGATATGGGTTAATCATTAAGACAGAGCTAGCCAATAAGAAACTAGTAACAGGCCAACAGCATTATATCAAATACAGTGCCTCAGCATGTTATTTGGGGCTGGCGTGGTGGTGGGACTAGGAGGCCAAAGGGAAAACATACTCGTTACATAAAACAAGGCTATACCTTTTCTCCCTCTTTTTTTACAAAAATAATATAACATCTTTATTGTTTCTTTCACAATTTCACATCATGCACTGCAATTCCACTCACCTCCTGATCTTTCTCACACCCTCCCCTCATACCTGCAGCACCCCCCCAAAAGATAGTTTAAAGAACCAAATCAAAACAAACAAACAAAACACACCACTTTGATTCTCCATCTTTCCCGCCTCTCCAATACCTCTCCATTGGTCCTGGAAGGTTACATACTCTGTACTTATAAAACAGTTTAGCCATAGGCAAGTTTGAAAGTGTACTCAATTATTCAAGGAGGAAAGCAGCCATTAACTCCATTACAGCATTTTTCTTGGGACAAATGCAGTAGGTTGAGCAAGTATCTAAATGCCTACAAGACCAGGCTGAAGAAACCCACAGAAACTGCTGATCTGAACAAGGGAGAGCTCATGGACTCCAGTTTGATAGCTGGAAAACCAGCATAGGACCAACCCAGACCCCCTGAATGTGGTGTTAGTTCAGAGAACTGGGCAGTCTATGGGGCCTGTGGTAGTGGATCAGTTTTTATCCCTAGTATACAAATGGACTTTGGGAGCCCATTCTACATAGAGGGATACTCTCTCAGACTAGACACATGGGGGATTGTAATGAGTAGGTTTTTCCCTGCCGGCCTGGGCCCACTGCCACGCCAGCCCCAAATAACATGCAGAGAGGCTGTATTTGATATAAAGCTGTTGGCCTATTACTAATTTCTTATTGCCTAGCTTTGTCTTAATTATTAACCCATTTCTATTAACCTAAGTATTTCCACGTGGTCTCATATTACCGGAGAGAGGGCTGGCGTTCTGCTCTCTCCAGTCTCTCTATGCTGATTCCTCCTTACTCCTTCCTCTTTCCTCCTAGTCTCCTAGCCTCGCCTATCTTGCTTTCCTCTTTGCCAACAGTGCTTTATTCATTAACCAGTATGAGAAACATATTTACAGAATAACATCTCCCATCATCTCCTCTTTTCTGTCTAAAATAAAAAGGATTTTAACCTTTAAAAAAACCTACTCATAACATAGCCTTTTTAAAATAAATGGGTCATCTGGGTTCACCCTCAGATCCTGTCAATCCCTCTGCCTGCCCACACCAACTCCATGTTCCTCCCTGAGATGTGAACCCCTCTGGAACATGTCTCCAGAGATGTTAATATTTTTTTAGGATTTAACCAAAACCTAGAGGAAGTAGATAATTCACTAAATGATGGTCCAGATCCAGAGCTGTGCCCAGTTTGCCCATTCATCCCAAGTCTTTAAATAAGTTACTATGCTACTCTTGCTACCAGGCTCCAAAGTACAGGGTTTACAAGAAGCACAATACATAATGAAAGTACAGGACTGTGTGGTAGAATATTATTTTAAGGCGTGTGACTTCTGTTTATGCTGCATTTGTTTAACTCTGTGAAGCTCTTTGCATGTCTAAAACACCTGGTGGGCCTAATAAAGAGCTGAATGACCAATAGCGAGGAAGGAGCAAGAATTGGCTGGGCTGGCAGAGAGTATAAATAAAAGGAGCAACGAGAGAACAAAGAGAGGAGATGTCAGGAGCTAGACACCCAGCCACCCAGACCACCCAGACACTCAGACACCCAGCCACCCAGATACCCAGACACCCAGAAACCCAGACACCCAGCCACCCAGACACCCAGACACCCAGACACCCAGACTCCCACTCACCTCGCCAGCCATGGAGTAAAATGGAAAGTAAGATTTTCAGAGGCAAGAGAACAGGAAAGTCCCAGAGCCAAAATGTAGACTGGATAATTCAAAGATAAGAAAAGCTGGCTAGAAACAAGTTAAGCTAAGACCAGGCATTCATAAGTAAGAATAAGCTTCCCTGCGTGCTTTACATGGGATCTGGGCAGAAGGCCCCTCAAAAGACCCAAACAATGCAAAAAGAGTAAAACAATGTTTCAAATAACAGTACTAACCACACACTGATGAAGGCTATGGCTTCTTAACCCTCATAGAATGAGGTTGAGCCCTAGATCCAATTACCTACTGGATGGGTGGCTCTGAGTGAGACACAACCTCATCTCTAAAATAGCCATAATAAAGTAAATGTTTCATGGGGTATCCAAGGAGATTACATTGAGTAACACGGCTAAAGGGACCATGCCAGTACCTGGTATATAAACAAGCTTTAGATACATTTCTGTTACTTTGGTTACTTTGGATGCTATGTAGCAGCATCGTTGTCATTTTTTGGTTCTGCATTTAAAAGTATTAACTTTGAAGTAAATCTTTAAATTTAAGAAGGTTCACACTCATTCAACAACTTCTGTCTTTTGAACTTTGGGTGACATAGTCTATTAACATCAAGGTAAGTGATTGTCTATGCTTTAATACTGACTTTAGAACAAACAACCCAACTGTTAACGAGACTGGAGAGATGTCTCAGCAGTTAAGATCACTGGATGCTCCAGAAAACTCTGGTTTGGTTTTCAATACATTGTGGCAGCACACAACCATCTGTAACTCCAGTTCCATGGGATCTGACACCCACTTTTGATTTCTATAGGCACTGGACACATGTGGTGCACATACATACATGCAGACAAGATACCCACACATAAAATAGTATTTTTAAAAAAATTCTTAATCATGGCCATACCCTGTATTTAACTGAAATACTTCTAAAAATTAATATATCTTTGGACTGAATTGTGTTAGAATGTTTTAATCTTAAAATTGGTGCTTGAGTAGCTGACTTGAATTTTATAAAGAAAGTAGTTGAACCAATTTTGTTTCAGGTAGGAAGTTTGTGCACTGATTTCTGAAATGGTCCTAACTTCTGCTATTTCATACCACCTACAATAATAACTCTGGAAAATGTTAAGTATGCTCTACATCCTGTAACATCAAATATTCAGGATTTTACTTACTATATCAAATAAATAAGCATATCCATCTATCTCATTACTACATTTTCTTTTATATTTAACAAATATTAAATTCATGTATGTGAGTATATAATATATAATTAAATACACCCAATTGATTACTATGCAAACTTACTTTGTCTTTAAAATGGTTTGAGATATATATATATATATATGTATATGTGTGTGTGTGTGTGTGTGTGAAGAGAGAGAGAGAGAGAGAGAGAGAGAGAGAGAGAGAGAGAGATCATTATTTTAAAATGAATTTCTTTATTATTTATTACTGGTAAATGGTAAATGTTTGCTTTTATACTTATTTTATATATCTCTATAACGGTAGTCCAATATCATTTTGTCATGCTGAAAAGGGCTGTGAGTGGATGAAGTCTGAGAAGCCATGGACTGATATTTGAGCAGGTGATCTGAGCAAAAGTGTTTAGATTTTTATTGGCCTCTGTGAAACATCCCTTCTGACTGGACCTCTTTGACGTGGGTCTTATGATCTGTTATCAGATATAAGAGGTCACCAAATGTGTTTACAGTGCAGTCTAAGACAGAAAAGCAGAGTGACTCAAACACACTTTCAGGCTGGTTAGCTTGTATTAATAATGAGAGACTCTTCTTCCTGGGGCCTGAGTAACACAACATGATAGCAAATGGTCCATCACCTTCACCGTTCAAAACTGTTTCAGAGCTACTTCGAGAACCAGGAACAAAAGGACAAAACCTGAAGAAAAGGGACACTTACCATTTTATTAGTTTTAAAAACATTTACTGTTATTTTATGGTTTCTGTGTCTGTGTATGTACCGTGTGTGTATCCCAGGAACTAGAGTTACATGTGATTGTAAGTGGACACAGCGGTGGTGGGAGCCACAGCTGGATCCTCTGTAAGAGCAGCAAGTGCTCTCAGGTGCTAAGCCCTCTTTCCAGCCTATTTTAGTTTTATAAAACAATCGCAAAGGTGGGGAACTGGAGAATTGGCTCAGCCATTAGGAGCATGTAGCACTCTTGCAGAGGAACCAAGACTGATTCACAGCACCCATGTTGAGCAGCACACAACCATCTTTAACCCCAGTGTTAGGAGATCCAACACCCTCTCTTGCGCTCCATGGACACCAACATTCACATGGGAACAAACACCTAACTTAAAAATAAATCTTATAAAATTATAACAAGGACTCTAGGACTTGTGATTCAGGACCATGGATGAAAAAATATCTCATCTCTCTCTCCTCCCTCCTGACTTCCTTCCGAAGGCTGACAATCACCTGGCAGAGGGTCTTGTCAGCATGTGATTCCTAAACTGGGTGGGAGTATTGAAGATGTGAGTGGCAATAGTAATTTGGTAAAATGAGGTAATAATGAAAAGAGAATGATGAAATTTGCCAGCCTGATTGACTCTTTCCTTCCTGTGATGTGTCACTGTGGCATGTGCTGATGCTTGGAAGCATTGTATCTGTTTCTGATCAATTTTATAATCTTCTCAAGCCTTGTCAGTGATTTACCAAATAAGCTTATGTGACATCCAGACCCTTCCTTGTGGATGGACTCGGCACCAGGAGCAGACATCACAAAACCCACTTTCTTAGCTCATTTATATATATAAAAAGCCCCAACCGCTTAGCAACTGAACTTTTCTCCTCAGGTGGCAGTAACTGAGACCTGCAGGTTCCACGGCTAAGTCCGGTTGGCTTGCTGTTTCTCTGTCTCATCTGCAGCTGGTTCTTCCATTTTTGTCTTCATTTTCTCAAAGCAATCTATGAGGGCTGGAATCGACTTCTTCCAAAATCCTGTTCCTGTTGTTATTTTTTTAACCTCCTCCCATGAATCACACAGTGTTCTTAACAGAGTTGAGAAGAGTGAATCATTTCCATAAGGTTTTCAATTTACTTTGCCCAGATTTATCAGAGGAGTTACTATCTAGGGCACCTCGAGACTTACAAAACACCTCTCTTCAATAACATTTGAAAGTCAGAACTGCTCCTTGATCCATGACCTACAGAATGCTGGGTGTGGAAGCGGCCAGGAAAACTACACACCTTTTACTTCACATCTCCACCTGAGCTCCTGGATGACAGAGCCAGTTGTCAATGGGCAGCTGAGTAATATCTGTAATTAATTCTTTCTTCAGAGTGATGGGAGATGTTATTCTGTAAATATGTTTCTCATACTGGTTAATGATTAAAGCCCCGTTGGCCAATAGGAAAGCAAGATAGGAGGGAGTAGGAGACTACGAGGAAAGAGAAAGTAGGAAGGAGGAGTCAACATAGAGAGCCCGGAGAGGTAGCACGCCAGTGCTGCTCTGGCAGGTAAGATGAGCCACATGGAAATACTTAGATTAGTAGAAATGGGTTAATAATTAAGACAGAGCTAGCCAATAAACAATAATAGTAACTGGCCAACAGCATTGTATGAAATACAGAGTCTCTGAGTGTTATTTGGGGTTGGCATGGCGGTGGTACCAGGCGGGCTGGCGGAAAACATACACGCTACATCAGAGAAGTGCCAAATTTGGAATAAAATATTCAACAAACCATGTTGTAAATGGATGTACTACACCTAGGCTCGTTGGTTCAGTCATAGAGTGCAAGCAGAATAAGCTTCACTTGATTCTTGAGAATCCTAGCATAATGGTCAATGAGCCCTGGATTCAACTTACAGCCACAGGTTGCCTTCCATCCCGAAGGTAGGCTGTGAAAGTGCAGATAGCCATGAAAGCCCTAGATGGCAATTTCTAACATAGGCTGTTCTGTCTCCATGGAAACATCATCACCAGTGATCTTAGTGGAGCTTCTGAATAACCTGCAGCTTCTACATCAACATATACTACTTTTCTATTTATATGTCAGGGTCATGCTTTAGGTTTTTCTCCTTAAGACTCATGAATCACAAACATTTTTTAACCCCCCCCCCCCTTATTTCTCAGAGCTTTCCAAGGAGGAAGGGGATCTAGGGCCTTGTTCTGAATTAGGCTTTAGCTAAAAGGAACATGGTGCTGTATAATGCTCTGTAGAGATGACCACATACTCCTCCAGGTCACATAGAGCTATTTTTAATTCCCTTTCATTCTCCAGAGTAGTACTTTTGTTTCTTTTAAAAACTTGATGAGACAGATGTTAGGGGTCAGTAAGCCCTCTCATGCTCACAGAACTAATATTGTAAAACTAGTGATGTTATCATAAGCCATCCAACAGTCTCCATCACAATGGTGATGACATTGTTCACAGAACTGAAGACAGACCTAAAGTTAAAACTAATGTGCAAACACAAAGGAGCTAAAGCAACCCTAAGCAGAAAGAACAGGGATGCAGGCAACACAGTTACCGATGCCAAATTGTATTACAAAGAGCCACAGTAACAAAAGCATCATGGTACTGCCACAAAAACAGACATGCAGACCAAGGGAACAGAACAGGGGACCCAAAAATAAACCCATTCAGGCACAGGGCCTTACTGACAAAGGTATCTGAAACATACATTAGAGGGGAGACAGATTCTTTAATAAATGATACTGGTGAAACTAAATTTCCATGCATAGAAAAGAAAACTAGATCCTTATCTCTGACACTGTTTGTCTCCAAATACCTTAAGGTAAGACCTGAAGCTTTAAAACTACTAAAATATTGGCAAACATTTTATGATGCAGACAGAGGCAAGGAATTTTTTAAAAGAACTTGATCAGCACATGGAATAATAACAAAAGAAATGTCAAATGGGATTACAAATTAATTTAAAAGCTTCTGCATAGCAAAAAATTCATCAGAATAAAATTCTTTGCCAATTATATACCAGACAAGGAATTAATGTCTAGGATACACAAAAAAAAACCCTTAGAAATTAGTCATCAAACCCCCCCAAGCCCCTAAACTATCTAATCAATAATAGACCGATGAACTAAACAGATAATTCTCAAATCCAAATGACCAATAAATGCTTTATGCTCAACATTCTTAGCAATCAGGGAAATGCAAACCAAAAACGCATTAAATTCCATCTTAACCCCATCAGAATGGATCAAGAAAATGATCAGAGGAAAGCAAGATTGTCACTCTCTGCTGTCAAGAATGTGAAACTTGTGCAGCTGCCCTGGGGATCAGTAAGGTTTGTCAAAACACTAAAACTAAAATACCAAGTGGACAAGTTATCCCCCTCTTGGGTATGCACTCCAACAACATCATGTCAAAGGGCCACCTGCATACCCATGTTCACTTCCATACTGTTCACAAGCCGAACAAGGGATCAATCTACATGTGCACAGACAGATGAGGAGATACAGATGAAATGATATACTCTCGGTGGAATTTATTCACATACACATACACACACACACACACACACACACACACACACACACACACACACACACACACAATAACCTTTTTAAGAAAGTGGATGGAAGTAGAAATTGTTATGTTACACAAAACAAGCCAGACTCAAATATTTCACATGATTTTGTTTATATGTGAAACCTAGATTTGAGAGAGAGAGAGGAAAGAGAAGAAGAGAGAGAAGAGACAGAGCAAATAGAGGAGAGAGAGAGAGAGAGAGAGAGAGAGAGAGAGAGAGAGAATGTGTGTTTGTTCTTTGTATTCACAAAGTGTTAAGTGGCAAAACCAGCCCAGCTTTGGGCTGCATTTTCAAAACTTTCCTTACTATTCTCCTCATTTCTAGCCTTCTAGCTAAGAGAGAAATGGAGAGTTCTTCCTTCCTCTTGAACTCACTGAGGCCACTGTGAGCTTATTAACTAGCATAATTTCAGTGTTGCCCTGTCTCAGGGAATAGGAGAAAGAAAAGAAGAGAGAAGGGCACATTCGGAACGCACACAACTTTCATTAATTAAACTCACTGTTTTATGTGGGCATGGTTTATGGTGCCCTATACAGTTATATTAGCAACATTAAATATCAATGCAACAACCATAATGATGATGCTGAAAAAGTTCAAATGCTGTAAGAATCACAAAAATATAACAAAGATACAAAATGAGAAAATGCTGTTAAAAAATTGCCTCAGAACCAGAACCAAGAAAACTTGGGGGAAATAAAAGCCCGTTGAAACATCTAATACAACGAAGAGGAGATAATCTTGTAGTGGCATAGGGCTTTTGGCGCCTTGGTTGATTTGAGGTACTGCTATCGTTTTTGTCTTTACTCTTTAGGAAAATGCCAATGATTAGCAAACTCATTTAAGGTAAATTAGATGATGGTACTGGATTAATGTAAGAAACTTTACAGAATTCTCCAGAACCTTCTAGTAGAGCAGAATTTAACAGCTCACTTTCTGAATAAATAGAAACTTTAGACTTTATCGCAATATGTACCCTTCCCTAAACTATTACTGATGATTTCAAAGGCCAATTCAAAGTTACAGCCTCTATAGTTAGCATGACTTAGAACCCATGTAGCCAATGAAGTAAATGAATGAGATAGGTCTTCCTCAATAAATTCAGGGAAGTTTGTGGCATCTATGGCTTTTTGTTGCTGTGATAAATAGACCACGATGAGAAGCCACTTGGAGAGGGAAGGGTTTATTTCATCTTACAAACTGTCATAAAGGAATCAGGGCAGGAACCGCAAGTGGAAACTGGACTAGAACCACAGAGGAGTGCTGCTTACATGGCTTGCTCCCTATGGCTTGCCTGGCTACCTTTTCCATACTGACACCACCCACAGTGGACTGGGCCCTCTGACATCAGTCATCAATCAATAAAATGCTCCACAGGCTTACTCCCAGGACAGACTGATGGAGACAATGCTTCAACTCATGTCTCTCTTCTCAGATGACTTTAACTTGTAGCTAGTTAACAAAACACTAGCCAGAACAACCTATTTCTTTTTACCTCTAGACTATCCAAGAAGAAATTAAGAGTGTCTTTCCTATGTTAATGAGTTGGTTTAAAATATTGCACAGGAAAACCACTTCTATGTGTTTATTAATAAACACAAAAATCAAAACTCCAAATAAACACAAGGCACACCGAGTCAAAGACATCTTCTTTATCTATAATCTACCATATAAAATGTGGATATTATTTGTAAGATTCAAATAGTTGTCTGGAGGCCTTGACATAATCTAGAGCTCCTTCAAGCTATATATGTAAATTTTATCTAATTTGGTTTCTTCACTCATAGTGCCAGCTGCAGAACATGCCACTAGATAAATCAGTCCTAAATCTTTTACCTGAGTAGCTTTCTTCTAGTGAGTGCTCTCTCTCTCTCTCTCTCTCTCTCTCTCTCTCTCTCTCTCTCTCTCTCTCTCTCTCTCTCCACACAAAAACCACAAAATCTTTCCAAACAATGCCTTCTTCTTCTTGTCATTCTTGTTCTAGAGGTCCCCCATTTAAATTTTATAGGATTTGGACTAATGTGACAACTTCAATCATGGTAATAATAAAGATACACTTAATGACCATGCCTCCTAGAAATTCTTAGAAAATTTCTTAAAGTCAAACGATACTGATTTGTGGGAAACCATCAAGACTCACAGCTACCTCTTCTTTTCAATGTTGGTTCTGTTCAAAAGTTCTCACTGTGGGAAGCAGAATAATGCCTGAGCCTATCCTACTCTTACCCACAAAGATCGCCCACAGCCTGGTCTTTGAAGCTGGTGGGTACACTAAGTGGCAGTGAGGAACTGGGATTAAAGGCAGGATTAAGTTTGCTAATTGCCTGGCCTTGAGGAGATCACTATAGATTATCTGGAATCATCAGGTCATTAAATGAGGAAGGAGAAACAGAAGAAACAAAGGCAGAGAAAGAGCAGACTAACCATGCTGTGATGGGGGGGTGTCCTCATGTACATATGCTTCTCTTATTGGTTGATAGATGAAACACTCTTATTGGTTGATGGATTAATAGAAATGGATTAATTAAGAGAGAGCTAGCCAAAAGAAGTCTAAGCATCAGTCAAGCAGTTTATAATTAACATAAGCCTCTGTGTATTTATTTGGGACTAAGGGTGGTGGAACCAGGTGGAACAGAAACTCCATCAACAAGGCTGGGTCTGAAGATGGTGATGGGCCTGAGCAAAGACACAGACAGATGCTAGAAAGGTACAAAAGGCACGCATCCATACTCTACATGGTTTTCTCTGGCCCTCTGAAAGGGAATATAACCCTGATAATGCCTTGACTTTTGCCCAGTGAGACTAACTTTGAACACATTTGAGACGTAGGACTTGTAGAAGCCAAATTCATTTGTATATTTAAACAATAAATTTGTGGCGATTCATTACAATGGTAATGAGAAATACGTTCACCTTCAAAATATGTAGAAGGAACCAGTAGTTTCATTTCCTTAAAATACATATGTTATATTTATTCTGCTAGATGTTGATACTAATGACTAGTTTTTAAACAGATTACAACTTATTGCGGCTAAAGATAAAAGGAGCATATAACCATTAGAACTAATTTAACATATGACATAAAAACAACATTAAATATTTAATGTACAAAAAAGTAATTAATGGTAAGAAGTTACTGGCTGATATTGTGGAAACTTATCTAACTACCATTTTACTCAAGAGTGGGGGAAGAATGGTTTATCAAATGCCTGAAGGAACAATGATGAGCATCAAGGTGTGAGTGGCTCTGTGGTAAACTCTGTTTTATGCCATTTCACTTTCTTCCCATAACTCATTCTGCATGAAGCACAGAGCTCACCACTGATCTTATTCTGAATTTAAAGGCATGTCTAATTCCAGGACAATGCAATGATACCTCAAATTTAAAAGCACAGTGATACCTTTAAATATAAGTAAAAGTATCCAAAATTCTAACCCAAAGAAACTCTTCCCTCTGAACAAAGTCAGAACAAATGTCCCTGCAAAACTGGTACTGACAGAACCTTAGCTGATGGTACAAGAGGAACCTTGCTAGCCATTGATCCTGCAAACTTTGTCTTACAAAGAATTAAGTCTCACAGGTTTTGATCAAGAGACTTAAATACATCATTCCACAATGTACTCCAGTACATGAAAGTTTTACAGAGAGATGAGTCTGTTTTGCTCCAGGAGGAGACTTGGTGCCCTCTGCTGTTTGATTTCACCTTTACAAACCATTCCTTCACAGGCGATCACAGAAACACGGAGCTGAAAGGCTGGCTAATGGATAAGAAGGCCAACAATGTAGCATGGATTCACAATGTTTAGTGGAAAATTTCCATCAGGGACTATTAAATATCCTATCTTATTCTGAGGACATATCAGAAAAGCATTGTTAGAGGGTTGAGTCCTGAGGGAGTGAGAGATACATAAGAGAGGGGAATGGGGAGTAAATACAATCTAAGTACATTACACTAAACTGCCAAGGAATAAATAAAAATTACTTTTCAAAGTTTGAGCCCCTTACATAAAAGAGTCATTCCCTGTATGATCTATACTTCCCCTTCAGCTTTACAAGGAGAACAAAGGCAAGTAATCTAACATACTCAGTCAAGTAACGACTAAATAGAACATGGCGTTATTTGAGCAGTATGGTTTATTAGTGTCTTATAAGATAGTAGAGACTCACAAGATGGACTATGAGATGATGTCCATCATAAAAAATAACACATAACTAAGAGTGTCGGCCCTCTACATAACAACTCAGACTATCAGGGTTAACTATTCTCCTAAATTTGGCATTTAAACTACTTATTTTTAAACTTATTTCTTCAGAGGTTTTGTTTGTATAAAATTTTTATATTCTTTTTTAAGAGTAACTTTAAAGTATGACTTTGTGCAAGACGATGGTGGTGTACACCTTTAGTCCCAGCACTCTGGAGGCAGAGACAGGCCTCTATGAGTTCAAGGCCATCTTGGAGTACAAAGCTAGTTCTAGGACAGCCAAGGCTATACAGAGAAACCTTGTCTTGAACAAAAAAAAAAAAAGAAAGAAAGAAAGAAAAGAAAAGAAAAGGAAAGAAAAGAAAAGGAAAGGAAAGGAAAGGAAAGAAAAGGAAGAAAAAGTACTTTGTTAAAAAATAAATCCAGGTGAGACCAATTAAAGTTGGTCTCACTGAGCCAAAGGGAGGCTCCCGGGCATGTTGACAGTGAGGGGCCACTGTAGCTGCTATTGTGTTGCCTTCACGTGTGAGAAGAGTGGGTAGAGCTGCCATCCTAGCAGAGACAGACAGGCTGCATTATCAGCAAGTGGCTGTGGACTTAAAGGTGTTAAGGGTTCCATGGCCTCATCACCTAAAAGCGCCCAGCCTTTCTAAAGGCTGGGAAGAAATGGTCCATCCAGTGGGGGAGGAACTTAGCTGGAAATACTTCCGCCTGGGTTGATTTGGTAAGAAAAGCCACATGTGGACACTTAGCATGGAAACTCAAGGCAGTGTTCCCAGGTCCACACGAGGTCAAAAGAGCTGGAGCCAGGAGCTTGTTGTGCTCATTAAACAAAGCACAAAGCTCCAGTTTCCGGGGATCACTAGCTAGCCTTAAAAAGAATCTTGATGGGAGATGTTATAAAACTACCAATACAGGTGGACTGTTTAAAGTTTTCTGCTTTGCTGAGGAGTTTTCCAGACACACTATGGCCTATGGGCTGAAGATGGAACATTACAGAAGAACTTTGGGTGACTGACCAGGCAATGAGTTGTGTCTGTCATTTCTAGAGTTTATATATTATCCTTCTGTGGTCTTTGAAGGAGTTGAAGACAGATAGTTATGGTTATAGTTTTCCTTAGTTAGGATTAAAGATAAGTTACATATAGGACTTTAGACTCACAAAGATAGGATAGATGATATTTTCTTTTGAGTCTTACAAAATGTTAATGGACTAAATATTGTTAACTGTGATTCTTATTTGATAACTGTTGTATGATATATTTTTGCTATGTCAAGGTTAAAACCCTTCCTTTTATTTTAGACAGAAAAGAGGAGATGATGGGAGATGTTATTCTGTAAATATGTTTCTCATACTGGTTAATTAATAAAGCCCTGTTGGCCAATAGGAAACTAGATAGGCGGGGCTAGGAGACTAGAGGGAGGAAAGAGGAAGTAGTTAGGAGGAGTCAGCATGTATAGCTAGAGGAAGCAAGATGCCGGCCCGCCACTCCCCGATAAGATGACCACGTGGAAATACTTAGA
The DNA here is from genome assembly GCA_030556225.1 of Cricetiscus sungorus. NCBI lineage: Eukaryota > Metazoa > Chordata > Mammalia > Rodentia > Cricetidae > Cricetiscus > Cricetiscus sungorus. The sequence continues at coordinate 6,868,803 of JANBXA010000411.1, read as the reverse complement.
TAAGTAGAAATGGGTTAATAATTAAGACAGAGCTAGTCCATAAACAATAATGGCCAACAGGATTGTATCAAATACAGAGTCTCAGTGTGTTATTTGGGGCTGATGCGGCTGTGGGCCCAGACAGGTGGCCAGCGGGCTGGCGGAAAACATACATACTACAGAATCTAGAGCCTTAGTCTGTTTGTGGCTATCACAGTATCACAGTATCTGAGACTGCATGGTTTATAAAGAATAAAAAGTTATTCCTCACAATTCTAGAGGGTGGGAGGTCCAGGATCAAGGTATGTGTTCTGCTGAGGGCCTCTTGGCTTTGTCCTCATTTGGCAGGAAACAGGAGGTAGAGAAAACAAGCCAACCAAATATTAAGAGGAAAACAATGTACTTATGTGTGTGTTTTCTTTTTATTGCTTCCTGGATTGTAAAAATGTTTTTAGTTTAGTTTTGAGATTATGATTTCATTACAACATTTCTCCCTTCCCTTTCCTGCCCCCAGAATTCCTATAAACCCTCCCTGCTTTCCTTCAAGTTCATGGCCTCGGCTTCCACTAATTGTTATTGCATGCATATATACATTTGGATATACATACACATTCCTAAACAGAACCTGTTGAGTCCTATGATATTACCTGTATGTACTGTTTCAGAGCTGAATGTGCACTCAAGCCCACTGGTGAGTCCTTCCCTGGGGAGCACTCCTCTCCTGCCTCAGGCCTGCCTCAGTTGCCTAGATTTTTTTGTGTGGGGTTGAGGCCTCGTGAGCTTTTCTCCATCCAGTTTGGCAGGTCCATTGTCTGGATGGTTATATTCTGGAAAAATAGTTTGAAGACCAGAGTCTAGATGTGCACCTCTGGTTCGCCTGATGCTCCCTATGCAGCTCAGGCTGGTCTCAAATGTGGCAAATCCTACCTCAGCCTCCTAATGGTCAGCGTTATTGGAGTGAGTTACCAGGCCTGGTTCAAATGTCTCACTTCTGATAGTAGTTAGGTGACATAAACTGGTCTCCAGGGGTTAAAAAGGGAACAACATCTTTCAAGTTGGATGAGTAAGGAGGTTAGACAGCAGGATCTGGGGGAAGTTGAGGTAAATATGACCAAATCCTCAAAGAATTAACAAAATGTTCTTTTTTAAAAAAAAAAAAAAAAAGAAAGAAAATCCTCTTTTATAATGACTGTCAGCCCTTGGAAGAGGCTCTCATGAACTAGCCTCCTTCTAAGGCCTGACTTCTAACATCACCTCATTGTCAATAGCTGAAATTTGGAGAGGATGCTTTATATATTAGCAACTGGAAAGATCCTGCAGATCTCTAATGTTCTTGTTTCCCAGTCGAGTTTCTGAGCAGGGCGATGCTCACATGGACCACCTTGGCATCGTGAGAGTTCTGCTCTGGTGACCTAACAGTTCTCGTAAATCAGCCCACACAGTCAATACCTTATGCGGTGCCTACAGTAAAGCTTAGTAAATGCCCACTGCTGATTTCATTGCTCACCACACTTCTCTATTGCCTCCTGCTCTGACAAAATGCACCCTCTCAATGCCAAGTGGAAGAAAGCAGCCTGAATATGCAAAGTGTTACTTGTAAGTAAATATTCATACTGCTTTTTAATACACACACATGATCCAGGCCAATTGAAATATAATATCTATAGTAAAACTAACTGGCAATGTCTAAGGCTCCTACTGGAAATCCAACTTGCATCCAGGGTCAAGAACCACTGTCAGTTTCTTTGCTTAAGTCATTCACCATGCCCGAAGCATGAGATACATGGTTTATTAGTTCAGTTCATCCAATGGGCATCCATTTGCCAATCTCCAGCTGTAAACCTGGGCATGGTGCTTCTGAGAACTCACTGGCAGCTACTTGGCACCCATGAACCAGTATGCTTCTCATAATGGCTTCACTGCTCTTCATCAGCCAATCAACTCCTCCATTTCTGTGTAATCAATTTTCGTATATCTGCTGCATCTCTCTCTCTCTCCCTGACAGCCTTGGTATTTTATCTATGTATGTTTTGTATTTTCAGCTATATCCTAAGGTCTTGGCCAAAGCTGGCTGACAGTAAACTATCAGCCACACTGTCTGTATATCTTACCTCCCCATTGCCTAAGATTAGGTCGCTAAGGGGAGGATGGTATTTTATTTATCTTTGCAGCCTCCATACTGAGCGCTGTTTCCAACAGAGCAAACCAGCAAAAAGAGCATTATTTAAAGGAAAGGAAAGACGAGTGAAGAAGAAAGGTATAGGATGAAAAGATGTTTTCCTCACAAAGTTAAAATAGGCCAGGTGTGGTGGCACATACCTTTCATCCAACTCAGGCAGGTGGATCTCTGTGAGTTCAATGACAGTCTAGTTTACATAGCTCAGGCAGGCAAAGGGGTGGGAGTAGGGGAGATAAAATAGGTGGGGAGAAAACAAAGAAAACCTTTTAATTTTATTTAGTTGTGTGTGTTCATGCCATTGCACACGTGTGGAGATCAGAGGACAACTTGCATGAATCAATCTACTCCTTCTACCCTTTGTGTCTGTGGGATAGAACTCAGGCTTAGTGGCCACTGTCCTTAACTGTGGGGTAAGCTCACCGGATGAACTTTTAGTTGGGGAGTGGGCTTGGAGAACTTTCAACCTCAGTTTTTCTAGCCAAAGAGTATCATGATAATAGAAATTACCTCATAAAATGGTGCCAGGATTAAATGAACTAAAAGCTCTCAAGAAAGTATCTGTCCTACAGGAAGGTGAAATAGGCAGAACACTAACTGGCTACCAATATGGAGATGCCCAGTTCCTTATCCCTGGAAATGGAGATTATCACCATCGTTATCACCACTACCACCACCACCATCATCATCATTGAGCAATATATATTTTTGTAGTGACCTCAAAATGGGGAGACGGTCACTCTGGATGATCTCAATGGTCCCACCATAAAGACAGCAACTATTAAAGTGTCCAGGAGTGGCCTGGACAGCTGACTCAGCAGTAGAGTGCTATTGCTTTTCCAGAGGACCTGAGTGTGGCTCTCAGCACCCATGTTAGCCAGCTAATATCTGCATGTGACTCTAGCTCCAGGGGATGCAACAACCTCTGCTGGCCGCTCTGAGTACACTCACACATGTGACAGATACACACACACACACACACACACACACATACACTTAAGTGGTTTTAATTTTTTAAAAAAAGTCTACAAGGAGATGCAAATAAAAAACTAAAGATTGCAGCATCATTGTTGATGAAACATGAGCCAATGAATTAAAATGTGTCATTGGTCATTGCTTTAATAAGCAAGGAAGAAGTTCTGCCCCAGAACCCTGCCAATACCTTGACTTTAGCAACAGAAGGCTCATTTTCAGACTGCGAGCTTGATCACTGTCAGATGATAAAACCATGTTGTCTTGGGCTCTCACATTTGTGGAGATTACTAAGAGCAGCAATGGGAAGCTGATATAAGGATCTGACAGTTAACATTTTCTACTTTCTGTTGCAAAGCCCTTCTGGGTCAACATCAAGAGAGATGTATCACAATAGTACATATTTGTGTAGAAGGAGAAACACATTTTTTATCTTCCATCCCCAAACTCTATGAGCAAATAACAGTTAACACAGCAGGCCTATATGTGCTTATAAGGTTAGCCTTGTCTGGTATGCAAGAGCTTGAAGTGTGTACTTGGCTGGAGGGTGGAGGGGGCTTTCAACATACTGCTTGGTAAGAGTGGCACTAATGTTCCTAACAAATTTATGCCAAACACTTTCTACCATTTGGGAGCCTGATACTTTTGTGCAAGCTAAGTGGTAGGCATCTACATGTCTACTCTGCTATGAAAACTTCAGGGGCTAAGGCTTACCCTGGAGGAGTTTAAGCACATCCTAAAATATTCAGTGAGCAAAGGCTCTTCAAAGGGAGGCCTGGCATTTTTGCCCCACTTCCTTCCTTCCTTCCTTCCTTCCTTCCTTCCTTCTCTCTCTCTCTCTCTCTCTCTCTCTCTCTCTCTCTCTCTCTCTCTCTCTCTCCCCTTCTCTTCTTCTTCTTCTTCTTCTTCTTCTTCTTCTTCTTCTTCTTCTTCTTCTTCTTCTTCTTCCTCCTCCTCCTCCTCCTCCTCCTCCTCCTCCTCCTCCTCCTCCTCCTCCTCCTCCTCCTCCTCCTTCTTTTTTCTTTTCTGTACAGCAGACTGAAAACTACAGCCCATCAAAATGCAGAGTTGTGGAGCCCATTCCCAACAGACACAACTACAATGCAACTCCAGGGATCACTGAGGAAGCAGCAACAGAAAGATTCCAAGAGTCAGAGGATCAGGGAGTTTGCTGTGAGGCTGTGTCTCCTGGGATTGTTGGAAGCTACACTCTTTCTTATCTGTGTACATTTTTGTTGTTGTTGTAATATGTCATCTTTGAATCATTTTGGTAATTTACTGAATGTGAGGTGATATGAGGAACCTGAGTCTTGGAGTTATAACTAGTCTTGGAGAAAATATGAAAATACTAAATCCCAGGTAATATATATATATATATATATATATATATTTATATATATTTGTATATAATGTATATGTATATATAATATATATCTTATACGACTTTTCTAGGTCATCAAAAAAGGGGGCAGTCAGAGGGAGACACAGAAGTCATTGTATCCAAAAGCATGTAACAAGACATGACTAAATGTAATGCCCTGGATGACAGCTTAGATTTAAAGAGAAAGAAATACCATAAGAGAACATAAAGCAAACCTGCCTGGATTGAGTATGAGTTCAACTAATTATGACTAGTATACAACATTAATAGTATAAGCAACTAGGTATGAATATATAGTAACTTTTTGTATTATGTTAAAACTTTTTACATAAATATAAACTATCCTCAAATTAAAAAATAAATCTACATTTTAAAAGTTCCTGAGCAAGTTTCATATGCTAGGTATTGTGAAAAGCATTAGAAATTTTAGATCTCTGCAATTATTGAAAGTAAAGGCATCAACTGTATTCAATCTCTACCAAACAAATACAATATTAAAATATAAATAGATAAACAAGTAAAACTTTAAAAAATACCATCCTATTGAGGATCTAAATGCTTTTGCATTTATAAATGAAAAGAGTGGCAAGCTTACACTTAAAGTATAATTTGACACAAAAAAGACTTAATTTGTCACAAATAAACATTGGTCAGTCTCAATACAGGATTGTGGGACATGATGTTTATTAACTTTATTAGTTTTATTCTTTCCTTAAAGACTTCATGAATATGCTTCTGTATTAATAAAACCATCAATAATCTGTGTCATCAAATTAAACTTGACAACTTTTTTACTACAGAAAATGAACATAGCATAATTCCTCATCAACTGAATATTATTATAATTGTAAAGCACAACAAAATATATATCTGCAGCATAATTTTTATCTAATTTGAAGACGGCAAATTTACTAATAAGAAATTGACTTAAGGACCCCCAAAAACTCAAAACGTTGCCAACGTGCAAATCCACAAAAACAAAACGGGGCCTTTGTGGTAGGTACATGTGGTAAGTTCTACATCAACCTGAACAAGTGGGGCTTTAGTATGATTTATTAGCCTCAGTTTTCTCCAGTGCATTAGTCTCATGCTTTATAAAACAGTACAATCAACTTGAACCCATTTAGTTCGCTAAGAAATATGCATGCGAACTGCTGTAGTGACTAAGTGGTTATTGTAAATCTTTCTACACACACACACAGTCAGATATTTCAGGGTTTCATGCACGATGCTTGCCACCCACAAGCATAAGACCAACTATTTGTACACAGTTTCCTGTGGCTTTCAAAGGAAGATCCTTGTTTGCTTTCAAATAGGTCCAGAGCAGCATCACAGAACAAAGCATTTTCAGTTTAAACCGAATGACACAGACTATTATATAGTTCGTAAGTAGTAACTCTGGTTGATTTGTTTGTAAATTTCCTCAAAATACTGATTTCTTTCTTTTATGAAGATAGATTTTTTTTTTCACACACTATACACTGACTATGGTTTCTCCTCCTATTCCTCCCACTTCCTCCCCACCTCCCCCATCAATCCACCTCTTCCTGTCTTTCCTTAGGAAACAAAACAAAAAAAGCTAAAATATAACAAGATAAAAACAAATAAATCAGAATAGTACAGGAAACAAACAGAAGGGCAAGGTTCAAGGTACAAGAAGCAGTCACAGACACAGGGACCCACTGGTTCTCACACTCGGGAAACCCATAAAAACAAAGTATATATGCAAAGGACCTACAGAATTAAACAAACAAATAACTAGTTGAAGAAAAACAAAAACAAAGAAACACAGCTTGGAAATAAAATTATGAGATAAGGAATAGCCAAAGATGCTTTTTCTCTTGGCCTCCTACTGATGGGTATGTGACCTGTTCTTAGAGTAGTTTGTTTTCCCAGTGAGACTCCCTTGGAGAAAAAGAAATTTTCATTTGCAAGTAGTTATAAATTGGAGATGAATATGCTGATATTTTTAACTAGTAGTTTTACTTCCCAATTGGCAGACTAAGTGGCCCAAGGAAATCTCAAATGATATTAGAAAAAATAGTTTGAATGCAATAATTAAAATCCTAAATTAAAAAATACAACATAATATATAATATACAATTAATATAGTAATTTCAAGGAAATTTGACATTAAATGCTTAAAGTTCAAAAAAGAAAAGTGTCAGACCAGTTATTTCCTATTGTTTAGCAATTTAGAAAAGATGAGCAAAATTTGAAAAATTAACAATAATAAACAGCTGCAAGTTTTGAAAAAATAAAAACACTGAAAAGAGCTTCTTTTTAAGAAGAATAAAATTAATAAATATTTGTTTGGGGAGAAAGAGAAGGGAAGGTAGAGAGAGAGAGGAGAAGAAAACACAGACTGTCAAGCCCAGATGAAAAACTGGATCCCCAACAAATGACAGCACTGAGTGGTGCAGCCATATAATTTTGGCAATGTACTTATCACCCAACTACTGAACCCAGCACCAAATAGATATTATGGACCATAGCTAAAATCCTTCTACCAAAGCAATACCTAGACAGTTTTACTACAAATAACTGAGTGCAATTAATGTTAATTCTCCACAAAATTTTTCAGACTATAGAAAAATAGGAAACTAACTTATCTCAAGATGGTATCCTTGTAGGTCTCTGGACATTTTCCTGGTGACAGATTTCTCTTTAAACTTATAATGGCTCCCTCTGTTAAGGTATCTCTTTTCTTGTTCTTCTCATTCTTCTCCAAACTCAATCTTCCTGCTCCCTCATATCCTCCTCTCCCCTCCTTTTCTTCCCTTCTCTTTCTCATAACTCCATTTCCCCTCCACCACTGATCCCAATTTGTACAGATCTTGTCCCTTACCCCTTCTCTGGAGGACCGTGTATGTCTCTCTTAGGGTCCTCCTTGTTTCCTAGCTTCTCTGGTGTGGACTGTAGGCTGGTGACTCTTTGTTCTATGTCTAATATCTATATATAAGTTAGCATATACCATACTCCTCTTTTTGTGACTGGGTTACCTCACTCAGGATGGTTTCTTCTAGTTTCTTCCATTTGCCTACACATTTCAAGATTTCATTGGTTTTTTTTTTTTTTTTTTCTGCTGAGTAATACTCCATTGTGTAAATGTACCAATTTTAAAGAGAAATCTGGCACCAGGGAAATGTCCAGAGACCTACAAGTATGACCTCAACTAACAATCTAACCAATATTGGAGAGGCTACCTTAAATGCCCTTCCCTTATAATTAGATTGACGACTACCTTATATGCCACCCTTAAACCTTCATCTAGTAGCTGATGAAAGCAGAAGCAGACACACACAGCTAAACACTGAGCCTAACTACTGGAATCCAGTGGCAGAGAGGGAGATGTGATGAGCAAAGGGGTCAAGACCAGGCTGCAGAAACCTGCAGAAACTGCTGATTTGAAGAGGGAGCTCATGGACCCCACACTGATAGCTGGGAAACCAGCATAGGACTGACCCAGATCCTCTGAATGTGAGTGCCAGTTAGGAGGCCTGGGCAATCTATAGGGCCTCTGGTGCTGGATCGGTATTTAACCCTATAATACTAATAACTTTGGGAGCCCATCCCACATAGAGGGATACTCTCTCAGCCTAGACACATGGGGGAGGGCCTAAGCCTGCTCTAAATGATATGACAGACTTTGAAGATCCCCCAGAGTAAAGCACAGCATGGAAAACCTCAGACTTTTAACTTTTATGAACAGAGGCAAGACTTCCTCTAGTTCTAACAATATAAAGAAAAAAGATACAACATAATACCACAAGTAAAGTTCACTGTAGGAATGTGAGATCTGCTGGATAACTGATAATTAATACTAATACTGAAGTACACCATCATGAGATTAATGCAGAAAGCATCTAACAAAAGTCTACATTCATGGCGATGCTTTCTCCACCCTGTAAGAGCCTCAGAGAGAATGTACACAGAGCCATCTGGATATCTAAGTCCTCACACTTAAAAAGAACAACGACCAAATGTTTGCCTGCTTACATTATGAAAGATACAGGAGTGTCTTTCCCCCTTCTTCTAGTCAATATTATCCTAGGGTTCCACCAATGTATTGGTAGGCAAAGAAAAAGGGGAGGGAGAGAAACTATGTTAGAAAGGGAGAAGTATGGCTATTTTTATCTGCAAACCAAGTGTGGTGTTTTGAATAAGAATGGTCCCCACAGGCTCACATATTTGAATACTTGGTCATTAGGGAGTGGTGCTACTTGAGAGGGATTAGGAGGTGTGGCCTTGTTGGAGTGGGTGTGGCCTTGTTGGAGGAAGTGTGTTACTTTGGGTGGGCTTGAGGTCTCAAATTCTCAGGTTGGGCCCAGTGTCCCTCTTCTCTTCCTGCTGTCTGCTAAGCTGGATGTAGAGCTCTCAGCTTTCTCCCCAGCACCATGCCTGCCTGTGTGCTTCCATGCTTCCCATGATGCTAATGGACTAACCCTCAGAACAGTAAGCTAGCCCAATTAAATGTTTACAAGAGTTGCGACTGCCATGGTGTCTCTTCACAGCAATAGAACACTGACTAAGATATCAAGCAATCTTCTCAGTAGAAAATACCAATTTTGGCATCTACCAGAAGAGTGGACCAGCATGACTAATAGGTGATAGCTGAAAGAGTACGGCATACCAGATCAACAGAGCATTATATTTCCATGCATTACAACTAATAACTAGAAATTGGCATTTTTAAAATATCTATAAGTAGCATTAAAACATGAATTATTTAAGAATAAATCTGACAAGAGATGTCAAGTACCTGTCCTCCCTGAATCCCAAGATAGAAAGCCAAAACCAAAATACTTTAATCATTTAAAATGTATAATTTAAACAAAAATAAAAATAATTTTTCCTTAAAAGGTAGAGGATCAAGATGTAAATCTAACTAACCATTTATAAGTTCTTAATTCCAAAATCTGCAAACACTAAAGAAAACTCAAAGGTCCACGTGTGGGAGGGAAGGTCTATCACGTTCATGGACTAGGAAAGTCACAGCAAACACGCATGGCTCTGCAAGTTGACCTCTAGATGTAACACAGTTTCAAAGTCCCAGTAGAATTTATTGTCAAGTTTCATCCTAAATTTCCTATGTGAAACCACAGGAAGCAAATTTTCAAAAGGAACGACAAAGCTGTAGGAGGCACAGCACAGAATTCTGCTCTATGGTCTTCTATGGAACTCTAACAGGAAAGGCTCTACTTTCACAGAACAGGGATAAAGAGATCAACAAACAGAAAGTTACATACGTGGCCAACTGGTTTTTCAATTAAACCACAAAAACATTTCCATGGAGAAAGGATGCTGCTTTCAATAAATAGTACAGGAACAATTGCATACCAGTATGAAAAACAACACTTTGACTTAAACCTCGTATTTGATTTTTAAAATGTTAGTTCAACATAAATCAAAATTCTATCTGAGCATTAAACTTTCAGGGAAAAATGGCAAAAAAAGATGTTTATAACCTAAAACTATCTAAGAGGTTTAAAATATGCTATTATATCCTAAACTGGAGCAATTAAAAACTATATTTGAGCAGTTGGACTTCCGAACATTGGGTTTGCTTGCCAGGGAAGTATTGCAACATGAATACAAAGAGAAACAGGCTGGGTAGGATAGAATATGTAAGTGCAGTATAAATCACACATCTGATGTAGGATTTGTACCCAAATATATGAAGAGTTCTTATAATTGGACATGTAATAAATAAGTCAAAACATATATGAAAGCCAGAAATGTCCTTTGCCTTCTTGGCATCACCAGAGGCCAGAGCTGCCTGGAATGTCTGGGGGCTCTGATTCACAATCTGGTTCCTTACTGATTTTAGGGTTACCTCTTTGGACTGGCAAAGGTTAGAGTAGCAGAGAAGGAGTAGTAAGAGAAAATCCCTTCTAGTTAGAGAACAGAATTTCTTGCCTGACTGGATTCATGGCCAAGGGACCACCTACGGGCAGAAGGAACTATCTCTAGGAAGGCAGACTCACCTCAAACCCTGCCAATTGATGGGTGGAATAATTCTCCTTTAACGAGATACCTTTCTTTCTCTAGTTCAGCACAGTCTGTTCTAGAGGCAGAAACCTGCAGCTTTCAAAAATCTTGCCAGCTTTTCCAAATTACTCAGGAAAAAGGGGAAGCCTTGGTTCCTTTCTTCATCTACCTCTTCCCTAAGCATAGCTTCCCTAACTCTCTGGGCTTTCCCTTCTGTCGTCCATTCCTCTCTTCTGGGTAGTGCTGAATTTTGCAGCTTGCCTATCTGCAGTGCTTTTCTTGTAAACTCTAGTAAAATGGTCCTCAAGCTTATACAGGAGTGCACAAAAAGAAAAAAGAAAAAGAAACCTGGACATATCTGAACACATTAGAAGAAGATGACACTCAGGCTTTGTTGAATAGAATTACTGAAAACTGTCTGTAGCTTCTCTTCGATAGGAATTTTATTTATATCTTCAAACTGAGAGTTTTAGTAATATATTAATACTATTAATAATAATTTCTAACACGGTTTATAAATAAAAAATAAGCACATGAAATTAGGGGTCTGGCACCGGTAAACATAATATTTGGGTAGCAGGAGCAGAAAGAATTAAAGAGCCACGGCTGTTTGCCTTCATGGATGCAGTAAGAAATCGCATCCTTTGCTGTGTAGAATACACACTGCTACAGCCACCCTGGGAAACAGTCCGACAGTTTCTTGTATAATTAAATACACACTTACCATATGCTCCAGCAACCCCACTCCTGAGTATTTACCCTAGAGAAATAAAAAAAATATTAACTTATTCAAAATTATGTACATGAGTGTTTATAATGGTTGGATTCATAACTGTTCACAGAGACCACCTACTCATCCTTTTATGCTGGAGAAATCATGGCTGGTTTGCAGGATGGAATACTATTGAGCAGTAGAAAGAACACACTATAGCTATAGATACATGCAGTAAATTGATAAATATCACAGACACGTTTGCTTAGTAAACAATGTCAGTCTCCCTAGTGCATGCTTTATGATTCTACTTCTACATCATTATTTTATAACGTTTGCGGTAAGTAAACAATAAAGTAATGGAGAACAGATTAGTGATCCTCAGGGGTTGGTTAAAGATAGACAATGCAAGACTTGAAAGCATGCAGGACAAGGGTTCCTCTACATCCCCACTGTCTGCGCATGAGCTGAACCTATTTAAGTCACACAGTATATAGCAGGAGTAAACACATTTTAGTACATGAAAAGGAAGAAACAAATGTTTGATTGGAAAGAGGCTTTGAGGTTGAATACAGCACAGTGCTATGCTTTCCCCAAAGATGATGCTCAATACATCTTTATTAGTCAACTGAGTGTAGTTTCTCTTTTGATAGCAATCTTGTATCTTCAAACTTTAGGTGTTTTAGTAAAATAGTAATATTCTATCATGGTATATAACATGAAAATATTTCTAGCTTAAAACTCCATTTAAAATGTCAAGTGACAGAAGTGTAGCATTCCTAACCAAGTATTTGATACTCTATCAAATTAATGTTATATGGGTGGTAGGAGGCCTGGGCAGTCCATGGGGCCTCTGGGAAGAGAACAGCGCTTATCCCTAGTGTACGAATAGACACTGGAAGCCCACTCTCCATAGAGGGATACTCTCTCAGCCTAGACACACCGGGGAGGGCCTAGGCCCTGCCTCAAATGATGTTCTCACCCTCCCTGGGAGCAGAAAGGGGATGCGATGGGGGGGGGGGCATAGGAGGATGGGAGGGAGAGGGAACTAGGATTCATATGTAAAATAAAATTGATTCTAATTTAAATTAAAATTTAATAAAAACATAAATTAAAAAAGGAAAGGGCAGAATCCGGGCCCAGGGCATAGCTCAGACAGAGGTAGAAAGGTGACCTTACACAGCTAAGTCCCTGAGTTCTGTCCCCCTTACAGCAAGGAAGTCACTACCCAGGCCTTTGCTACCTCAAGCAGGATTTGCTCAATGTTCATGGAATGAATCTTAGTTAAACAACTTGTCACATTAGACAACTTGTCAAATTACCCTATTATTTTATCTCAGACATGAACTCTTGCTAGAATCTGTCTTTGCTTAAATCAGCAAGATGGACTTTCTATTGTTATCATTATTTCCAGCTCTAACAACATGGCACACATGTTGTAAAGTCACAGATTTTCTGCTGAAGATGTACTGGGCATGCGCCCGTCTATAGCGCTAACCAGCTAAGCCTGTTAGGATTTTGCTATTATTCTCTACACGGATAGGTTTGAGCCAGATTCATCAATTCTGATGAATCTGTTAAACATACTAGCCAAATTCTATGTGTCTCAATGAATAAAAATAATTTCATCTATCAAAAAATTCAATACTTAACTCTGCACTTGTCCCTCTCTAAACTGTGACACTTTGTTATAGGCGACTAATGAATGACATAAATGAGGTTTTCAGAAGGATCTAACCCAATAATCAGATCAATTCTCAAAACTCCAATACCATTTGCATAGGTCATCCATCAGTATACAGCAAATATACTTATCACAACTTTTTAAAATGATTTTTTGCAAAAGAATTATTTCAGAACTCTGTGAGTTGTTTTGAATATGTTCTTTCTGAATATCACTTAACATATGATCATCTCCAATTTACTTAGATACAAATAAACTTCATAAACATTTTTATTATAGCTTCACAGAATTTTACCATGAGCAATGATGCAAAAAATACTAATTTTCTTAGTGTATACTTTGCTATTGCATTATATTGCCATTTACAAATACTCTAAACTGTGGTGTTCTTATTAGTATTAGCAACAAGTCAAAAATGCAACAGATCATCTTTGTAATTACGCTCTGTAACTAAAGCAGAAAACCCTGCTAATCCGGCTGAAGTGCTCACTGTGTTAATTTTATAACTTATAAGTTATGAGTTCGCCTAACAAATATACAAAGAAGCTTTAGCTTTACATTAATTCTTAGAATATCATTAATATAGAATACTCTAATAAGAGCTACCATTCATTACTAATAAGCAAACAATAAATGTAATCTTCAAAACAGAGTTTTACACAGAAATATGCTGGCTACCACACTCTCAAAGCTTGTCCTCCATTGACTTTAATTGGTTTTTACAAGAGACAAATCTGTCTCCTTCATCCACACAACCATGGAAATACTGTATGGAACACACAAGCAGTTCAAATGCTAGGGAGTCAAACTGCTACAAAATGTCAGTCTGAATAAGTTCCCCTTCTATGTCTAGACATTCAGCAGTTACTCATGTCTGGGCTACATGAGCATATGAATACAGTTTCTTGAATATTAAATCAGAATAAATGTGAGGAAGAGTGAATGAACCGTCACCAGATTAGACTTGGAAAGACATTTTTAAAAAACTCAGCCTGAAATAAATTGTGACAAGCCATCCAACCTCAATATCATAAGGTCCTCTCATATATTATCAGAATTGGGGATAATTGCAAAAGGGGCTTTTTCTGAACATATATGGAGCATAGGCGCAGGGCTACACAGTGCCAAAGACGGGGGGGGGCTGAATAATTATTAATTAACTGTACATAGACAGGCGTGCCATCTCAAAACTTAAAACCGAGGTTAATTTAGAACACAACTACTCAAAATTAACCTCCGTTCCGAAAGCCCCAGTACTTATGACGCTGTTTTCATTTGTACTAAACTCTGATTTTAAAGCACTTACCTGCTTCTGTAGCCATCTTTCATGCCTCCTCCGTTGCCTTCTTAGAGTCCTTAACTTGCTCCTTTCTCTGCTATTTAGCCTGTGGTTAATGGTGCTCAAGGGAAAACTGGCGGAGCGCAGAAAGTCCAGAGGGGAGAGGTGCTCTTCTTGGTGGGAGCCGTCCAGCACGCCCCTCCCCGCCGAGGGCAGATCCATCAGGAATGTCAGGCTGTTAGCATTAGCGTGGTCGGCATATAGGGAAGAAGCTTCTAGGCCACACTGAAATTCTCCTCCTCTTTGTGCCTGGGTCTCATGGGGAGACACAGAAAGTCTGTGCAGCAGCATATTCGGATCAAAACTGGGTGGGTTTTGAAGGGAGCAGTCACTTTTCCCGCACGGCGAAGCCAAGCCTGAGAGGTCAACGGGCTGGGTTTCGTTTAGCCGGGGATAGGCAGCAGTCTTACTATGTATTTCATAGAAAGTGGGTAATAAAGGCAGTGTCTCATTGATGTTCAGGTCCAAACTGTATGACTTTCTATGCGAAGCTCTGGAAGTGCACCTGCCGGTCGCAAGCCCAGGGACAAAAGGCTGGTATTTTGGATCCCATGCTTTGAAGAGCAGTTTCTCATTCTTCGTCTCAAAATACGTGGCTCGCACCTCCAGGCAGAGGGCTTCTGTTAGTCTTCCAAGGCTGTTACTGTTTCGGGCCATGTTCAAAAGCCCGTGGTTTCTGATTTTGGAGCCACCACCTGTCACCAGAGCCTCCTGATCACAACCTGACCGGACTCCGGGATGTGACAAGTATTTCAGCGCTGGCCTCGTTAGGTTGCTCGCCCGCGCTGGATGGTGATCAGTCCGGCTCCTGCAGAGATGTACAGCTGCAAGCTGGCCACAGGAACATGTTGGAGAGCTGACAAAATCAAAGCCCCCTAATCGGGCCCCACAGAAAGGACAATTCAGTTTCCCAACTGTCCACTGGGCCTACAGGTAGTAAAGGAAATAAAGACAATGCTTCCATTGTAAACTGACCAGAGAATGAGTTTAAAAGAAAAAAAATAAAATAAAGAAAAAACAGCAGTGACATGAACATTTTCTATGTTACTGGAAAGGCTAGCTTTCTGTTTTCTGGTTAGTAGACAGAACAGCAAAGGGAAGCAAGCTTTCCAGTAAACAGAGATAAGCAAGCAGCTACAAACTACTAGAATGATAACATAGTGCAAACCATGCCTAGTCGAACAACCAAGAATTCCTAAAGAAAGTCTCTGAACAATAGGTTGAATACAGATACAGTGTGAACTAATGAAAAGAAAAATACTCCATGGAACCAGGAAGCAAATCAAGTCTACAGAGCTTCATTTGCAAGTGAAATCTCACAGAAAGTGTCTGTTCTGATTCACTTCTTGCATGCCAAGCATGGGGTATGGGACGGGGGATGGGGAGACGGACAGACTTTATCAGCCAACAGAAGAAAGAGTTCCCTGGCTTTCCAAACACAACCAAGGAGTACTGACTGCCTAACTCAGTAATGGTGTATTTCCATACTCAGATTAGAAATTAATGGACTGCTTTTAAAATTGTCAAGAAAGGCAGTGGGGCCTCTGTAGGTTCTAATCTGCTCTGTGACATTCTGGACACTTAGGAGCTGGACACAAGTGTGCTCTGAGGAACTCCTGATGTAAGCACAGATTCAAGTGAGAGCCAACATGTATCAATTTAAAACAAACAAACCAAAAACCAAAAAAAGAACATGTTACTTGGTGAAGAAATTAATTACTGTTTTTCAAAGGTTAGATTACTTATACTTTTCCAAGACAAGTATTTAACAATGCAAAATATCCAAAACTGCAATTCACCAGAGTCCTTTTCTGACATTTCATTAAATATCACTTATAGCAGAACATTCCCATTTGCATCCATTCAGTAAGAGACACTGATTACCCAGCTTATTTTATATGTGTGTATAAATGGTGGGTGCATAAAAAATTTCACTCACTGGATATAAGAGGCACAACCCCAGGCACCAAGGATATACTACTAGGAAAGGATAGAAGGATTTCCTGGCTTTGTAGTGTTTGTGTTCTATTGGAGGATGTAAGAAATTAATGAGAAAAGAGTAAGCTGAGTCGGTACGTTTGGATGGATGTATGTGTGTGTGTGACTGTCTATTTGTGTGTCATTATATCCTCATGTATATTTACCAGTGGTGTGTAAGATAGTGTGCATGAGCCTGCATATTATAGGTGTATAAAGCAGAGGGGGGAGAGAGGCATTGAGAAGATGGACAGTGGTGGGCAGCTGCTAGGTTGCCAGGCAATGTCTCACTGACAAGAAAGAGCCATGGAAATGGGGGAAGAACCCAGGTTGGTATGTGTGAGCACATTTAGAGACTAGAAATGCCAGGTGCAAAGTCAGACAGACAAACAACATAATACTCCCGTGGGAGAGGGAAGCCAGGACACTCAAGAGAAACGTGATCATTCACCTGCACTGAAACAACACATCTAAGAACTAGAGCACTGAAGTATTCTGAAGGCTATATATCCCAAACTTTACTGGGGAACCCAGAAACTTACTTTTTGTATTAGGCAGCTAATCCACTCTGGAAGGGCGTCTATATTCATGTGCCATAGACGACAAGGGTTTTGAGCATCAACTGATTCATGTTTGTCCTGTTATGGGAAAATGAATATTAGCAATTATCATTTCAGAACTTATTTCACAATTCCCATATTAAAGAAAAATAAAAAATAAACCCCCATTTTCATTAGAAATCAAATATACACTGCCTTCTTTTCCCTGTTCTCATCAGCAAAAACTAGAACCAAGTTACTTCTTTTTTCAGGTAATAACTACTACCTATGGTTCAAAAATTTTTGGTGAATGGCTTATCTAGTATCCCATTTTTATTTCTCTGTGTGAGAATAAATAGTACTGTTTGTAGGAACTGTCCTTAACCTTAAATCTCTGATTTTATTTGGATTCTACCACTGATAAATAAAGAAGTATGCATATCCTCTAGCCAACCACCAATAAATGTGATGGACGGGGTAAAGGATGCTGAGAATCTGGCCTGCTGAATACCAGCAGAAGCGGGAGGTCTCTGGCTTTCCTCTGGCCTGCTGTCCTCACATCATCAAACATTGGGACAGATTCCCCGATTCCCTCTCAGAGGCCATAAGACTTCCACATGACAGGTGCCATCCTTATGCAGGAAAGAACACGTTTACCTGTGAGCACAAAGGGTCACAGAAGAATCTACGTGGACAGGACATGCTAAATTTCCCCCTACCCCCCCCCCGGCTGTAACCACAAAAGCACATCTCTTGTACAAGGATAAACAAACATTAAAATGGAGGTCTAAAGTAGCCATGTAGAATGTGATAAATAATTGAGACATAATAACTTCCCATCTTGTGAGAAAAATGGTAGGCAGAGCAGGGTGATGCTTTGTATCTTCATTAGGTATTTAGTAGGAAAACAAATGATCTTGAACTATTTTCTCTTCTAATATCTTAATCTTAAAATAGAGGTTGAAATAATTTCAAGGAGAGCTAGAAAATCTTGAATAGCATTTCAGCTGCTGAAGGAAACATCAGCCAGGATGCCCAAACTCCAACTCAGCTAGCAAAAGAGAACTTTCCTGGTTTTCCATGTCAATGATGAGGGCACTGGAACAGTGCCAGGCAAGTGTGTGAACTTGTGTGTGAAGAGGTCATAACTAAGCCAAAGAAAAGTTAGGAAAGGGTGCCCATGGTAGGGTCAGTCTCCTACTCTCACTCCCTAATATCTCGTCAAGAGAATGCCAAGACAATAGGAACTGGAGTTTTGATCCCTTTCCTTGACACAATGGCATAGGGAAACACGGAAAAGGTGATTACTTTTCAATCGTGTGTGTGTGTGCGTGTGGTGTGCGTGTGTGTGTGTGAATAGAGTATTTCTTACATTGATAGCTAAACTGGAAGTGTAGATGGAGGACTTCCAGTGGGCTGGAACGGGGAGCACTCCTGAGGCTAATGAGAGAATAAACAGCATACTGCAGTACAGTGCAAAGCACACGAGGACAGGGGTGATCCACCATGGCAGTGGGAATGAGAAGTAAATAGGGGCTCTATCTACTTCTATTAAGGGGTTCAGCAGAACTTTACCTGTCTCCAGGTAAGAAGGGCATTTAGGTCAGAAAGAAACAGAGCGGCGTACGAGGAGAGCTGGGAAGACCCCGAAGAAATGAGGGATGCTTTGCAGTAAGGCAAAAGAGCAGCTGCTGAGGACTGCACTCTGTCCTCCCTGGGAACAGCACCCCAGCAAACGAGATTGCTGTGCAGACCTGTAAGAAAGATGGCCAAGAAATGCTGTTTGGTAAAAAGTAAAGAAATGGTTGCAGAATGCCACATATCCTATGATGGGAATGGTTACACGAATATGCACTGGTTAGACTAACAGAAATGTTCACTTCAGTACAAAAACTATACCCTAGTAAAAACCGATCAAAACAAGCAAAGAAGGTAAAGTTATTTTCTAAGGAAACTGATACGGACAGGTAGAAAATGAGCTTGCCTCCTCAGCACTCAATGACAGAATGATGCTGAAGGCAGGGCAGGGTTTTCAAGACAAGCTAGGATCCTGAGGACCAGGTATCCAGAAAGGTACCAGGAAATACGCAAGCATCTGCTGTTGTCTCTGCTCCCTACATTCTGGTCCAAGGGCTCTGCCCCCTGCATTCTGGCGTAAGTGTTCCAATGGGCCTTTGTGCAGCCCAGGTTACCCAGGTTACTAGTCTGGAAGGTATCAGCTGTAAACTTCAGTGGTATTTGTGTGCTACTCACAGACTCCAAGAGCTAGAATCTCCACCTAGATTCCAAAAGATGTAGGCAACTGCATGGAATCTTTCCAAGAACTTGGCATGGGCATGGAGTCACCGCAGACTCAGTCTATGGGAGTGGGGCCAGTCTTGAGACCACAGACACAGATTTAGAAAGCCATTAGCACACAACTCCAGGAGAGCTGAAGACAGGAAGACTCAAATCCCTAAAAGCTGCTGCATGGGCAAAACCCAGGCAAGGCGTGAGGGCAGAGGTCCAGGTTTCTGTATCTATCCCTGCAGGCATGGAGTCACCCAGACAAGCCATCAGAGCAGGGCTGCAGAGGCTCTGGATCCTCCCCTGTGGAGAAAGAGGTCAAGGAAGGTAGTATTCCCCTTTGAAATTACAGCACCCTCCACCCTGTTGGATTTCATGTCTACTTGGGATCGGCTGTCCCATTTTCTTCTTTTGAAAACTATCTTTCCTCTGCCTGCCTGGCCATTGCGTTTTAGAAGCACTTAGCTAATTCTGACCTCACAGGCTCCCATCTGGAGGAACATGTGCTCTAGCCTCATCTACATCTGATTTACATGAGACTGGGCTTGACGAGTTTGAAGGGGCACTGCAAGGCCTTAGGACTTGGGAGTTAATGGGAAGGACAGATTGTATTTTACGATTTAACAGGGCATGGGTTGAGGTGAGCACACAAAGCACTGAGGCTCCAAGCTTGAGCCTTGGCTCCGGGCGGGTGGTGCTTTTGGGGGAGGTGCTGGAAACTTCAGGAGCAGCATGTGGAAGGATTGTGTTCTGGGGAGCAGGACTCTGAAGGTCCCAGCTGGCCTTCTTCTCTGTCTCCTGTCTGCCATGATATGAGAAACATACACTGAACACCCCCACTCACATGGCACACTGTGCTGCCTCACTCCAGGCCCAGAACACAGAGCCAGGTGACCACAGGATGAATCCTCTTAAATGATAAGCAAGTAACTCTTTCCTTTAACAATTACAATGTTTCAAAGATGACCAAGGATTCAGCTACAAGAGAGCAAGAGAGCGAATGACATTAGGACCAGGGAGAACTGATGTGAGAGTAGATATCATCCCAGGAGGACAGAGATAGGTTATACACAAATACCATTCTATTGTACATAAGGACAAGAGCACCTGTAGAGCCTGGCATCTATGTGGGATCCTGGAACTAACTGCTCACAGATAGCAAAGATGACAGAGAAGAGAATTTCAGAGACTGGGAGTAGCTGACCCAGCCCCAAAGACAAGAATGTTGAGGCCTAATAGAGCTGGCAAAGGTTTTCTCCAAGGTGACAAACCATAAGGTTCGCAGAACTGTAGTCTATAACTATAGCCCTTCCACGCCAGGATGGCTGGTCACCTAAAACCACCATAGGCAGGAAGTCCTGTGGGTTCTTTCAATTGTCTCAAGAAAACACATCTTGAACTTTATTGAGGGAAGCACTTCAAGCCGTAATGGGTCCCTACTTGCTCATTCAACAGCAAGCAGACTACATAAAAACAAGAAAACACATCTGAATCCTTCCACTCACAACATAATACAATTACAGGTGCTACAGGCTTGCCACCCCACCCCTGGGGGAAAAAACTTACAGCATTGTTAAGTCATTGACAGTGCTAGGGCTTCAAACTTTAGTCTAAGAACTCTGTGGGTACTACTTTCTGCAGCCCTTGAGTAGCAACTTCCAGCAAGTTCTGGAGGAAATACAAGTGGCACTCAAGAAAATAGTCAGGGTCAAGGTCAGTCAGAAGTCTGCTGAAGGGTTACCCGGAACAGTGCTTCCTTGCACAGTTACATGTCGCCAGCATCACCTCTTTCCAACAGCAGTCACTACACACTAAATGTACTACTTAATCTTCCTCCATGAAGTGAGGCGGAGAACCTGGAAATGGCTTTTGAGTCTGGTTTTGTGCACCTGTATACCTGCCTTTTTAAAGTCTGACCATGAGCACTCTGCAGAGACAGTCCAGTCAGCCTCTTTCTAAGTCATGTGTAATTTAAGATGATAGGGGGAAAAAAAAAAAATCACAAAACTTAGAGACCTCTGTAATTCCAAAATATTTTAGTCAGAAGTTTGGGAAAGCTACTGTCAAAGGGAAGTATGCACGCAAACCAAAACAAAACAAAAAAGGGTTTGCAGTTGTTTATATGTTCTTAGATTTTAAAAAATCCCATTTAATGTTAGCATCTACAGGACTGTCATCATTATAAATACATTCTTCCAGAGAGAAAAATTCATCTCCAAGAACATTTCCAAATATATTATTTTCTAAATAAATTATTCTCTGTATAGATGGTCTTCAAATCCGTGGATTCAATGAACCAAAAAATCAAATCAGAAAAAACTGCATCAACAGGTACAGTAATTTATTCCTAAAAATGTCATATGATGACTGCTTACATAGTTTAAATTATATTGGATATTGTAAGAAAGCCATAGATGCCTTAAGGTGCACAAGAGGATTCACAACAAGCATCCCATATGGGCTGTGAGCATCGGCACATTTTAGTATCTGTGTAGGGTCCAGAAACTAATCTTCCAGAGATATGAAAGATGACTGTAATTTTATTTCCTCCATAGCCTAATAACCGAGGTATAGTTTTCTTTTGTTCATTCTGGGAACAATATTACGTTTCCTGTAAATTCTCAATATAAATGCTGAAGTAGTGACCTTTCTTTTGTTAGTTACTAGGTCCAAATCTCATTGAGTGGTAAATTGCATGGAATGTCTAATTAGTAGTCATTATGTCCTCAGATCATATGGCAGTGCCTGAAATGCAGTGGACACGTGCATGCTGGGTGAATGAAAGACACCTGCTTGTCATCGGGATGTAGCTTTCCAACGCCCTCTGAAACCTTTATCATCCCCAGTCACTTTGATTTTTGTCTCTGAAGCTTAACAAAATTACATGATGACACCACATGCGCTTTCTTTTTGTACACTGTTGGAAAGTTTTCATTTAAAAATTGAAATTAACGTTTTGCTTCTGTATGGGCCATGATCCATTAAATCAAGTTTTAATCTGTTTATTAAAAAATTGGGAAAACTGACCGGAAGTGACTCAATAGAAGCCAACAGCATAGTTTATCCGGGCTCTTGGGCTCTTTCCACCAGAAGGTGACACCTGCACAGATTAGTACAACTAGTGAATCTTAAGAGCCTCCTACGGATGGAAGCAAACTGGGATTGACAAATAAGGTCACCCTTTTCATTATAGAACCCAGAATTTGCTCTGACTTTTCAAGACTACTTGCATATTGGCAAAGAGGATAAATTGAAAGAAGGGAAAAATGAAAAATAAATTCCACACTGGCAGAAAGAAAATCAGATTATTGACTTTAAAGTGAGCTAACGGTAGTTGACCACACACACTTGGTGAGGAGATTTATTAACAGGTCAGGCACTGTGCTGTGAAGCTCTCACATGCCATTTCACTATACAATTTTCATTATCTCATAATTTTAAAGCCTGATAGTGACCCTAGCCCTGAGAAACCATGACCCACTGTTAAGTATTTAGATGCTTCCTGGATGCTCCTATGTGAGCAAATATGAATGTCGTAGCTATACACAGGTGAAGATTTACAGTTCACATTCTCACAGTTTTTATTAAGCAGAAAGTATTTATATTATGCTCACTGTGCCCCAGGAGTCACTTTCAGTGTTTTTCCATGTTATAGATATAAATGCTGCAACATGTAAAATTAAGCAACTTTTCAAAAACTTGAAACTTGTCAAGGCCACATACTAAGTAATAATGCAAGATTTGTAGCCTGCTGGTTCAGCTTCAGGATTCGTGTTACCAGACAGTGAGATTACAACTGCTACCTCCTGCAGCAGATAAATCCTAGAGATCCCAGGGTAGTGCACTAACCCGTATCTCCTGCCTGAGTACACTCAGAGCGCTGGCATTTGTTCAACACTCACAGATCACAAACCTAAAACTCACTTTGAACTTAGCCAAAATGACAGGGTAATGTATTTGGGGAGGAAGTTCCATTAACTGTTTCTGCTTTGTGACATCGAAATGAAGCCACTTTAATTTGAGAACTATTAATAAAACCAAACATGTTTAGTAGAATAGTTATTCCTTCATGCTAGAGGAACAGACCTAGGGGTATGTGTGCGTGTGCATGTGTGTGTGTGTACGTGTGTATATGCAAGTGTGTGTGCAGGTGTGTGCATGTGTGTGCATGCATGTGTGTGTGCATGTGTTTGTGTGTGTGCATGCATGTGTGTGTGCGTGCATGTGTGTGCATGCATGTGTGTGTGCATGTGTTTGTGTGTGTGCGCATGCATGTGTGTGTGCATGTGTTTGTGTGTGTGTGCATGCATGTGTGTGTGCGTGCATGTGTGTGCATGCATGTGTGTGTGCATGTGTTTGTGTGTGTGTGTGCATGCATGTGTGTGTGTGCGTGCAAGTGTGTGCACATGTGTGCCCACATGTACCTGTGCGGGGCACGTGCATTCCTATATGCCATGGAAGCTGAACCTCCAGAGATGTTTTGAGGAGAGGAAGTAGATTAGAGTGGGAAAGTGGTGGCAGAAAGGTGGTGGCAAATAAGAAAAGGACAGTGCTTTGTACATGTACGAAATGCCACAACGAAGCCCACCATTTTGTACTCCAAACTAAATAATAAACTTATAAGGATCAGAAGCATCCTGACTAGAGGAATTTTAAGTCCTTTAAACAGCAAACATGTTGTTCCCTTAGTAATAAGGAACTTAAAATCTAGAAAAAAGGCCGTTTCACTAAGATTTGAAAAATTGTAGTGAGATTTTTATCAAGTGAGACATAAGAGAGGAGAAGACAAACAAAACAAAACAAAAAAACATAAATACTAAAATCCTAAGCGAATTTCACATAGAGCTGGCTGCTCATACATAAAATAATTTATCCTAGCAGCAGGGGGCACTCATGCACCTCTCTTACATTCTGCTTTCTGAGCACGGGATGGCTTCAGTTGCCTATACAGGATGTGCATTAGTTCTCATCATTGAATGAGATTTTATGCTTAAAATTACATTGTATGGTTTCAGTGTTTAAACGGTGATGATTTATTCCATTAAATAATATTCTGAATGATGTTTACACTCTGGTCTTAAAGTGTAAGCAGTAACATTCTCTAATCAAATTCATTAAAATGAGTAATCCATATTATTTAACTACTGCAGCTGTGCAGACCTAGGAACAGAATTTATCAGTGTTATATTTGTTAATAATTAAAGAATTAAAGGGTTGCTAGTTTAAGAGACCTAAAATTGTCAGTATTCTTTGTTTTTTTATGTGTACCCTGAAAAGGTCATTTCAAGGGTGAAAAGCGCTAATCAAAGGAACAAAATGAGAAGAGGAGAGGAGGTGGAGCTGGCTGGAGGGCAGGGCAGGGGAGGGGAGGGACGGGAGAGGTGTGGAGAAGATGGGAGGGGCTGGAGAGGAGCCTGCACCCAAGGCTGCTCCTTCCCTTTACCCAGTCCTCACACTATGAACAAGAAGACCTGTAAATTCAAAGGCCATGCCACGCCCTATCAGTGACTAGGCCATGCCACGCCCTATCAGTGACTTTGCGTCTCTTGTGACACTGATCGAACATTTTGGTTTGACTCAAAAGCTGGTAGCCGCTCATCTTTCCAGCCTCATGTCTTGGTAAGCCCCCTGCTCAACACTTTGGTGCTGTGGCTGCACCACGGGGACTTTGAACACGCTGGTGCCGAGGGTTTCCATGCTCTGTCCTACACTGCCTTCTCTTACCCAGTTCCTGGGAAGCCTTCTCCTTGCAGACAGGCCCAGCACTCTGCCAGTTTCCCATTCCCATTCCCATAGTCCTAGACTATGCCTTTTGCTAATTCTATAAATAATTGAACACTTCTTTGATTGACTAATACCTAGTGTTTCTAGGATTGGTAAAAAAGTAAATATTCAATATTAAAATAAAAACTTAAAGTATTGATATTTATTAGAATGGATCTACAATGATAGAAGAATTATTATTACATTAATATGGTATTAATACAATACTAATAGTGAGGGATAATCCTGGAAACTTCACAAGGACAGATGATCACTCTTCTGTAACAGGACCTATGGCGATCCACTCAGACTACCATAATAAAATCCATAAACTGAAGAAACAAAACAACAGAACAACTTTTCTATTGTTTTAGAGGCTAAATGTCCAAAGTCAGGGCCGCCAGTTATCTGGCCTTTGGTGAGGGTCCTTCCTATCCTGCAGACAGCTAGCTACCTTTTCCTTTTACCCTCCCATGCCCTCTTGCTTTGTAAAGCCACAGCCATGCTGGATGAGTGACTCCTCCCCATGACTTATTTTCCCTGACTTACCCTCAAAGCCTCACCTCCACATATGACACTACTGCAGCATCAACATGTGAACTCAAGATGCTCATAACTCAGCCAAACTGACTAGGCAGAAATCCTTGCATTGCTGTTTACTATGTGACCTTGACAAGAAGCTAAAAAGTAGTTTAATTTTGCGACACTGTGAGTATAGATGTGAGTGCTGTCAGTATGTGTGTAGAGGAAGGGAGAGCAGGGCCCAGAATGTGTACAGGCTCAATGTGAAAAGACAAGATAACAGATATAAGCATGAGTGTTGAAAAGGACAGCAATGAAAGTTAGGATGTACCAGCAGTGGAAATCTACGGATAAACAACACGCACCCTGAAGAAAGGGACTGTTGGTTAGTGATGAATGCTGTGGGGTAGTCTAGAAGACCAGATACTGCCTTCTGTGTGCATTTGTACATTACACGACTCTATAGGATTGCCTCCTGTGTGTGTACAGAGACAACAAAAACACAGTTACGCCCTTATATAAGATCTCAGCAGGAATTGTAGCTGCACTTTGGTTTTTCAAAAACAAAACAAAACAAACAAACAAGCAAAAACCAGTGTTGATTAGTGTTTGCTGCCATTGGGAGAGTGGTAGGGGCAGGCATCAGATTGTAAAGTTCAGGAAAGGGAGCTAAGGACTACTCCAGTACTCACTACAGAACTCTAATAAACAAATGGGTTTTGACTCCTTTCCATCACTAGCCTGTGCTAATGCAGTGACTGCCATGAACACAACCAATGGATATTAATTCAAACCATTGTTGGGCCACATTATTCCTTTACCTTTTCAATTATTTCTTCATATTTTTCCTGGCCTGATTATCAGGGTGGTGTCTTTCAACTACTAGTGCACTCTTAAAATGTGCTATCATTTATTTATTCTGAATGTTTTGTTTCTCTAGTACCAAGCAGTATAACCATATATATTTAATATATGAAAAATTAGCATAGCCCAATTTTTATACAAACACATTTTATTCTGTAAGATAGTTTCAATAGCTTACATATATGTTTTTTTAATATAAAGAATATACATACACATTACACAGATAATCCATAGAGACAAAAATCAGACTGGAAGCTGCTGGGGATAGGGGCAGAACAAAAGGGCATGAGACATTTCCAGATGTCATAAAGTTCAAAACTGTTTGTGCTAGCAGTTGAATAACAAAAAAAATTACAGGGTTATATTCTTAGATGGGCAGACTTTATAGTTGACAAATTATACTTTTGAAAATGGCTGAAAATGCATGTACACATGTATGTCTATGTTGTCATGTTTTCTTAGGAACCCTTCTTCACCAGTTGGGACACCAGTGCTGGTACTAGGCTGTTCTCATCCCTATTACAGCACTCTTGCATCAGGCTACATGGGCCCGCCTTAAACCTTAAAATTCCTCACGCATTAGAACCTGTTTTTCATTCTGCGTCCCTCCCTTCCACATCTTATGTCCCAATGGATCCTAGAACTGTCCAGACTCACTGTCTAGACACACTGAGAACTTGAGCTAAATTACTTTATTCTTAATGTCTCTGTCTTATACTGAAGGCAACAGATTATCTTTTTCAAAAGTTTACTCTAATGAATAAATAACATAAGTGCAATAATATAAATGTAAACAATGTAACTATAAAATATCTTTGAATCAATAAATGAAAAGAAAGAAAAAAATACTTTTCATCATTAGCTGCCAGGGCAACCCAAGGCAAATTCTAATGAAAATTCTAATGAAAGACTGCAGCTCGTCCGCCTGAATGCACAGACCATAAAGATTAGAGTACCAGAGCAGCTGTGTTCTCCTGCAATGCTGTTGAAGGTGAATGCTCACTTTGGAAAACTAGTAGCAATTTCTTTAAAACTTACAAGTATATCTACCCTACGACTAAGATACTCATCTCCATGTATATATCTAAAAATAATAAGAGAAAGGGCTCTACACAAATTTCCATCGCATAAAACAACAATAAAAGCATATAGTCTAAAAATGGAGTAGTATAAAGGCCTCCTTGGCATAAAACAATGGTAACTGTCACACGCATAAATGGTAACTATCACACTCATAAATGGTAACTTTCAAACTCACAAATGACGTTGAATTCAATAAATAAAATTCAATAAACAGGGCACTTTAGTGAAAATGTAAAATCTGGGCAAAAAGAACGTATGTGACTTTATTGCATTTGAAAGAACAGCAAGAATAGTCGATACCAGCTTCTGGAGACAAGCACTACTGCAGGTGCCTTGGAGTAGGAGAGTATCGTGTCTAAAAGGGGCAAAACAGACTTCTGGGGTCATGGAAACGTACGACTTGAATTGATTCATATTAGAGCTAATTAAGTTACCAAGCTGAGGGCAGTTTTATTACATACAAATTATATCCTATAAAACGGTGGCATGAAAAGTTTTAGGTTCTCATCCACTGAAATCCATGAGATTTTAAAAGGTATTTGTCATACATTCAAGAGTTGTACATGTCATGGGTGTGCCTCTAATATTTTTACACGCTAAAACTCTTGAAGCCAGAGCTACTCACCTCAATCACTTGATTCTCGAGGTAATTCATGAAGCAGCTGGAACTTGCAATACATTTTCTACATTTCCAACAACAAAGTGCACCAATTTCCTCTTCCTTGTTTTGTCTGGATGTTGACTCTTCACTTCTTTTCATCTGTGGGAACAGTGATAATTTTTAGAAGGACGAGCTGCATCAGATATCAAATCAATACAGCAACAGTTACAAGCAGAGAAGGAAAAAAACATCTTTTACTGTGGTGCAAGAGACCTCAGATCCCCTACCCCATGTACTGACCCCAAATCGGTGTCGGAGTGCTCTGTCTTTGACACAGCTGGCTATAGGATCTGGCAAACCTATGAAGGAACTTTCAACACTTCTCCACCCCAGTACTGATATAGGCGTTTTGGCTGACATCCAAAACACTTAAAAAACTAGTTCTGGCTCTGGGCCAGAATTCCTTAAATCTTCTATAGATAAATTCTTGTCTCAGACCACTTGAATGGACATGCCTATTCCTCCAGTGTAGACAGAACATGCTTTCCTCCCATTGCCCATTATGAGAAAAGATGTGGCATTGTGTAAGGTTCCAAACTGATACCAGACAGAGTACAATACACCCTGGAGTCTGGAGCTGCTTTCTCTGGGATCCCAAAAGTGGACATCGATGGGCACGCCTCTGTGGAAAAACCCTGCTGCAGCTTTTGTGATGACTTCAGCAGTAGTTCAGTGAGATAAAACAGGTACCTATTTGCTAGGTGGCATGTTTTAGGCAAGGAGAACTTTATAAAATATCTGACAGAAAAATCCATTTAACTTTGATTATAATGAATTTTGTAGTGATTACCAGTTTATTTTCTTTCTAGGATACTTTGTCTCTCACTGTTGACTTTTTTAAAGCCACAGCTGGAGAGAAAACTCAAGTCACTGCAGAGCTTTTAAGAGTCACGAGTGGATTGCTCACAGGGTAGAGATGACTGCTCCCAACCCTGAAGACATATTTGATACAGGAGACCCACAGGGTAGAAGGAATTGTTTTCTGACCTTCACAAAAGCACTATGTTAGCCATACCCTCCCTTTAGACACGTGAAATAAGTAAGTAAATAATTTTTTTTCCAAAAAAGAGTCATAGCAAAGAATTATAAACATTCATTGTTCATCTTGATTTTCATTTTTGAGGAGTCGTTTTGTGGAATTTGGTTTTTGTTATTTATTTTTGTTTTTGAAAAAAAAGACAAAAAAAGAATACAAAGTTAGATGGGTAGGGGTGTGGGGGTGGAACTTGGGAGAAGCTGGGATGGGAAAACATGATCAAAACACATTGCATAATTTTTTCAATAAAGTGTTTTAAAATAGGGCATTGAAATATAGACACAGGAGTAAAATTTAAGTATATGTGCTTAATTTTTTAGTGAAACTGAAGTATTTTCAAGGATGGTGAACACGAGAACATGGTCCACTGAATCAACTAAGCAGGGCTCATATGGGCTCAGAGAGACAGAAATGACGTGCACAGGCCCTGCAGGGGTCTGCACCAGGCCCTCTGCATATACATTACACTGTTAGCTTGGTGGCTTTGTGAGAGTAGGTGTATCTTTGACTCTTGTCTGCTCTTAGGACTCTTTTCTTCCTATTGGGTTGCCTTGTCCTAAAGGGAGGGTTGTTGCCTTGTCTTATTGCATGCTGTTTTGTCCTGTTTGGCTGTCATCACTTGGAGGCCTGCTCTTTTCTGAAGAGGAAATGGATTAGGGGTGACTCTGGGAGAGAAGGAGAGGGGGAGAGCTGGGAGGAGAGTGTGTGTGTGTGTGTGTGTGTGTGTGTGTGTGTGTGTGTGAATGTGAGTGTGTGTGTGAGTGTGTGTGTGAGTGTGTGTGTGAATGTGAGTGTGTGTGTGAGTGTGTGTGTGTGTGTGTGTGTGAATGTGAGTGTGTGTGTGAGTGTGTGTGTATGTGTGAGTGTGTGTATATGTGAGTGTGTGTGTGTGAGTGTGTGAGTGTGTGTGTGTGTATATGTGAGTGTGTGTGTGTGTGTGTGAGTGTGTGTGTGTGAGTGTGTGTGTGTGAGTGTGTGTGTGTGAGTGTGTGTGTGAGTGTGTGTGTGTGTGTGTGTGTGTGTGAGTGTGTGTGTGAGTGTGTGAGTGTGTGTGTGTGTGTGTGTGGTGAAACTGTGGTTGGATGTATTGTATGAGAGAATCTAATTTTAATTTAAAAAAGAATACAAAATAAAATCTTTGTCGGACTGCAGTTTCTTCTTTAAATGACACCCAGTAGAGTGGTTTACTACATCCCATGATGGAGAGGGTCAGAATAGGTCCCTTAATTGTGAGTCTCTTTATGCTTTTAGATCTATTCATATACTACTTACTGAAAGCTTAACACATGCTGGGCTCTGAGAACATGAAGATGAATTGTTTTGCTTTCCCACTTAGAGGTAACCACTGTGCTATAAATGGATTAGTAGGTCTCATCCTTGGCACATCAAAAGGGCATTAGGGACATTATAAGTAAAGGTGTACCTAGGCCCTACTCATGAGCATTCTGACATTCTACAATGAACAAAGGCCAGCACCGGGTAAACAAAAGTGGACATGTATGTATATATACCATTAGCTAAACCTCATCAGCTGCAAGTCAGAGCCACAGGAGAAAGAATGTATAGATTGGCAATGCGCAAGTAGAAAGGCTTTAATAGTTATGCATGCACGACGGAAATTTCTTGTAATCCTGCTATTAGGGGTTGAGGCAGATGGAACATTTGAGGACAGTCTAAGCAACACAGTCTAAGTAACAGGTGAGTACTAAGCCAGCCTGGGATACTCAGACAGCCTGGGCTACACAAAGAGATCCTGCTTTCAAAGACAGAGAAAAGAACAACAACCAAACCCACTCCTGGCTGGCAGGCTCAGCAGGCCCCTCTGCCAGTCAATCCAGCTCTGATCACCTGGCAGCCAAACCACAATTCTGCCTTCACTGACTAACTCATGTTCAGAAACCACAGGGTTGAAGATGCAACATCAGTGGCAATGAGTGTAACCTGCAAAAGCTCACCCTCTACTTCCTGTGTTGTTGGAGTACCACCCCCATCTTGTCTAACTCCCCTCAGCATCCTTAACCTCCTTTATTCTCACTCCTTTTTACCCAGAGATCCTCAGCTAGTAACCGAGCCTTCAGGGAAGCCACAATCAACTAGGAAGATACCCACATGTGCGTATTGCCCCAAACCCCAGATACTCAGGTCCCTCTCAGATATTTGTCTAGGTCCTTTTATAGTGAAGTGACAGATAAATAAGGCCTATAGAGATTTTAGTAAGTCTTTGCTGACTACTACTGAAGACTAGATTGTGACAACTCTTCTCTATCAGTGGTTTTTAAAACCTGTAGATCTAGTTTTGCTCTTGTTCCAAATATCAAGACCAGAATTTTCAGTGTCCTGATGTCAAATGAACATCTCTTGAAGACTCTGCTCTGGGGCCTTGGTACTGGCAGCTCATTCAGAAAAAATATGTGCAAATCTATAGCTAGTTTGTAGTCAGATGCAGTTACTTTAGTGCTTGAAATGAAGCTAATCCAGACTGCATAACAATATATAGTACACTGTAAAGACTTTTTACAAGAATAAGAAATATATCAAAAAATTTATATTAATTACATAATCAAAATTTAATATATTTGTTAAGTATAGTATACAGATAATTTAACCTGTTTCTTTTTCATGCATGTATTTGGTATGCATGATCTTGTGTGTGCAGTGTGCAGTGTGGTGTATGTATGTGTACACATTCATATGTGTATGAGTATGTAGAGACCAGAGGTCAGTATCAGGTGTCTTCCATTGCTCTTTGCCTAATTCTTTACGCAGTATTTGTCATGTGCATATGTGTCTGGCTATGTCTGTGCCAAAGTACATGTGAAGGTCACAGAACCTCCACCATGCAGCGCTAAGGAATTTACCTCATGTCGTCAGGCTTACAGAGGTGCCTTTTACTTAATGACCTATCACACCTGCCCCCTGCCTTATTTTTTGAGACTGGGTCTCCCACTGAACTCGGCGCTTCCTGATTAGACTAGACTAACTGGCTAGAAAGTCAGGATCTTCTTGTCTTTGTCACCCCCCCCCACCCCGGGCTGGGATTACAAGCACATACTACCATGCCTAGCCTTTTGTATGGGTGATGAGGAGCCAAACTCAAGTCCTCACGCATGCATGGCAAGCATTTCATGTAAACTGAGCCATCTCTGTCTTTGATACCTGAATATGGCTTACTGACATGACTGGTAGCACAGTCCTATTGGACAGCTCTACTCTAGCTCTCACCCAGGGTTTCGAAGAGTGGGCTCTTTTCTCATCATTGATATCTCAGTGTCACCTCCTCACAGATATGATATAAGAAGAGTGTAATGAACTTATGTCACCAGGTCACAATCCAAGAGATTCTAATTATATGTCTAATAGGGAAGACATATACAATTGCATATTTAATAAGCTCCGTATATATTGTTACAGTTTGAAGATACTGGCAGTTGTGTCTTGAAAGAACCCTGTAGGCTCACAGCTTTGAATATTTGGTTCCCCGTTGGTGGACTGCTTAGGGAAGATTAGGAGGTGTGGTCTTGTTGGAGGAGGCCTGACATTGGGGCTAGGCTTAGAGGTTTCAAGAGTGCATGCTGGGCCCAGTCTCTTTGTCCCTTTCTCTGACTCCTGCTTGTGGGTGGCATTTAAGCTCTCACCTACTGCTCCAGTGCCATGCATGCTGGAGGCCACTATGCTCCCTGCCATGATCACCATGGATTCATCCTTTGAAACAGTAAGAGAGACCCCATTTAAGGACTTTTATAAGTTGTCTTGGTCATGGTCACAGCAATAGAACAGTAACTAAGACTGATCTTCAGAATATAAGTCAGTCCCCCCATTATGTAAAAATAAATAAATAAATAAAAACAAAGCAGCAAAAACCCAACTGTAAAAGGTTCTTTTGGAGGCACAAGGAATCCTTGTAACAGAGCTTTACAGCATCTGGCTTGTGACTGGTCACATGGAATGTATCCATACATGTGCTAAGATTACAAAGAGCTACATGTAACTGGTGAAATCTGAGACCAAAAATGGTATATATGTATCCATTCTGTGACCTGTAGGCCATATGGAGCCACATATGGCTATAAATGATGGATAACACAAAATCATAAACTTAAACATTTGAGAATTTTTTAATGTAACCAGGTTACACAATTCTAGGGTATGGACTTTGAAGATGATCATGTCACAATGTCAAAAGGCTGGTCAGAACTCTCCTGACAGCTATCATTTGCCAACAGTTCCTGTTCCTTAGCTAGGAGTTCTTGTCAACCTTCCCTCTCTCTGAATCTATAATTTTCAATTCAAGATTCAATTTGAAATTACCTTTAATCTAAAAAAATTACTGTAAAAACTATATAGTCAAAATTGTAGTCATTATTTTTTACCAAGTCACTCTCCTGACACATTTGTGTAATTCCCTCTTACTGTCCTCCTCATAACTTTGGCTGTACACTTTTTAAATACAGGTATTTGCATAGTTTCCTAGAAACTGTGCTTTCTATCTTCCAATCTCTTCCTGTTATATCAATTTCTTTCCTTGTGGCATCTGTGAACCAACAGTTACCATCATTTGAGGATGAGGTCAGTTTTAATCATAGGATGGACTATTGGGATGTTCATTTCCTCTTCCACTGTCTTCGTATACATCTCCAAAGATGCAACTGAGCTACCATTATAATTGCTGTTTTTCTTACTATTTTGAGTTAATAAAAAGCATATTCTACTCATTCTATAGTCACATAATCAAATGTAATATTTGACCCTAAAGATCCACAGCAAGCATCTATTGCTTGAAATCAGACAAGCAATATACAGGTATACAGGTGTGAGCTCCTCACACTTTATCTTTTCATGGAATCAAGATGATCTGTTTAATCAATAACATAAAAACAATTATCTGAAAGTGTTAAAATGTTAAAAGCCTACATTTTGTTATTTTTTCACTAATTCTTTGAAAATTTCATACAATTCATTTTGATATTTCCCTTTCTCCCCTAACCCTCCCAGATCTATATTCCCCTTCCTGTTTTTTATTTTTTAATATATCAAGTCCACTTTGTGTTGCCCATACATTTTCATATGTGTGGCCTTCCATTGGAGCCCAGTTGACCTATCAGGGACTACCCTTTAAAGGAAACTGACTCTCTTCCAGCAGATACCAGTTGCCCATAACTCCTTAGGGAGAGGAAAACTTCGTGTCCACCTCAGTTCTCCAGGGTGGAATGTTGTCTGGATTGGGCTTGCTATCACAACTGCTGTGGATTCCTATGTGCAATATCTCTGTTAGGTCTGGAAACCACTGACCATTTCCTTGTTGTCATCCACCTGTCCCGGCTCTTACAATCATTCTCCTACCTCTTCTGTAATAATTCCTTGAAAATAAGAGTATGATATAAATTTTCCATTTATGGCTGAGCATTTCATGGTCTTTAATTCCCCTCAATTTGATTAGTTTTTGGTCTTCATCTTTACCCCCTTCTACTGAAGAAAGAAAGCTTCTCTGAAGAGGGTTGAGAGATTCACTACTCTGTATTGCCATCTCACATGGCTCCTTACACTTCTTTTTCCAATGTTAATTATTAATTATGTTTGACCAATCAGTGGGAAGAACTAAACTGAAGTCCTTCAGCTATGGATAAGAAAGCATAGCAGAGAGATGCACAGCTGTGTTTATACTTATCTGAACTTGAAAGGGGAAGCAACAGATGGTTATCTACTAGAAAACTATTTATAAAAGTGAGATGGCTTTTAGCCAGTAACTTATGTTCAAAGGAAGACTGAAACACTGAAAACCAACCTATTAACAATGTGGGTAGCCTTCAAACAGACTTGAACAACTTACGTGTTAGATACAAACTCAAATCCACCTCCAACTCAGGACCTGAGACACCAGTATTGGCTGAAGTGAGTCAGGGAACTACATAAATAACTTGTCTAAACATTTGGGTAGCAGTCCACATGGCCTTATGGCTTTCTTAATACAGAGTACCCGTTCTCATACATACATACATACATTGGTACTTGCTTACTTCAATACCTGTCCTGATACTGCTATACTGCTGTCTTGATTCTTTTTGAATGCCCTACACATTTGAGAAACAGCTCTCAAATACTGAACATGTCAGTGTTATAATACTGAAAGACCACATTCATGAAAATTACCATCGACCTCAGTAAAGGAATACTCTTTAATTACAGGACATCAGTAAAGGCCATAAGGTCACAGTGATGAACCCAAGTTTCCCAAAATTCTTGTTTTAACTTGAAGATCAAATTTTGCCACATGTAACATGTATGAAAATGTGCATATCTGAACACATGCAGCCTACCAGTCATGTCAGTCAACATGTTCCACAAGGGGAGGCTACACAGTAACTCTCCACTGAAACACAACGCTTTCCTTCAGGGGTCTGCTCAGCTTTCATTATAATGCAGAGGGGCATTGCACGTTCTTCCTTCTTTGTTTCCACACAAAAATCTTGGGAATAAAGAGAAAATAAAATCGGGAATGTTTGTGGTTTCAGTATGTCATTTATTTCTAACTGCACGCCTGTGCGAGTGAAGAACACAAGGACTCCAGCCTATGACTCTATTTACCCACTATTGCCTTTGTGTCTCCAGCAGTAATGGCAATAGTGAGAAGGGCCGAGTACACCTTAACAGTACCTGGTTTTTAAAATGGGTGTTAGCAACACATGAGAACAGATCCTTAACACAAAGCAGAGTGCCTCCAAATCTTACCTCTCCAAATTTCATTGCCTGATTATATCCTTTGAAAGGTTTAAGGAGGACAAATAGGCCCCTGTGAAAAAACACTAGTTACGGCTTAAGCTGTAATTTTCTGTGACACTGTGCACTGCAATTACAACCCCCCCCCGAAAAGTTGAATTCTTTGACTATCTTTAACTATTATTACTCTAGATGGCAAAATATCAACATTGGCACAGGTATAGTTCCATATGAAGAAACTTGGAATTGTATTACTATCAATATAGTTCTTTAAAAGTAAGACAGAAGTCAAGTGAGGTGAAATTGGCAGGTATGTGCAAAGAGGGATGCACAGCAACTCAGAAAACAAGAATGGTTAAGCGACTTGTTCTGTTCACAACTCTGCCATTTCTAGTTTTTGTTGTGGTTGTTGGGATTTTGAGGGGTGTCTTTGTTCTGCTGTGATGCCCATGCTAGTCTTGAACTTCTGAATTCAAACAAGCCTCCGGCCTTAGTGTCCACTGTAGACAGGACTCCAAATGCACAAAACCGTACCTGATCAATTTTTGTTTTTAAGCAGCTCAATATATTTGCTTACAAGCTCCATGATATACTTGTAGGCATTACTCTGTAGGCGATTCCATTACCTAAAAGGCTGCATTACTGGGAGGTCTCTATGAAATGAGAGAAGCAAGCCCTCTGTAGATATTAAGGAGTATCATTCTTTTAATGCTAGTGACACCTTGCTATATGGGAGGCATGAACTTAGGTGGTAGTCCATAACTGCTTTGAAAAAAAATGGGCTTCTGAACCAGTGGCTGTTTGCTGGACAGAGCATCATGCATGGTAACTCTGTGGGGGTTGGGCTTCCAGATAACGTCATTCTGTAAAATTATCAGTATGTCAGCCCACCCTACTGCTCTTGAACCCTGGTGTCTGCTTTCATTGCCAAAGAACACAGAGCACCCCAACCTAAGTAACCCACAGTCATGAATTAACAAAGCCAAAGCTGATGATCTGTGGCGTATTACAAAGATGTACAAGAATCAGTTTCCAAAGTCATAGTCATAAATTGGCTTTAGAACCACAAAAGCCACTCTATCTGAATAGAACTGAAGGCACCTTCTCAGTTATGTCTAGCTTCTTATGCTCAGTTATGTCTAGCTTCTTACGGAATTTACGGCTCCTGCCTAGTTCAGTAAAGGGTTTGGTACATGCGTTATTTAGTGTGAGCTGGCTTGTTATCTAAGCTCCCTTCGCATTGGCTTCCCCTATGTCAAGGGTATCAAATACTTCATCTGCACCAGAGAGCAGACTGGGGCATTTCCAAACCACCAGCTTTACAAGTCTAAGCACAGGAACTGCAGCAACTAAAGTCTCTCACTTATGAACTCTGAAACTGTCTAAACCCTGAATTACAGAGACCTCAATCTTCTTCAGTAATTGTTGGACACTTCTGGGTTTGAGACAGATGAAAGCAACTCTTCACAGTTCCTTTAGTATTCCACAGTCAAGTATCTTCTTAGTAAGTACCCCCATGTCTGTGGAGGAGAAACTAAACCAAACCCAATGCACCGTATTCCCTGAGAGCTACTTCTCCTACTCCTCAGCTATCTCCCTGGAATCCCTCAGTTCCTAATCCCTTAGTTCCTCAACTGACCTTAAGGAGGGTGGCGCTTTGGATGAGAAATGTCCTTGATAGGCTCTTGTGCTCAACACTTCAGCACAGCAGGTGGCAGTGGGAACTTTTAAGGGGCTATCCTTGATGTAGGAAGTGGCCCCATGAGGGCAGGCCTTAAGGCTTTACAGCCAGATTTCCTCATCTCCCGTTGCTTTCTGCATGTGGAGTCAATGTGATCAGCCAGCCCCTTGCTCCAGGTGCCACATGTTCCCTGCTGGCTGCCATGCTTTCCCTGATATGTCAGACTGCATCTCTCTGGAACTGGACACCAAAATGAACCCCATCCCCTTCAAGTTGCTTTTGTCAGGGTGCCTGTCATAGCAACAAGAAATGAAACTGAGACAAGGACAAAAAAATACGTGACTTCCATGAATTTCCTACTCTGTCCAACAGGGTCTTAAACTATATACTTGAAGTGAATTTGAATTCCCATCCTCAATCCTGCTGAAGCTCAGGCACTTGTCTCCAAAGACCCCCTCCTGTTTTCAAACAAGGCCACACCTTTAGGGATTATCAAATATCACCGAGGAAATGCAAACATTTTGCAAGTTTCACACCTTGGTTTTATCTATTTCAAGTGCTGCTACACTTTGTGGATCTCAAAGATGAGTGAGTGAAACCGTGAGTATGAACCATATTTTCATATTTCATAGACTACTATTTATGGGGAAAGTAGGGTGCACAAATTACAGGCAAAATTAACAAAGCACTGAAATGCATCTTTGAAACTAGTGTGTATACCCTTGTATTTGTGTGCACTTCTGCTATACCTTGTGCACCCAAATGTCTACTATCTCTACAAAAAGCAGGACCAGCTGGGGACCCAGTGTTCATTTGTGAGCCTGTGAGGGATGGCCCATCCAAGCTGTAACGTTACTATAGGATATTTCACAAGTATTTCTTTGAGAAATACATTTTAATGCAGTTAATACTATTTATTGATGGTAGTTACCTGTTACAACTTTTTAAAAATTGAGGATAATCTATCTTACCATGTATTAAATTTAGAGTCACGGGAACAGGAAGACAATGAATGTCTTATAGGGAATAATGTGTACCTTTGGATTATGAAATTTCTTTTCTGTAAATGAACAAAATATTACATTCCTAAGACTATAATAAAACTCTATGCTATGTACAATTCTTGTACAGTTTCAAATGTTTTTACTGAAATACTGTCATTCTAATAAATTCTGTGTTTTTCTTGTTCCCAATATTTAAATTTTTCCAATTAAGAAATACTGCCTTTGACTAAAAGGTAGTCAAAGAAATGTAAAGCAAAGGACACATTTGTTAAATGAATGAATGTGAATTATAAACACTGGAATAATGAAAATCAATAAAAATCTAGAGCAAAACAAATTAAAATGCTGTATGAAGTTACTTTGAAAACTCAGAATCTTTAAGCCCATTCTCTGAAAACATTAAATAAAACATACTGATTGCCACAGTATTTGTATTTCTGCTCAAGATACCATGCTTCTAAAATCACTGAATAGAGTTTACTTCTTGGATATTGGACTTACACTGTAATAAAACCTGAGTAGCCCAGTCTAGCTTTATTCCACATTGTTACTGACATTATGCAGAATTTAATTCCAGCACTTGGGAAGCAGAAGCAGGTGGAACTCTGAGTTTCAGACCAGCCTGGTCTACAGAGTGAGTTCCAAGACAGCCAGGACTATACAGGGAAACTGTTTTGAAAAAAGAAAACAAATAAACAAAAAAAAAGTTCTGTGTCACTTTACTGAATAAACTGAATTTTATTTTTCATTAAAACCTTCTTATATAATACAGTTTGACCATATCCCTTTCCTTCTCCCAACTCCTTCCACAGCTTCCTTACCTCTCTACCCACTCAACTGCATGTTGTTCCCACCCCTCAAAAAGGGGGGGAGGGATACAAACAACAAAAGCATCAATAAAATATAACAAAACAACAAAATCCCAAAACAAGACAAAATGTACACAAAATATTATGGGAGTCCATTTTTGTGTTGGCATGGAGCCTGAGAAGACTGATTTCCCCTTTCCTAGCAGATGTCATTGCAAACAGATTCTTGTTTAGGGTGGGCCTTTGTGTGCATTTCCCCCTTCTCAGTGCAGGGATTTTGTCTGAGTGAACATGTGCTATCATAGTCTCCGTGAGCTCATCTCTGTACACAAATCATGTTATCTAGAAGATGACGTGTCTCACCATCACCCACCATCTCTGGTTCTTATGACCTTTTCACCTCCACTTTCTCATACATCACTGGGCCTTGAAGGGAGGGGTTTAGTAAAAGCATCTCATTTAGA
Source organism: Cricetiscus sungorus (assembly GCA_030556225.1). NCBI lineage: Eukaryota > Metazoa > Chordata > Mammalia > Rodentia > Cricetidae > Cricetiscus > Cricetiscus sungorus. The sequence goes on along the minus strand of JANBXA010000411.1, from coordinate 6,829,166 downwards.
ACTCAGTGCTGCATAGTCTCTCCCTCTCTGCACAGTGCCCGGTTGTGGGCTCTGTGTTAGTTACCATCTGCTAAAAGAAGTTGCTCTGAGGAGGGGTAGGTCATACAGTGACCTATGGATATAACAATTCTTACTCGACTCAGAGTGGACAGGATCAATAAACAAATACAGTACATGCAGGCAATGGTTCAGAGAAAGGACAACACTTATTCTTTGCTGGTGGGCGTGCAAACAGGTATAGATCCAATATGAAAATCAGTATGGAGGTTCTGCAAAGAGCAGAATATGAATTTTTAAGGCTACAAATAATTATTCATCCAGTACACATTTCCTCCACAACTATTACCTTGTCAAGGAATACAAAGGATTTCCAAGATGTTTACCCTGATAGCATACAAGGATAATACAGTTTGTAAGCTAGTTACATGTGAGATAGTAGGCAAACAATGTAAAGACTCTCAAAGGAAAACAACCAACTGAAGACCTAAGTGTGAAATGTCCCCCACATCATATAACACACACACACACACACACACACACACACACACACACACACACACACACCAGGTGATTGTTTAAAGGGATAAGGGCTAAAACATACTTCCTTTATATTAAATATCTAGAAATGATAGGAAAAACGATTTAGCCAAAAGTTATTAGCCTTTAATGAATATATTGCCTTTAATGGGTCAACGAGATTCAGGTGGAGATGGAGAAGCACAGACATGCACTCATCTGGCTTTAGCATTCTTTCCTCAGAAAAAGAAAACAGCTGTAAAGAGCCTTTTTTGGATAGACAGAACAAAAGACTTTTTGGTCTCTGAAGATATTTCTAGATAACGGAGCCTGTGGTAGTCTGAATGTAATTGCCCCTCCCCCTCCCCTGTAAGCTCACAGAGAGTGGTGACATTAGGAGGTGTGGCCTTGATGAAGTAAATGTGGCCTTGTTGGAGGAAGGGTCACTGTGGGGATGGGCTTTGAGGTCTCCCTTGCTTAAAATACCACCCAGTGCCTCAGATCACTTCCTGTTGCCTGTGAGTCAAGATGCAAGACCTCTCAGCTCCTTCCTCCTTCTCCAGCACCATGTCTGCCGGCATATGCCCTGCTTCCCACCATGACTACAACAGACTAAGCCTCCGAACTGTAAGCCGGCCACCACAATGAAATTCTTTCCTTTATAAGAATTGTCAGCCAAGTGGTGGTGGCACATGCCTTTAATCCCAGCACTCAAGTGGCAGAGGCAGGTAGATCTCTGTGAGTTTGAGGCCAGCCTACACTCTGCTCTACAGAGTGAGCTCCAGGACACCTCTAAAGCGCAGGGAAAGCCTGTCTTAAAAAAAAAAAAAAAAAAAAAAAAAGAAGAGAAAAGAAAAAGAAAGAAAGAAAAAAGAAAAAGAAAGAGGATTTGTTGCGATCATAGTGTCTCTTCACAGCAACAGAAGCCCTAACTAAGGCACAGCCTTCCTGTAAAAAGTAGCTAAAACACTAACTGGTAAGGCAAGAGACCTGAGCTTGTTTATCTATTAATCCACTGTCCTCCCAAAAGAGAGTTTAAAGCTTCTAGCGCTGTTATTATTTACTCTACTTCTCACTAACCTTTAGCTTTGAGCAGATCATCTGTTCCCTATGTTGCTTCTCAGCGCTCACATGGCTGAGCAACCAGCTTCTGCACTGATGTACACCACTGTACTCCCAACAACGGGGTGTAAGCAGTTCCTCATGCCTTCAGCACCTTCAATACTACAACAAGTCTGATATACAACAAACAATACATGTCCCCGAGTTGGAGACAACTGGAGTTATTGTTTTCTTTTGGGGCACTGAAAGGAGAGGCAAACACATCAGATATTTAAATTTACCCATGAGCCGAACTGATGTCTATCTGGTGTCACATGGACTAGCTTTGTAAGTGCATATTGATACTATCTATTTATATATACAATTTTTTTCTTTTGCTATAAAGGTACTAGACTGCAATAGGGCCAAACTACAAAACAAATCTCAAGGCAATCAACTCTTTAAAGGTCATTTACCCAAATATAGTCATATTCTATGATAACAGCAGTTGGATCTGCAACAGAGGGATACAGTTTGGCCATAAAAACCAATCATCGTATGCCTCCAGGGGCTGAGCAAAAGGAAGAGTTCAGCACCGCTCATGATGCAGCCTCAAACAATTAAGAGTACAGGTTTGCACTCTTTTTTGTACTCTCGGAAATCGGCATGGCAGTTTCTTAGAAAGTTGGGAATTAAATTCACCTCAAGACGCAGCTATACCAATTTTAGACATATACCCAAAGAATATGCAATCATTCCACAAGGACACTTGCTCAACTAAGTTCATAGCAGCACTATTTGTAATAGCCAGAACCTGCAAACAACCTAGATGCCCCTCAACTGAAGAATGGATACGGAAAATATGGTATATTTACACAATGGAGTACTACTCGGCTGTAAAGAACTATGACCTCATGAAATTTGCAGGCAAATGGATTGAACTAGAAAAAAAAAATATCCTGAGATAATCCAGACCCTGAAAGACAAACATGGTATGTGTTCACTCATAGGTGATTATTAGGAATAAAATGATAACCAAGCTACAATCTATAGTCCCAGAGAGACTACATAAGGAAGGCCCAAAGAGGGATGCATGGGTTTCCCTGGGGAGGGGAAGTAGAAAAGATCTGGGTAAACCAGGGCCAGGGTTTGAAGGGATGGCAGGATGGATTGGGATTGGGCAGGCTGGGCACAGGAGGTGGGATGGAGGCAGGATGGAGGCGGAAAGTAACAAAAGATACATCTTGATGGGGCATTTTAGGGTTAGGGAGAAAACTGGTGCAAGGGAACCCCCAGGAACCCACAAGGATGACGCCAACTAAGAAGCCTAGCAATAGTGAAGAGGGTTCCTGAACTGGCCAGCTAGGTCCTGCCTCAACTCAATGTGCCAGGCTTTGTGCAAGACCATGGGAGGCCTGTCCCTTTCTGAAAGGAGATGGAGGAGGGGTGGATGGGGAGGGGTGTCGATAGGAGAGGGGAGGGGCCTGCAGGGGGGGGAAACTAGTTGGTATGTAAAATACATGAAAAAATATTTAAATAAAAAAGGAGAAAAAATTAAAAGAGTAAATAAATCTAAACCAACTTAAGCATGTGCACATATGTGAGAACAAGTTTTTGTACTATATGAAGAATGGAGGAATATGCTAAATGATACCAAAACCCAAATCCAGAATGTAGGAAATTGTACAAGGTAAAAGAGTTGGAATTTTTTCCTCAAAAAAAAAAAAAAAATAGATTGTTTTAAAGGGAAGACAGACTGAAGTGTAAGGAATTCATTGGTCAGGAAATATGGACAGGAAGAGTATATTTATTTTTTTACAGTATGGCATAGCTCCATGAACACATTCAGCTGAATGGCAAACTCCCCATAGTTTCACCTTTTGGGATCTGGAGGGAACTGATTTCAGTGCCTGCAGCAGGGACCAAACATTAAGGTGCTCAACTCAGTCACATAGCATGCTATCATATTTGTGTACAGTCTACACACACATACTCCTGTATTTGATAAATAACCTATAGATTGCTTATAATATTGAAATGATGCAAAGGTTACTTATAATATTGAAACAATGGAAATATTATGTGAATAGCTGTGAAACTATATAGCTTAGTGAATGATGACAAGAAAAAGTTTGGACCAGTGCAGAACAAGACAGTTTCCCCCTAATACTTTAGAAAAATCTGAAGGTAAGAAACTCATTAAAACTGAGGCCTGACTTACTGCACGACAGTGTAGTGCTGGGCAGTATAATTAATGAATGAATCAGAAAGCAAGCACATGCAGGACAAAAACAGAGAAACCTGTCCTTAGACTGCTTAGTTTATTACCACCATTTATTGGCATCACCAGACTAAAGTCAGCAAATACCACCAAAAGAAGCTGGCTGCTCTCCATAAAGAACTACAGAGACTGACCTTTTGAGAGACATCATTAGAGTGCAAGGTCTGGGTTTCATGACATTCTAAGTTCTGATAATTATGCACTACTGGGTATATTAAAATTATTTACTGTTCCATTAAACTATCCATCAGAAAATACACACTGTTTTCCTCTTTTCAATTAACCATGACAGAAAGTGTTTCATTTGTTTCAAACTACAACCTCAAAGATAAAACAGGAAGAGGTTAGCATTATTTTAAAAAACTAGCTATTTTTTTAATGTAGTACTTATTAAATGGCACAATCTTCTATTCTTATGAGGGTGGGAAGGAGGGAGGGGGGCTCAATGATTAAGGGTTAAGAGTATGTAGTGCTCTTATAAATCAGACTGATTTATTTTCAAAAAATTAATTTTGAAAGTAAGTTTTTATTTCTTGAAAACAATATGCAAACGTCTACGTTCCAAAGGCAATGGAAAAGGTAAATGTTCTACTTTTTTTGTGGAAATTGGGGAAGGTTGAGCACTACTGACTTGAAGCACAATACCCAAGAAGTACTCCAGATCAAGTTATGAAATTAATGCCATATCACAATTCTTTTTTCCCCCCTGTATCCTGCAGTACTTATGAGGCTCTTTTTGTTTGTCTTATTTCTTTGTCTTCTGGTACACATTTAAGTTCAGTCACAGACTTGGACTCATACAATCAGTATGAAGAAATCACAATCACTTTCCACCCACCCACCTAGCTCTTTAGTCTACAAAGTGTCCAACACACAAAGCAGTCAAACCATTTTCACTGTTTCTAACAGGTCACGGAGACCTGGCTCTCTGCTTGCTATGCACAGGAGACATGGCGTACCCTTTTGTTGCCTGCCCATTTCCACAGAGAAGAATTGATATATTTAAAAACAAAATTACAACCACCAGGGCTCTTGTGTACCTGGTCTCCAAACATTGTTACCCACCACAAACCACACTGCTACCTCCTTGCTTCCTGGAACTTCCTGGGAGCAAAGGAGATAAACAATAATCCAGCAGTTCCCACAGTACAGAGCAGGAGCTGAGAGGCCAAGGGCTATTTGTCCAGTTTCCAGATTGGAAGAGGTCCCGTGTAAGGGGAACCTCACAACAGGGGCGGGATGAAGCCTCTTGGCCTGTATTTACCAGCACTCCACACCATGCTGCAGGAGCTAATATAAGGAAATTCCTCCCAATTTACAGCTTAAGAGCCATCTGTTTCATGTGATCGCTTCCTTCTCACGTTTCTGCTTTAGAAGATTTTAAATTTCCAGACTTATGTCTTGTTAAAAGACTGGTAGGGACTAGCTCAGGCCCCTTTCTATTCTTCCACCTTCAGCCAAGAATCTTGAGAAGCAGGGACCTGCACTCTCATCAGATGGCAAGCCTGTCTGCCCCTGCTCTTGGCCTTCCCATGCATCACAGCTATAAGCAATGAATTCCCACTCTTTGTAAATTACTTAGTTTCATGCATGTTATTATAGCCACACAAATGGACTGGGACACTACACAATACACACAATGTACTTAGGACTATTTCAAGCCTGGAAAAGACAAGAAAACAAATATCTATGCTAAGAGCTATTATATAAAATATACAGGACAGCATTGTCAAGATTGGGCTCCTGTGCTAGGCCCATTTTGTCCTTGTTTTAGACGGAAAACAATAATGAACCAAAACTTTCGCCTCAAGTCATTATAAGAAATTATAGTTTCATTGATGTAAATTTCAAGCTTCTATATGAAACGCATCCTCAAGTCATTATAAGAAATTATAGTTTCATTGATGTAAATTTCAAGCTTCTATATGAAACGCATTGTCAACCTAATACTGTTCTGGCAAGATATTCGATCTGTGTAAACAAATTTTATTTTAAATTAAAAAAAATAAAAACAACTTCAGTGTGCTAGAAAGAGGTAACCAATAGACTGAAATTCAAATTGGTTCTTGAAACATTTGACAACATGCAAATGTACACATAGTTATGGAATTTAAGTTACAAGTTAGCATTTATACTTTTATTGTAGTCTCCCTTTTTTTTGAAAACTATTCTTTTAAATTGCCTTCATCATCACTAGTTGTACAATACTGAAGGTAGCTAGCCCTCAGTGTGACTGCCATGTCCAAAATCATTCTTCCAAATTCAGCAAATAAAATAGATCTGAGGTCGAGTTAGTTTCTTGATTCATCAAAATACAAAGGCAAATGCTTATAAAGGCAATAACACTTTCATGTTGACTGTGAAATGACTCAAAGATTCAAAATGATTTTGATAGCAGTGGCCCTATTCCAGAAAACACCTACCCTCCTTAGGTGGCTGTCCTTTAAATGCTTCAACCACACAGCATGTTTAGGAGAGAAAAGAATTTTCTAACTGCAGAGTTGCACTATGAAGAGAAAAGCCAGCTCCCAGTTCGAATGATTTTCTAGATCAAACATCATTTTCCAACTATCCCTTGTTTCTCCAGACACCTGAGTGGAGGTTGCTAAAAGAAAGATTAGGCAAACTGCCCTGTAAAATCTGTGTGGTGCAGTCTGAAAAATTTAAGTAAAATGTTTAGCTTAAGCTCCTTGCTGATAAAGCAACATATGCCTTTTCAAAGTATTATTACACATGTAGGAGTATCATAAAATATCACAAAGGACTATTAAAATGATTACTAATTATTTGCATTACTTGCCTGGAAAAATTCTCGCCTGGTATATGGGATTCACTTATTTAAAAAGAGTTTGAATTCTGACATCAGATACACTCACAAATGTTCTAGCTAACACCTAGAAAGCAAAGGCAAGTTTGTCCTTTAGATGAAAACAATTTTGAAAACCTAAATATAAATGAGAGCAAACTTGAGCAATAAAAGATCTATTAACAAAACAATTTAAAGGCAAACCTCAGGGAAACTGGTTAACTGTTGATAGCTGTGGGGAGATAAGAAAACGATATAATATGAATGCAGTTACCGTAAAAGTTAATTTTCATTACAATGGCGTTTCTCCTAAATGTTCAGTTCTTCCTAAGTCTAATATGCCTGTTTCCATGCTATTCATTTATTAACTTATTAATGTTGAAGATCTCTGCCATGATCATCACCAAGTGTCTTTGGGTTGCTTGCTTACACACACAAAAAAAATTGAACACAGGCAAGAAAAAGACTCTCTTGGTGCCTTTCAACAATGGAAACTATTCAGAGTTTTAAGGACTACTTTTAGAAACACTATTGCAGGAGTCTGAAAGGATCCCATTCTGTTTTTAAAGATTTTTTTTTTTTTTAAGCAACGAGAAAAATAAAATAGAACCTGTCTTAGTTAGGATTTCTATAGCTGTGACGAAACACCATGGTCAAAACCCACTCGGCGGGGGAAAGGGCTTATTTTACCTTACAACTTGTAGTGGTAATACATCATCCAGGGAAGTCAGGGCAGGATCTCACGGCTGGAACCTGGAGGCAGGAACCTAAGCAGAGCACACAGGAGTGCTGCTGCCTGCCATTTCTCCTCTTGGCTTGCTCAGTTTGTTTTCTTATAGCACCGGAACCACCAGTCCAGGGTGGCACCGTCCACATGGGCTGGGCCCTTTTACTTCAATCATCAATGGAGAAAACACACCACAGCCTTGCCTACAGGCCAATCCAGTGGTGGCATTTTCTCGGTTGAGGTTCCCAATATTTAAAAACGACTCTAGCTTGTGTCAAGTTTACATAAAACTATCCAGCACGAAACCTAACCCGCACTCGTTCACCACTTAATTTTGCTTGTGGCAGGGAAAGCCACTGGATCATTCAAGGCAAGGCTCTGTCAGGCCAGTTCTAATACCAGCTCCCACAAAGCCTGCTGCGTTTTGATAGAATCACTTTTCTTCAAGGTGCCCCAGCTGTCTGGCCTATAAAATGGGATAATAAGTAACCCGCCCACACCATACTCCTTTGAAGTTACCTAATAAACGCTCTTATAGGTGCACTTAAAACTATTAGATGCTACAAAAATACTGAGGGTTATCTGGAGGAGCACAAAGTAATAGTCACATGTTACTGCTAATTATCAAGCTCATAATAACTTCACCCCTGGGGACCCTGGGCTCCCCAGGGTCCAGACGCACTTTAGAGCTCGCTCATCACCTCAGTCTGGCAGAAAGTCTGCACGGTCCCGACTCCCGGGCTGCAACAAAAGCAGCTGGCACGCCAGGACTGAAATGCACCAGACAAAAGAAAGTGGGTCGGTGCGGAGCAGGGCGCCAAAGGGGGTGTGCGCCCTGGCCGGGCGCGGGGAGAGCGGCCGAGCACCCGCTGCGCGCAGCCCCGGCTCCCACCCCGCGGGCTCCTCGCCACGCCCCCGGCGCCGCCGCCCCACCCGGCTGCAGACCCGGGCCACGCCGGCCGGCCGCGCCGCTGCCCAGGCCCCCGCCATCGGGTGCGAAAGTTGAGCCTCCGCTTGTCACCCGAGGCCGGCGTGAGGCGGCCGTGCGCCCAGCCCCGGGGTCCCCGGCCGGCCGCGCCAGGCCCAGGCCGGCTCTTACCTGCGTCCGCGCCCCGCCCGGCTCCCAGCACCCACGGCGAGGCCGGCTCCGGAGACGGGAAGCGACAGGAGCCAAACCCCGCGGAAAGCGCCCGAGCTGCTCCCGCAGTCCCACCCCGTGGCCTGGGATTCGGCCGCCAGCAGCCGCCTGCACGCCCGCTCCGCTTCTCCCACGAGCCGCGCGTGGGCGGCGCCGAGCCTGACCCCGCGTAGACCCGCCGGCCGCGCAGGCCCCGCTCGCACGGCCCACGGGGGCCGTGGGAAAGTTTCCCCCCTCTGCCCAGCCCCTCACCCGAGCAACAAAAGTCTGTGCCCTCTCCCCCGGCTTCACCCAGCGCCTCTGAGTGCAGACTCTATGTGCTGGGTCTGCCCCCAGCTTAGAATCAGCAGGCGTCCTGGCCACCCTTCCTCATCCCTGACTCTAAAGGTGGCACCACTACCTGGGTTCAGTTTTCCCTCCTGATGTGTCTCGGTCGCTTACCTTCTGGTGACTGGGGTTCCACCCATGCGCAACCGAGATTAGCCGCTAAAGGTGTCTGACTCTTGACAAATTACAGCTGAGAGGTGAGTTGGTGAGAGGTAAATTGTGAGTGCTATTCAGGAAGTGAAGGGGCCCAGTGGAGTAAACGTTTACTAGTCAGTCTATAAACTCTGGATTCGAAGCAATTAACAAAGCTAATCAAAAGACTGAGATTCCGAATCTTCAAAGCATGTTTGATGAATTGGTTTCGGGAAAAGGGATCGCAAGTGACAGGAAACCCCCGAATATATCTTGCTTTCACTGGTGAATACACAAGTTTACATTTGCCTGAAGTGTCTTAAGTTTGCTTTCCAATGGTTTCTCCTCCAGGAAGTGAAACAGCAAACAACCAAAACAGTGCTGGGCGTGGTGCTGAAGCTCTTAAAACTGGTAGCGATGTTCGGGTAGGCCGAGGCAGGAGGATTACCAGGAGTTTAAGACCCACAAATGAAACATTGAAGGGCAGCCTGGGCTTCAGCAGGCCACCCTGTCTCCAGAGCCAAACAACAGCAAAGACAAAACAAAAATAAACAGATACCTTAAAGGTGAAAGAGACAACAAAGTCAAGGACATCACCCACAAAAAATTACTGATCGACATACCTATGTTTCGTAGATATTAAACAAAGATGCGTCATAAAATTCTAGCAAAGGAACATAGCAACGGGAAGGATATTAGCACAGTATGATGAAGTATGGTTTACCTTAAACCCCCAAGGGTGGTGTAACACACAAAAGCAATATAGCATCTAAACTATAGCAATATAGTTTAATGAACTAAATAATAAAATAATGGCATGATCCTCAACAGATGAAGGGAAAGCTGGTGAATTGATAAAGAGACAAAGGCAGGAAAACAGTAAATAGAAGTGTTTACCAGCAATCATTTCAGATTTCTTGGGTGGAGAGAAGGAGCCCCCAGAGTTGGGGAGACCACTGACTATAAGGGGACTGGAGTTCTATTTGGATTTAGGGTGTCCTGTCCAGTGATCCCCCCTCTCCCCCTCCATTTTGCTGTTGTTCTGAAGTAGTGTCTCTTCTATAGCAGTCAGGAATTGGGTCTGTTCTGTAAGTATTGACTTCCTGGGGTAAAAGTGAGCACCCTAACCTCCTCTCTTTTCCATGGCTTAACGGTATGCTGAGACCAGCCACATGTAGGGGGATATGAGTGGCATTTGATAGAAATAGAAATGGAATGCTGTGAACAAAAAAAACCACAAAGAGATGGAGACTTCTTACTGCCTACTGATGGAGGCAGAAAGCCATTCAAAAATTATCCCACAGAGGATAGAATAACAAAAGAAAAAACCTGTTCACTTACAGGTTTGGTGCACACTTTGAGAGAGAAGCAATTGCAGTTCAAGGCTCAGTGTTTCAGCAAAGAACAATACGTTTTAGGGAGGTGACAAAGGAAAAGAACTCCAGGCTTTCACGGGTGAGTAATGGACACTGTGTTGGTCATGTGCTGTTTGTGCTCACTGAGAAACTGACTCAGGAAGTAAGGTCGCCACCCTTATTTCAGACCCAAGCGTGTTTGTCTCAAAGTGTCCTGCAAGGCCTGGAATGGGATGCCAACTAACTCTTTAATAGGGAAGAGAGAGCAACTAAAGAACAGGAGAGCAGAGACATTGTGCTCCTGAGAACAGCTTAAAGGGAAACCATTTCTGACAAATGTTACTATTACTTATCCCATGGGGTGAAAAATTGTCTATAGTGAGAAAGAGAAGCTAGAAGTGTAGCCACAGGAAGTTCACTCGTGGGAAACTCAGCCATGGAAAGACAGCACAATCAAGAACTCCAGCTGCCTGCCCCAACTTCCCCCATCAGTTTCAATGGGATGTAGTGAGTGAGCATCAGATTTGATGGTGTTATCTCTGTTGTTATCCTGGTTTTGTTTTGTTTTGTTTTTTAACTTGGAAGCCATACTTGAGGATACATTCTTGTGAGCTCCAGTTGACTTCAGTTAGGTGTTCTAAACTATCTGTCTGTCTGTCTGTCTATCACCTATTTCTATCTACCATTTGCTTCTTTAGATTTTGCCCACTACATACTTAGTAAACTCACTCATTCAAAAAAAAGGGGGGGCTATTTTAGATCATTCTCTAAAGCTGCTGACAGAGTCATTTGGTGCTACTTTCTCTGAGGTGAGTAGCAGACATTGCATCACTTGTGTGGAACATTGTATGGAACAGAATACCCATCATGTTTGAAGGGAGTAAAGAGTGGGAAGGAAGATTTTTTCATTTTGTGAGTTATTGTTATGCATGGGTAAGGGGCAGAGACTTCCTCTGCACTTGGATTGTTTTCAAATCAACAATCCTTTTATTTCAGGGAAGGTATTTTGATTTCTATCAGTATCATTCTTAACAGAAGTGATATTTCAAATTTTGAATCATCAGGAGAAAAGTAGATAATCTTTGGGTGGCTTGCAGGGAAGACTTTTGTCTGTAAGGCAAAGTATTTTTAAAGTTAAAACTAAGTTGTATTAAAAGACTGTGAGAGTTGGAAGAGTAAGTACATGGTGTCCAGTGCAGCCAAGAGGCTAAGAATGATGAGGAAGGCCACTGGATTTGCCACAAAGAAGCACAGAATAGCAGAGAGGTAGCTCTCTGATGCCACAATGCCTTTACTTGGATCCCATTCTACCATTTCAAATATATAAACTCATATGAAAAGGGAGAGTTAGGAGGTTTGGGTGATTTTCCCCCCAGTGATGTACTTTGAAAGGCTACTTAGTTACCACCAGCCACTGCTAGTGTATGACATTTCCAGGATGAGGAACATCAGAGAACCACAGAGAAGCAGGAGCCATCAAGCCCTGTGTTCCTTAGCTGGTAGTTGCCACCTTGTCTTCTAGTTCATCTAGGGTTGAAAAGTCACAGGTGGTCTGCTACATGACTGAGTTCACAACTCAGAAAAGGAAGGAATCCCAAGCCCCGAGAGTTAAATAAGGCTTTGTGTTGTGAACTAATAAGGCATGGAATTTGAGGATGGGGTACCATTAGACACCAGGAAGATGGTACCTTCCTGAGGAACTCAGACACTAAAGAATTTGAGAAGCAGACAAATATGATTAGTATAAAAGCCACTATGTTGAGCCAAATCAGTGTGTCAACCATTTTTTACCCTTGGTTTAGGCAGATGCCCCATGTCTGCAGAACCAAACCTCAAAATAAGCCCACCTTGCTTTTAATATTCTAAGTGTTCTGTGCTCAACTACAAAGTGAGGGTCATTGTTGATCACATTAATAGTTGTACAGTTTCATCCCCATTCCTCTTTTTTTTTCCTCTGTGTTGGCTTCATTTGTAGGCAGAATCACTTTATAGTATGGCAAAATTGGTCAGTTTTGGCTGTAGACTTCAGTACTACTAGGCCAGAAACTCCAGGGAAAAAGGAAGTCCTCTACCAATAGTTCTGACAAAGTTCTGGAAGTGAATCTCAGACTGGAACAATATACCCATTTCCATGGAGGAAAACTAATAAAACACAATGGCATGATTCATACAAAGATCAGATTAGGGAATCAAAAAATGGCAAAGGGACAAGGGACAACGACATGAAAAACTCATAAAACATTAGCAGAAAGGGCTACCCACAGAGCCCAGGTTGGACAGAAATGCATTAAGGTCAGAAAGATGTTAAGTTAACCGGAGCGTGTGTGTATCCCTGCAGCAGAACAGTCTCAAAGCTAGTCCCAGAGCTACGGAAGAGATTGTCAGTGCTTGTGGACACTCATAGGTTGAAAGACAGGGGAGAACTCCGAAGAGGCTTTCCTGAACTTTTCCCTATCTTTATGAACTGTAGGAATAAGGGGACACATTCTAAATTGAACTGTGGTCATACAACATCAGAAAAAGGGGGAAATTCTGGTATTATCATTGCAGTTAATCAGTTACTGCTGGAATAAAGGTAATTCCATTCAAAATATTCTAGTGACAGTAAGTCAGGAGCCCATTGTCATCATATTGTTACTATACAAAACTTGCATGTATAATAAATTGTTTCTCTTTTTATTCCACCGACGAGTGTTTTTCTTTAGCTAAAAAATGGACTTTTCTACAGTAATCCTGATTATAGTTTTCCTTCTCTCTACCCCTTCCAGTTCCTCTTCAAATCCACTGCCTTTCTGTCTCTCATAAAACCAAACCAAACCAAAAACAGGCTTCTAAGAGATACCAACCAAACATAACACAATAGAATAAGATAATAAGATAATAAGATAAGACATAAGCCTTCACATCTATGTTGGACAAGGCAAACCAACAGAAGGAAGAGTCCCAGGAGAAGGCACTGGAGTCAGAAGATCCAGTCATGCATGTAGTTGAGAGTCTTATAAAATACTAAACTGAAGTTATATTATATACACAGACCCCCTTGTGCAGACCCATGTCGGTCCCGTGCTTGCTGCTTTGGTTTCTGTGAGTTCAGATGAGCTTTGCTCAGTTGATTTAGAGGCCTTGATTTCCTGGTCTCCTCTTTCCCTCTGGCTCTTAAAATCTTCCCACATCCTCTTCCACATGGTTCCATGAGCCCTGAGGGGAGGGATTTGATGGCGACTTAGGTGTTCTAAGGCCTCTCTTTATGAAATGTCTGGCTGTGGGTCTCTGAATTTGTTCCATCTGATACAGGAAACAAAAAACAAAAAACAAAAAAAAAAACCCAAAACTTCTGTGACGATAGTTGAATAGATGAATAAGTTGAATAACACTGATCTACGAGTATAGTAGAGTATAATTAGGAATAATTTTATTGATTTTTACTTTTCAGATTAGTGGGTTTACCCTAGCTCTCTAGGCTATCTGGTCTCTGGTGCTTGGTCACCTAAGCACTGTTGGTATGGGTTCCATCTCATGGAGTAGCCCTAAGTCAAATCTGTTATTGGTTGTTCACTCCCACAAGTTTCCTGTGCCATTGCCCAAGCCTGTTTTGCAGGCAGGGCAAAGTTCAGGTCAAAGATTTTGTGACTAGGTTGGTGTTTATGTCTTTTTGTTTTGTAACTTGCAGAGTACCTTCCCATACCAAAGACACTAGAAGATGGAGGTGAAGATTCTATGTAGGCAATAGATCAATCTCTCCATGTTCAATGAGTTGTGTGAATGGTATTGTCTTCAGCAGTGGGACCCTGCTATCTTTTTGCCTGGAGAAACCTATTATCTTGGCAGCAACCTGGGTTATGTGGGGATTTCCATGGGAAGTCTTTGCCCAACAGCTCAATTGGATGTAGTTCAGTGTTGATCCTGGAAGCCTTGTTTGGTAACAAGAGATCCCTATGATTAGAAGACTTCATTAGAATTACCTTCATATTTTAGGATGAATGTTCCCCTTATTCCACATCCTTGTCAGTATGAGCTGTGATATTGATCTTAGCCATCCTGACAGGTGTAAGATAAGACAAAATCACAAAAGAGTTTTGATTTGCATTTCCCTGATGAACAAGGATGCTGAAAATTTCTTTAAGTGTTTCTTAGCTATATGAGTTTCCTCTATTGAGAATTCTGTTTAGATTTGTACCCCACTTTTAAAACTGGATTGTTTGGGGTTTTGGTATCTAGTTTCTTGAGTTCTTTATATACTTTGGATATTAATCCTCTATGGATGTGGAATTGGTAAAAAAAAAAAAAAATTATCTCATTCTGTATACTGCAGATTTGTCCAAATGATGGTGTCCTTTGCCTTACAAAACCTTTATAAATAGTTCTAGTGAGACTCAAACCAGAATACATTTATCAAGAATTATAATTCCTCAGTCTTTAAAATACACTAAGGGACAATATTTCTTGCAACAGAAAGAAAACACATAATATTTTTAAACTACCAAATATGATTGAAATTTATGATTTCAAACAGCATGATCTTGGGAAAAAGTCACACAATAATTTGACACAATATTTTTTCAGCTCTAAAAATGACTTACTGTAAAGGATGTTTTAATCAGCTGCTGTAATTATTAAATACACACAGTATAAAAAGTTTTTCAAATAATATGGTCATTTAACCACTAATTTCTACTCCAATTATTTATTGTTATAGCATGTAAGTTATCATACTAATCATTAAGTAAACATTAAGAGTAATTTTCAAGGATTATATATCTTTGATAATCTTTTTATTTAGGTGGTCTCATTCAGATTGTTAACATCCAATAATGAGAGACTGATACTCATTACCTTTCCTTATTAAGTTGATAATTTAAAGTGACCTTGCATAGAAAATTCATTCAATACCGACCATTACTGATTTCAAAGATACCATTTATCTCCTCCATATTTAAATGCAATGGGCTCCTTTCCACATGTTGGTTGTTTCATTTCAGAACATAAATGATTGAAGCATATTTTTTGTCAGTGAGAGGAAGAAGAAATAAAAGCAGTGTAAAGCTGCCACCCTAAAGTAAACTTCATGATACCTTACTCTAGCTCTCTGTGGAGGCAACAAGTATTGAATCTCAGACTGCCTACTGCTCTCTCTACAAAAGATGAAACCTTCAGGGTGTCCTGACATTTAAAGTCGCAATCCTGAACACCATAAAAACATGATATACCAAATCACCAGCACTTGCATTGCCCACATTATTTCATGAAGATCTTTGTAGAGTTCAGTATTATGAGTGGTTATCTCTCCTGTACTTTATTGAAGTTATCGGTCTAATACTCCCATCTGCTAATTTCACTGCTATCTACTCAGTGAATAAAGAAGTCCTATATTATCAATTCAGGTGTGAGACTTGCATGGGTGAAATACTGCTTGTATGGCAAAGTTCTCAACATACTGTACCCATGAAAGTGAGCATTTGTAATTGACCATTGTATTATTTTCAATATGCACAGTAGATTGTTATGAAAGACATTTATAATGATATTCGTTTGACTCTTTGGAAAAAGTTTAGCTAAATGTGCCCTAACTTAACATGATGATAGAACTTAAAGTCCAGCTGGCATTTTAGAAAGAAAGTATACAACAAAGTTTAGGTGTTTTTTTCCAGGCAGCATCCACTGCCCACTGGCCTGTTTGGCTTCAGCCATGTTGGAAGAAGAAAATGCCAAATAACTGGCTAGTGCATTGTCATTTCTGACTCTGTGGAGTTTTGTTTTGTTTTTTCATTTAAAAATCTATACTACTGTTTTGTTTTATTGTTAGAGCCAAAGTCTGAGGAAAATCTTTTAAATTGTATGAAGAAGGCACTTCCATACAAAACACTGCAGAGCCTGTAAAAACAACAAAATAAAGGATGAATAGCATGTTTAGCCTGAGGTGTCAGTGCTTGGGATGGAGGTGTTACTGTGTCCATCATCAGCCACAAATTGCCAAGCCATGTGGAAATATGAGCACAGGAGCAATGCAGGACCCGTGGGTATAAAGGCACTTCATGCTGAATCACTTGGTAAGGCACAGAGAATTCTTGCACTTCCTCGACCAGAGCCAGTCATTCATGTTATCAAAGGTTGCAATAACTTTTTCCTGGTGGTCATATTCTTTAATCATTCTGAACTTGCCATCTACACAAAGGATATTATCTTAGTTATTTAGGTTTTCAGCAAACATAGGACTTTATTAATCACTATAAAGTCACCTTTTGTCATTAAACTTTTTGTAGTCAATATCAGATATTGCACTGGCACTGGAGAATTTAGAGATTAATAGAAAAAGAATGATTTCTGCTCCCGTTAAAGTCACACCACCGTGTTACAGTAGCTAGCCAAGTAATTGCCCATATGCAAGTAAAATCAAAGTAACACATATAACATAAGAATAAGAAACAACACATTGGGATTTGAGAGGGGGAGCCCAGTGAGTCTTTCTAAGGAAGTAATGATTGAGATGTATCTGAAAAAGAGAGTAGGTATTTGGTGAAACGAGAGGCTACAAGTGGTATAAAGGGATGCTAAGATCCTGGTGCTGATTCGTACATGGTTAAGTTTAATATAGGGGTGTGACACACACCCAGAATGAGAGCACATAAAACGAGACTGGCAATGTACAAAGAGTTTCGCTGCTATGCTCCATATTTTGTTTTGTCTCTACAGTAGTAAGAATCCACTAAGTGTTAGGCAACTGGGTGGATGCCGTAGGGGTTGTGTTTTCAAATATCACCCTGGACAGGAGTGTGGAGGGCTGCTTGGGCACACAGGGCAGGTGACTACTCACAGTCTGAAGAGGAATGAAGACAGGGGGTCAGTTTCATGTTTGAGAGACCTGAGAGAACAAACGGGCATGTAGGGAACGCTGACGCTTATGATGCTTCTGGTTTGCACAACTGAGTAGTTGGGAGTAGCATTAACATTAAGGACATCGGAAGAGAACCAGATATTAGAAAGGAAGATCAAGTGTGAGATGGCAGATATGGAACCTAAAGTCCTGTGGGGTAGTCAAGAAAAAAAGCCAAATAGGCAGGCAGAAGTGTGGGTCTGTGCAATGGTTAGTGTTAATTGTCAACTGATAGAATCTGGCTTACCTGGGAGAAGCCTCTTAGTATGCCTGCGGGGGTGTCTTGATTAGGGTAATTGCGGTGGAAGACACACCTATTGTGGGTGGCTGTGCTCCCTGGCTGGGATCCTGAACTATGTAAATGGCGAAGGGGAACTGAACAATAATAACACGTTCATCAGCTCTCTGCTTCTGGATAGATGATACAATGTGGCCACCTGTATCAAGCTCCTTGCACTCTGAGCCAGAATGAACGGTCTCTTCTTAAGGTTATTTCATCAGTGTTTCATCTCAGTAATAGGACAAGAAACTGACAAAGTCTGGAATTCATATATGAGACTAACAATTCCATGTAGCTGGTAACCACTGTCTTAGTTTTGCTTTGGTGATAAACTTAACAATAATTAAAACCTTGTTCTGTCACTTGGGAGCATGAGCTGCTGCTATTGTTTCTTTTTCTATTTCCTAGAATTTGACAAGATGCTTTCAAGCATTTGTCCTATTTGGCTACTGGTAGATAGGCAAAGATAAATCCTAACCGAGAGCTGTTGAAGCCAGATGTGGTAGCTCACACCTGTAACTCCAATACTCAGGAATCTTAGGCAGGGAGGTTCTGTAAGTTCAAAGCCAGCCAAGGTTACATAGTGACTTCCAGGCCAATCTGGGCCACAGGGTGAAACCATGCCTCTGGGTTATCTAAATATTTAACTTTTAGCACCTCCCCCTACCATGCTATTTTTTCTTAGTGTACACGTGTTTCTTGTTTCAACTTTGTGCTTTTGGTGTGACACACCTGGAAGAAGAAATTGAGTAGCTAAAAATATAATTGAAGAAAAATGAAATAACACATCTTCAAGGCACCAAATGTTTTAAATTTTACTGCAAAACGACTAATGGGAGAAGACTGCAAGCCAACCATATGCTTTTAACAGTCTTCAGAAAAGCTAGTCAGTTCCTGTTGAGGATTATGTGCTCGCTCCATGCAGAACTGTGCTATTCCCCCTACAAACATGTAGCTCCATCCCCTTCATTTCCTGTATAACTTCGGAAATGTCCATCTCCCCAGCTCACAACTGGATCTGTGAGAACCTCTGTGTAGCCCAGATGTCAACTCCCTTCTCTTCTTTTGGCTTTTCTCTATTTTCGAAAGAAACTGAGCATGCCAAGTATACTGCATTCTGTAGATTTTGTGGATTTCATACATTATGCCACGCATAACAGTCTGCTTTAAATATCTAGGGCCTAAGGATAAAGAAATGGTTCAGCACCAAAGAGTACTTACTCCTCCTCCAGAGGCCCTGGTTTTAGTTCCCAAGATCCTCATAGGCAACTCAGAATTTCCTGGTTTCGGGGGATTTGACATCTTCATTTAGCTTCCATGGACTCACATGTGTGCCCAAGTGCGGGCGTCCGTGCACACACACACATACACACACACACACACACACACACACACACACACACACACACCGATCAAAATGATATTAATACATACCAGAGAAATTAGGAATCACAGGTGGTTATCCCCTCATGAGTTGGGTCCCATCCCTGATGACTGGCTTTCCCTGTATCCCTTCTGTCATTTATCTCAGCTGAGCTTCTGGCTGCTGTAGTTATCACTCATTCTTCCTACAGTCTTTTCATTTCTTACCCTCTATATATTCTGCAGAGCATTGTAATATTTATCTAGTTATTTAAGTTTTCACAACTCACTTTTCTCATCAATAAGAAACCTGTCTCCAGGAACCAGTGTTATTCTTCCAGGATAGTGGGGAAGTTTGACTCTTTTTTAACCTAAGGTATTTATAACTACTTTTCATTATATCTTAAAAAAAAAAAAAAAAAAAACGAACCAAAACCACAACCAACCAACCAACCAACCAAACAAACAAACAACCCAAAAACCTGCAGCCTGACAGCTGGGGGAATCTGCTTGAGACTGAGCCAGGCCCCCTGAACATGGGAATCTGTTGAGGGGATTGATCAGTCTATGGGGCCTCTGGCAGTGGAATCAGTATTTAACCCTAGTGCATGAACAGGATTTGGAGCCCATTCACCACAGAGGGATACTCTCTCATCCTGGATACATGGGTGAGGGCCTCAGCCCTGCCCCAAATGATGTGACAGATTTTAATGATCCCCTATGGGAGGCCTCACCCTCTCTGGGGAGAGGTTGGGGGTGGGGTAGGGAGATGGTGGGGGGACTGGGAGGACAGGAGGGATCTGGGATTGGCATGTAAAGTAAGATTGTTTTTAATTTAAATAGAAATGAATTTTTAAAAATTGTGCCATTTTCTCAGTGCTTTGCTGCATCCTGATGAAGAGTACATGAATGGACATAAAGTTTGTTTACCAGAGAGGATTCTCCTGAAGTAAAGACCAGGCAGGGGTGGAGAGGGGGTCAGTTGTGAGATGTGGAACCTAGGAGATTAAGAAAGGCAGAAGGAAGGAATTAGCTGACATGCTATGAATAAACATTCTTCTGTCAGTGCGCGTGCATATAATCAAGTATTTGAAAAGAGTAAGGGGGAAGGCATGGGTAATCCAGTGGCCAAGTAATCGTGAGGAGGAAAACAGTGTGCTAGATATGTGTCAGGGTCTTAGTAAGGCTTATGGTTTATAAGTACGTATTACAGAGTAAGATGTTTATAAATGTTAGAAGTTTATATGGCATGTAGTTCTGAGGAGTGGACAGTTCATGTGCAGTTCATGTGCAAGCTGGTGGCATCTCTTCATCATATCACGGGGTCTTTCTGATGGGCTGTCATATAACAAAGGGCATATTATGGCAAGACAATGCAAGCATGCCAGAGAGATCTCACTTTTGTAACAGAGCCACCTATGCAATAAGTTAACACTCATGAGAATGTTAATTGATTCGTGGGGACAAAGTTATTACAACATAACCATTCCTCGTAGATCCCATTTCTCAAATGCCATTAACATAAAACTTTGAGGGTTGCATTTCTAACACACAACGTATAGAGGGCACATTCAAACCATAGCAAATAGTTCTAATCTGTATTCTAGGACAGCTAGTTAATGGTTGAAGTGTTTGTGCTGTGAAAACCAGCCAGTATGACTAGCTTTACCACTGCTGGACACTGTAGTGTTTGGCTTGTAGAACAGAGACGTGAGAAAGATTCTTCATTGGTCTTGGCAGGGTATTCAGAGTATACCTAGCAGAGAGCACTGCACAGTCACCTTCATGAACCCGGGGACTCCAGGAGGTCATGCTACCTAGAGGAACCTGACCTAAAGACCGCATCACATCCTCAGGTAGCAGTTTTGGGGCTGGCTATTTTCTGATGTTAGAAGAGCATCAGGAGAGAATTACAGCTAGAATATTGTTTTATCTGCTTTGCGTGAGTCTTTGTTTCCTGCCGAGAGCTTGAAAAGCAAAGAACGTGGGTGGCACTGGGTTCATAGCACAGGTTAGCCACCTTTATCCCTGTGTCTTCTGTGTGTCCTTGCGGCCTTTATTCTGAGTCTTGTCGACCGAGTTATATACTAACCAGATACTAACCAGATATATGGAGGGGACTGTGCTCTCACCCCTCTTTTCAAACAGATTCTTGTTTCCTGGAAAGAAGGCAGTAGTTGTGAGTGACCGGTTATGACGCTCTGGCTTGTCATCAGCATCTTTAGCTCTGCTTTAACTCTGATTCCATTTCTCAGAATCAGAAACAAATATCCAGAAATCAAAATAGACTTAAACTCAGCAAACAGCTCATTGTTAAAAATAAGCAAAATTGTGGAGATGTGTTTGGTGGAGAGCACTTGATTTGTAAACATGAGGGCCATAATTCAAATCCCAGTACTCTATATTAAAATGGGATTCCCGAGACCCACAATTCCAGCTCTGAGGGAGCCTATGCCCTCTTCCTGGCTCTATGTGTTTATAGGCATACACACTTGTACATATACTTGTGTATTCTTTCTCTCTTTCTCTGCTTATTACACACACACACACACACACACACACACACACAAATAGATAAAAGTACATACTTAAAATTTTAGAATAAATGAAATTCTGGCAATATGAGCTTAGTTGTTTAATTATGAGTTTAAGCTTTCATTTGAATGATTTTTTTTCCTTCTATGTTTTTTTAAGTGAATAACAATCTTGTTTTACATGTCAATCCCAGTTTCCTTCCCTTCCCCTCTTCCTGTGCCCCCCCTCCACTGATCTTGAATGGTTTTTTATGCTTTAAATATAAAACCTCCCTATAATGTCATGTGTTGCATGTTCGGTCCCTAGCCAGCACTAGCTCATCTGAGGAAGCAGGTTCACTGGAGCATGCCAGGGAAAGGTGACACACCATTCTTCACTGTCTTGTCTTCTTTCTCTTGGCCCATGTGATCTGAATAATCACTTCCCATCCACTGCCACCCCACCTCACCCCCGTGCTACCACCACCGCCAGGTACTACTGCTCGAGTGCATGGAGGTAGCACACCAGGAAAGAAATCGATCCTACCTCCCTTGGTTTTGACCATTACTTATCACAGCAGTGAGAAGAGTAACTGATATATAAAAGAATTCTAAGTAATTCTGTGGTGCTTGGGCTTTTATTAGTTTCAGAATTGGAATTCAGATTTTTAGTTTAAAGATCTACTTATTTCTGTTTTATGTTTATGGCTGTTTCACTTGCATGAATGTCTGTGTACCACATGCACACAGTGGCCACAGACTAGCAGAGGTGGTTATCGGATGCCATGTGAGTGCTGAGAACCCACCCCAGTCTTCTGCAAAGGCCATCTCTCCAGCTCCTGGAATTCAGCATTTAAAAAACCTTACTGGTAGTGGTTTTCTTGTTCCAAATTAACATTTTGCAGGTATTATCCTAGTTTAGGGCAAAGAATAATACCAAGGGGAGTCCTCTTGCAAATCCTGTGTGTTCTGCTGTGAACTATGAGAGGAACTTTCCATTTCTGTATTAACAGTGTAATTGAAAAAGAGCCCAAGGAGAACAAAGAGAAAGGGAGATAAAAGGAATAAAATAGAAACTTTGCCAAAAGGAAGCACATGTGATAGGAATTAGAGATGAGATAAAAATGGCCATGATCAGGCTGGTAAGTTACTGCTCATTATGGTAGAGAAATTGAATTGTGAAAACATAAATTGAATGATTTAAAAGTAATAGAAAAATACTTTTTTCTTAATGGGAGGTATATTAACACATGTTGAGGATATTTGCTGAGTTTTACTACGTGTCCTTTCAACAAATGGCATGTTTATCTCAGCACTAAGATAATAATTGTTTTGTTTTATTTTTAATCATTAAGGAAGAGTCATCATAATGGCATGCTAGCATGTAATAAAATGCACATGTTTATGTGAGGTGTGGTGGTGTATGCTTGTACTCCAAGCATCTGAGAGGCTGAGGTTGGAGGGTTATGAGTTCAGGAGGCCTTGAAGAGGGTGGGGATGGCAGAACACATGGTATGAAATGGAGGGAGGAAATGCTGGTGTGGCAAGGCTTACATATGAATGGAGAGCTGAAAAAGGTGCAGGATGAGGGCTAAATTAAACTAGTGATTACCGAAGAAGTCACATGGAAACCCACCAGTCTATAAGCTAAGTACAAACATAACTTTTAAAAAGACTTTAAATTGAATTGCTGTGCATAATGTTGATCTCAGATGCCGTGGGCTATTACACAAAATCCCCAGTGCATCATCAGGAAGATCCCAAGTGACATCCAAAGTACACACACAGACATGGTCATTACCACTGATTATTCATCAGAGCTGAACGCTAAGACCCTGTTGCTGAAGACACCGCATTGCTCAGTTGCAGAATGCAGAGAAGCCAATTAGAACCAAGTGAGATGATTCTTCCATGCTGTCATGTTACTAGAAGTATTCCGCCAGCCTGGTCCCACTGCCGCACCAGCCCCAAATAACACACAGCGATGCTGTATTAGACATAGAGCTGTTGGCCTGTTACTAGTGTTTCTTATTGGCTAGCTCTGTCTTAAATATTAACCCATTTCTATTAATCTAAGTATTTCCACATGGTCTTATCTTACCGGAGAGAGGGCCCAGAATTCTTCTCTGTGGCTCCTATGTGAATCCTCCTTGTCTCCTTGCCCCACCTATCTTGCTTTCCTATTGGCCAACAGGGCTTTATTCATTAACCAATAAGAGAAACATATTTACAGAATTACATCTCCCATTGCTGTCTAGCCTTTACAGTACAGGAAGTTGTTGTGTGGGCATCTGGTGTAGAAAAGTCAGCAACAGTATTCCTCAGCTTTTGACCTTGCATGCTATAATACCATCATGCCAGGCAAGAGATCCATACTGGTACCATAATAGCACCATTGTTACAGAGATAGCCAATAGATTTTCTTCTTCTTTTTATTGAATCTGAGGTCTGTTCCATAGGAGGGAGTTTGTGCCCATCACTGTGGACCTGGTCAAAGATCGTTCCTGGGGAGAGCCTAGGCACTGGGGCGAACCTACTACTTTTGTTTTGCTAAATGGACGTGTTGTCAAACTGCCTTCTAAACGTCTATGTTCATACCTATAGATTAGGGATGTCCCCAGCCGTGATCAAAGATACTTCTTTTTACCATGAACAGGTTAATACAAAGATTCGTGGCTTGTCCTGGTGTTGAGAACAAGTGACTGCCTAGTCCTTAGCATTAAATGAGACACCGCTCTCATACTACCTCCTCCTAAGCTCTGTGAATGTCACAGTGGAGGGAGGAAGGCGACCCCTGAACTGCTGTGTTGTGGGAATGGGATGTCCATGGCACCAAAGAACTTGCAATAGCTGCAGATGCTGCATAGAGCCTGCAGGAGGCTCAGCTGGCAAACGTTCATGCATAGATGAGAGAGGCGCTCAGGGGATCTACCCATGAGCTAATAGCAGTCCAGGGCTGCTGGAGGACAAGTCATTATCTGCCATGATGTAGCCCCTGGTGAGTTACTCATACTCCAACGGAAGGTGTCACACTTATGCCCACTCAAGTGCCACTGATTAAACCCAGTGGGTTACAAAAAACAAACAAACAAAAGATGTGACATTTGGATGGAGACTTAATTGGAGGGGGAAGTGAGATGGTAGTAGAAACAGGAAGTCAATAAAGGCAGGGGACAGGATAATTGTGACCAGAGTATACTAAATATGTGTATGAAAAATTTAAAGAATAAGTAAAACATTGTCTACTTTGAGGTCAAGTTTGAAATTAGAAACATCAAGATCTCAAATGGCTCAATTAGTGAATGACAGTAACCTATCATATCTAAAATATTATATTGTCTTCTTTCTTAGTCATCCGCTAGTGACTCCCAACATATAAAGTTGACAACTATAAAACATTCCAAACTCTAGTAAAGGGCCGAAAGATGGTTGCACAGGTAAAAATGTTTGTCGCGTGAGCCTAATGATCTGAGTTCTATCTGCAGGACTCCTGTAAAGATGGAAGAAGAGAGCTGATTCCCCAAAGCTGTCCTTTGTTCTCCTCTACATTTGTATGTGCACACACAAATAAGAACAAATAAAGTAAAATGATTAGTGTCCTCTCATTACAAAAGACGTTTAAAGAATAAGAACTACTTGAAAAGTTCACAAAAACCAAAACCTCTTTCTTTGATATCATTGACTACATTATAATTTAATGTTATATGCAATACCACTAATGAGAAGGCAGGAAATTAGTCAGTCATCCTTTAAAAATACTCTAAACTTTCCAACTGCAAATCATACCTTAGAGACTTCTAATTCACAAGAAGGGAAAAATTACTTCAGTGTATGTACTTTGATGAAACAAGGTACTTCTGTATTCTTGCTTCGGTTTTTATGCATGTCCCTTTCCCTAGCCCCTATAGTATGATCTGTTTAATGATTGTTTTAAAGTTATAAAGTCACACATTTCAATGCAAAAATTGAGTCAGGTGATTATGACCACCTGTGGACATATGTACTGAGAGCTTTCATATTCCATCTTGCTCCAACACTTTGAGTATTTTAATATATCATACACTATTCTCAGCAAATGTGTTTCTGGTCAAAACCTGAGTTGTCCCTGGTAATCACAATTGTGTGAACACTTGGGCCCCAGTTGGTGATGCTGTGGGAGGAAGTTACTGAGCCCTGCTGGAGCAAGAGTGTGGTGCGGGGAGCAGGCTCTGAGAGCTTGTTGAGTATTGCCCACTTGTCCTTTGCTCTCTTGGCTTCCTGTGTACCAGATGTGATCAGTCATCTTCACGCTCCAGCCGCCTGCTGCCATCCTTTGCCACCATCAACACCCATCTGGAACAGTAAGCTAAACAAGCCCTCCCTTCTATAAGTTGCTCTGGGTCATGCTTTTTAATCATAGCAACAGGTTGTTTGTCCAGCTCACGCTGCTCTAACTTAAAATATAAATTTGGACAAGTCACAAATTATTTAGTACATTGTTGAGAGATATGATGTGTAAGGATATGTCAGTGTGATAGGTTTAATAAAAAGCTAAACAGCTAATAGTAAGACAGGAAGTATAACAGGGACTTCTGGACAGAAAGAGCTCTGGGAAGAAGGAGGCAGAGTCACCAACAAGACAGAGAGGAAGCAGCATGGACAGTAAAGAGTAAAGGTAACTAAGCCATTTAAAAAGAATGCAGATTGAAAGAGAAGGGTTTAAGTTATAAGAGCTAGTTAGAAGCAAGCTAAGTGTTCATAATTAATAATATGTCCTCATGCTGTGATTTAGCTGGCAGCTGACTGGCAGGATAGAGAAAGTCTCTCTACTATATATGCTTATGCATATTTATCTTGACTTCATGTGCAGAAAGCTGTGTGCATGTCTACTTTTCTGTGGAGGGAATCTTATTATCTTCCCAAAGAAGTATATGCAGAGGAGGGAAATATTCAGATGTCACTGAGTTACACTTAATGCCTCATCAGGAGTGCTGTAGATGCTTGTCTGGTCTCCTTATTGACAGGTGTTCTGTTGCCTGTGTGCCAACAGACTCATGCGTTCAGTGCCCTCTCCTCTAAAGCAAGACCTGCAATGAAATAGGCTCCATCTTCTTGGAGTCTGGATCACTCCATCCCTCACTCCCCAAGGGCAGGGTAGACTTTGACCAGTGACTAACTGTCATATGGTACTAATCTCTTATCTCAAGGTGAAATCAATTCCGTGGTGCAATTGAGCTCCAGAACTTAGCGTGGGATCAAATTAAAGTGTGTCATTAGCCCAGCCCACATCCTGAAGGGCTCCATTTGTCAGTGATGTTAACCATATTGAAAAATTATATTGTCTTCTTTCTCAGACTTCTCTTAGTGGCTTCCAAAGTACAAAGTTGACACCTCAAAATATATTTAATAATTTTGATTATTAAAATATTCTGAGACTATTATCCTAGTACTATTCCTCTGCTAGGGAACACCCCAGGCTTTGCTTCCCAGGAAATGGAATAAGGCCTGCATCTTTGATTGCTTATATTTTATGAGACTAGAAAGTGGTTTTACAATGTAGTTTATAAGGGTGGGTGTCTCGGTTAGGTCATTTATATACACTGTAGCTAGATGACAGAGATGAGATCATATTGATGATAAGAAAAATTTTATAGTTCTTGGCATTCTGCAATTAAATTGCCGCTAAGACTTTAGTTTACTATGTTTGTGATATTGGAAAAAAAAAAAAAAGGCTCCATTGCTTGGTATTATCCTTGGGGATATTGGACATCTGGGGAAACAGAGGCTGTGATATTGGGTATCTCTTGCTGAATGTTATTAAATATCCTTAATAATAGTGACAGGCTCTTCTCTGTTGATCAGCAACCCAGACATGTCCAACCCTCTGGCAACAGCCAATGTGACTAATAATTATGAATACAACAACACACCCAATACAAGAATGTAAGCTTAAGACATTATCAGACTTTTTGTGATTATTTTTGAAACTCACTCATGCAGTTTTTGCATATGAACTTTATTTATAACAACATCCTATCATAAAATTCAAAAGACTGGCTATTCATGAAAACAAACAGTAAAGATTAGAGAACACTTTGACAACATTTATAGAGCAGCTTACCTCCTGCAACCAGAGAATATATGCTGAAAGCAAGACTTAGGACCATGTGAGAGCAGCCCAACTTTGGCAGTTGAACCCTCAATGTTGGTGAGTATCTTCCACCCAGGTGAGGGACGTGATACAAGTGTGCCCTTGAGACTTGAGATGGAGGTGTCTAGGCAGGTCACCTGAGAACCATTGAGAATTTCAAGCTCCTTGACTTTCCTCAGTGCTCTGTTATCCTTGATGAAAGACAAAACTGCACCTGCTTTATTATCCTGTCATCAGAATAGCTGTGCTGAATCCAGCATTCTATACCTCTCCTCTGGAGTCACACAATCAGGATCCATTCTCATGTTATTTCTGTCACTTCTGACTTGTACATGTCTTTCCCAAGCTGAAGAA
Organism: Cricetiscus sungorus; assembly: GCA_030556225.1. Lineage (NCBI taxonomy): Eukaryota > Metazoa > Chordata > Mammalia > Rodentia > Cricetidae > Cricetiscus > Cricetiscus sungorus. Next base: position 6,801,333 of record JANBXA010000411.1, on the reverse strand, counting down.
ATTTTGGTACCTATTTTCGTCTCTTCTGTTTAGTAATCCAGCGCTATCCTAGTCAGAGCATCCTGAGATATGAACTTCTGGTACCTGGGGTAGTAGATGGTGGATGGGCTTTTATTCTCTAAGGTAAACTGTCTCATCTCAAATCACAGCTGAAAGTTCAAACAGTAACAGAGACCATGCATCCATCAAGCTTTCCATGAAACTTTTGAGAAATTATGCATAGCCATAATCTTCTATAAGCTGTGTTTGGGTGGAGTAGACCTAATATGAAACGCAGGTGGCCCTGAGAGTTGCAGTGTGAGTTCAGTAGATGATATGAAGACCCACCCTGTTCCTTTTAGTGAACAGTCTATACTCCACTCAGCTTCTGAGAGTGCTGGCAACAGTTCATACCTCCCTTCTACAGACAAGATGTTTCTCAACTAACTAGAAGCCCTCTTGCAGGAGACTGTGATTAATCCCATTTAATTCAATGACTAATTAGTCATTATCAAAGAGCCATGCTTGTATTAAGGTAGGGACTATAGTGTGTGATACTTGGATTCCGGGTTCGCCTCACAGAGAGAGAGAGAGAGAGAGAGAGAGAGAGAGAGAGAGAGAGAGAGAGAGAGAGAGAGAGAGAGAGAGAGAGAGAGAGAGAGAGCATGCATGCGTGCATGGGTGTGTGTGTGTGTGTGTGTGTGTGTGATGTCTGGCTGTGGGTCTCTGATCCACTATGATCTGCTGCTTTGGGAAGCACACTAATGATGACTGGACAAGGCACTGATCTAGTGTAGAAGGATATTGCTGGTAATTATTTCATTGATTTTTTTTAAAGCTAGTCTTTAGTAGAGACCACACCTTTGCTTAGGATCATTTCCTCTAAACTTAGAATCTTTGCCTCTTCACTCATGCCGTCCTTGCATCATTCCTAGAACAAAGCATTTATCACTGGTCTCTGCTTCAGGGTGTGCTTTTAGGAAAAGGAAGCTCAGATAGTCATTGCCTAGTTCTGGCATTCTTTGAGTTTATCACTCTGTTATATGTACAAAGGTAGAGTTGCAACTAGGTTATAGATAGTTAGAAAGCAAAGGAATAAAAAACAGACAGAATAGCCATTTCTTTACACCAGGGCTGCTTGGCAGACAGCTTGGTCAGGGTTTACTATTCCAGCCATTTGAGGGGATAGCAAGTGTGTACCTAACCAGAAGCTGACGATTTCTTTAAAATTTGAGTGGGCCACCTCTTTGTGCCAGAGATACGAAAAGTAGTTAGGCATGATTGATTGTTGGTTATAGTCTAGATCACTGTATCTCAAACTGAAATGGACGCCTCAAATCAACTGGGAAAATTTAAAATTCATTATCGTTGGGGTTTATACCATGTTTCCAGATGACAACTAGACTGCTTTATCAAATCATCCAAATCTAGCATGTAGGTTATACGTTAGGAGCATACTGAAAATAACCCAAAGCTTCAGGCTTGTAATCCTAGGTACTGGGGATGCTGAGGTAGGAGGAGCTCAGCATAGGCTACATAATGAACTCTAGACAGCCTGTACCTCAGTGAGACTTTGTCTCAAAATAGAAAAGTAAAAAGAGGATGGGGGAAATAGCTCAGTGGCAGAGCTATGTTGATAAGTTATATGTGAGGCCCATCCTTAGTATTGCAGAATTTAAAAAGAAAACCAAACACCATGGAATATGGTGTCATATCCTGCAACCCCCCAGCATTTGAAAGAATGAGCCAGAATCTTTGTAAGTTTAAATTTAGCCTGGAATTCATGGCAAGATGATGTTTAGAAAGAGGGGCAGGGGGCAAGGAATAATAAAATAAAGAAAATCTTGACTAATTTATACATTACATTTTCAAAACACACACACACACACACACACACACACACACACACACACACACACTTACTTACTTGAAAGACAAAATTTATACCTGGTACTATAAACTTGGTCAAAAAGAAAAACATGTCTGGGGAGGTCATAAGCCCAAAGGGGGAGGCCTACTATTAATTTAACCTCCATGCTAAGTGGAGATGTTATAAAACTACTTCTCAAACATATTAAATATCTTTGGTATTACTTATTCCACAACTTCTCGCTTCTACCTTGCCCTCCATTCCTCCACACCTATTCCATTATTTCCCTTTAATCCTTTATACCAATGTGTTCCATTCTTACCCCTTTGAAAGTTTATGACTGTAGACTTCTGCTGCTCTCAACATTGGTGAAGAATCATTTTTTTTTTGCCGTGGGCAGTGGTTAGTGTAAATGGAGAGACTGTAAGAGCTGGGGGTCTGAGGAGGAGTGCTATGAAATGCTGTTTTGTGGCCATGGCACAACCATTGCACTCATCAATTCACAGCATCTGTGGTGGTTTCCTGCAAAAGACCTACACAGGATGGAGCCCATCAATGTTCCAGCACGGGTCTGGGAGGAGCACATGAGGCCACACTCTTAGCTAAGTTTTTATTGGCAGTTAATGGCTACTGGGAGAGGGGGAGTCACTTTTCTTAAGGGATGAAGCCAGTGGTAAGTTATCCACAGTCCAGTAAATAAGTACATGCTCATGCAATGCCAGTTAAACTCAGTGGGTTATTTACAAAGAAAAAAAAAGTGGAAGGGGAAAATACAGGGACTAACGTGTATAGAAGGGAAAGGGGGAGAAAGATGGACCAGAAAGGGAAAGAACGTGAAGGTTGAGAATCAACTAAAATGAGATGCATATGAAAATCCCATGTAGAAACCCATTATTTTGTAAGCCAGTTAAAAAAAAGATAAATTAAAAAATTAAAAGTGAGGTCATCATTTGCATGCACTGAGAAAATCTTCAATACCTAAAGGCCATCGATGACAAGGGCAGTCATAGTAGACTATGCAAGAGCAAGACAAAGGGTAGAACATGAAGCAGAGTGATCTAGAGGAGTGACGTGAAGAAATGAAGAGCAGAGGGTGGAGAGGACTAAGGCATAGAAATTATATTTGATTGTCATGTTTAAAAAATAATGCATTTTAAAATTTAGCTAATGATGCTTTCTTTGGGAAAAATAGACAGACTGATCAAATAGTTAGAGATGAATGGCAAATACTTCAACTCATTTTAATGTCTCAAAGGGGCCAATCTGTCTGTCTTTTCTTCTGCAGTAACCTGACCTGAGCACTTTCTATTTTTGTTTCCCTTAACAACCTGTAAAATGGGGATCATTTCAACAACTGAGAAATATATGGTTTTCATTGAAGAGGTAACACTTGTTAGGACCTACATAACTCCCCTCTTGTCCTCAAAAAGTAGATGCACTGGCTACCAGGCTGTGGCTAGAGTTTTCTGAAAGGGTTGTCTATTACCCTCAGCTTTGCTAAGGTAATTAGCCAAATCCTCCCATCAGTTAAGGGAGGGATGGGATGGGAGGGTGGTCAGGGAGCATGGGAGAGAAGAAGGGAGAGAAGAAGGGAGAGGGAATTGGGATCAATATGTAAAATAAGAACAAACAAACAAACAAACAAAAAACCAACCAACCAAACAAACAAAAGAGAAGTTTTCTGACAATCCACTTGTTCATTTTGTATACCTATCCACATATCTCATTTTCCTGGAAAAACCTTGTCTTTTTCTCCTCCCAGACCTGCTCAAAGTTTTCCTAGCAAGCTCTCTAATCCCATTTCTTTGTGCTTAGGCTGCCCAGTTTTATCGGCTTAATGTTCCATCAGGCAGACCCTCTGATTTGCTGACCCAGTGTATTGGTAGGTGAAACTTTGCTGCCCTCTGTTGGATTTAATATGTGATCATATGTGTTTAATGACTAGAAATTCTGACTACATACCTTTGTAGGTGGTGGGTGTAGTGAAAGGCTGCGATTCTCCATAATTGTTCGCTTCTCGAGGAGGGTGGCAGGGAAGACTCCCATTTCTTTAAGGGGCAGGCCAGTGGGAGTGTGACAGTGTTTCAGCAAGTATATGAGCAGCATGAGTTGCACATTTTTCAGGGTGTGTGTGTGTGTGTGTGTGTGTGTATGTCACAAAGGTGGGGGGTGGACCTCGGAGGACTAGTAAGTGAGTGATTGATCAGGTTGCTTTATATGAAATTTCCAAATAATCAAAAACAAGTGTTATGTTGGAAAACAATTAAATATTATTTGTGTGTTCCATTACTGTGAAAAAATAATTTACAAAAACAACTTACCAGATAGATCTAGTTTGTCTTACAGTTTCACAGAATTCACTAAGTACATGACTGGTTGGCTATTTTGCTTTGGTCCTGAGGTTATGAGGGGAGGAAGGGACACAGACAAAATGAATCATTCAGGGGCATATTTCACTGACTTCCTTCCTCAACTAGGATCCACATTTTGCATTCCATTATTTTCCAGTAGTTTATTCAACTATGAATCTTATCAATGTATTAATGTACTGATGAGGTCAGAGCCCTAAAGACCCAATCACCTCTCTTCAGATCCAATTTCAATACTCCCCACTGAGCAGGTTCTGTGTGCTAAAAAGTCAGAAATTGTCTAAAATGCAGTGAGGACAACAGCCAAAACACTGTACTCCTTTCAAGTTTTTGAGAAGAAATAAATAAATGTGAAAACATGTAAAAGATGATGCCAGTCAGGCAGCGTATGGAAGTGGAATAAAGTCAGGGCAGGAGAGGGGAATTCAAACTTGAGAATACATTAGACAGTGTCTGTCTGAGTCCGGAAGGGCAAAGGGGAAGTTGTGGACAGAACAAAGGTGGGTGTTGGAGTGAGACATCTAAGGGATATTGGCAGATCAGCATCATGGAGTGGAGTAGCATAACTCAGCTTGTGCTAAACCTAGAGCTTTGTCATAAACACCAGAGAAAAATCTCCTTGTAAGGAGAAAGGTGTTTGGCTCATGGTGTCAGATGTTCCGTTCCCGGTCACTTAGCCTTGTTGCTGTTGGGACTCTGACAGGGCACTACATTATGCCACCATCATAAACTGGAGGAAGCTTCACTTCTCGTGGTGGCCTGGCACCAAAGAGAAACAGGAAGGGCTGGCGTGGCCTTAATGGCTGACATATTTCTCCCAGAGTCCCTTCTCTTAAGGTCTCACCACTTCCCAGTAATGCACAGCTTGTGGACCAAGACTGAAGATGATGAAGAAGTCAACTATCACATAAGGCATGGTTAGCCATACATCATAGTGCTAAGTGTGGAAGTGTACACCTGTTTGTGAGCATGCTTCCTTATATGTACACAGATCCACATAGCCAAGCACAGAAACATATTCATGGATATGTATTTTTTTTTTTTCTGAATCAGACTGGAAGCTACTGGGGAATTTTAAATACAGGAGAAAACCAGTGTGACATACTTTGACAGAGTCCCCATGAGGACAGGAAGTATAACAGACTGCAGGAGTGGGAAGGAGAAAGCAAAGAGATCTTGTAGGAGGTCAACAGTAACAGCAACTTGGTCTAGCATGTAGGATGGGGCTAAAAAGATCTGGTCCAGACTGTAATTCAGGTTTAGAAGATCTGCTGGTGAATGGAATGTGGAGTGTAAAGGGTGGCGGAATGGCTGAACACTGGAAACCCGAAGTTTACTTGAGGTGTCTATTGGAAGGTCAGGGAATGAGTGATGGAGAAGAAAATGAGGGCTTTCACTTGGAAATGTTTACTTTGAGACTTGCACTAGACAAATAGCAAAAAATAAAATAAAATAAAATAAAAGTATTAAAGCTTTTAGAGGAGCTTTTGGAGGTGTTTGGTGCTTAGAGCCCTATGATCAAATTAAGAACATTAATTTAATATGACATAATTAGCAAAAAAAAATCTAGTTGCTTGCAATATGGATGTAGCTTTGATTTCAATGGCTCATTTCCCATGCAATGTATGATGACTTCTGGCTCCTACTTTTTCTTCTATTCAAACTGTTGTAAAACTGAAGCTTGCGTAGGTCATGCTGTAATTGTTAATTTCCACACAGCACTGCTACCTCCCTTATAAATTACTTTCACTTTTTTTTTTACTCCTGTGTGCATAATTAGTAACCATCGGCAGCCAGAGAACTGTGAAACCAATGAGCAAACATCGCAGCACTACGGAGAGCTTCACATGTTTCCATTTCCATACCCGCATGTCCCGGCACAAACTTTCTTTTCTTCCCGTGTTTCCCATCATGCTGTGTTTTATTCCTCCATTACAGCACTTATTTTTCAAGCAAGCTTTCCTGCCCGAGAGAAGAGGTTTGTACTGCACTCATACGCCTCATGATAGGCACTGGCATTTATTAAGTTCTCAGTGAATATTAAGTGAATAAATACCATTTGTTCTAAATATAGCGAAGGGCTTTTCAGTTAGGGTGCTTTTACATGAATAAATTAAAATTGCATAATGTTATATGCTATTCAGTGTCTATTTGGCCTCAGATAAAGTGAGAAAGGTCTCTATTCTTTTGGGGGAGGCTATAAAATGGCTACCTAGGTTTTTATTTCATTGAACATCAATTCACTTGGCCCAAACAGATTTCATCTGAAGAGCTGTCAGCCCTCATTCTTCATGGCCACTCACTGGCAAGATTCACATCAAAGTGTTTTGTGAATGTATTCATGTTGAGCCTTCTGGCTCCTGGACTAGTTTGGAATGAAAATCCATTTGGGGGATTAACTGTGTACTTCCCTGGTGATATTGGAGCCATTTAATCAAAGAATTACAGCAATGAATTTCTTTGGCTTATTCACATACTTGTTTCTAGGCAAACAAGAACCTAGGAATTTTGACCCTTTATGTGTTTTATAATAATCCATTATAAATCTTATTCCCATTGGTTATTTATAATGTAAGACTTCAGCTATTAAATACTTTTTCTCTATGGGTTACCTTTAAGCCTCTTTATTCCGAGGAGTTCAGATTGAAAACAGCAGGCTTTCAAATTAGTACTTAGCAAAATGCTTATAAAGCAACCTCTATGGAAATTTCCTGTGTGCCAGGAATTGTTTAGAGGCACAAAAATGGTGAAGCAAATGTCCTGTGCTCTCATGACTTACATATTTGAGTCAGTAGAGGAAAGGTGATAGCAAGTGGGCAAATGCTGTGATTTCAAACATTTCTTTGTTGCAAAGTAAATGGAAGCAAGATGTGAGAAAGGGTGGCTGCAGCTCGGGGGTGTGTGTTTAGGCATTGGCGCATACTTGGTGAGCACTCACAGGCCTGCATTCTGAAATCACATAGAGAGTGGAAGAGTAGGAAGTGTCAATAAATGGTCCCTAACACGAGTAACATGAGTCTTTATAATGTGTTTGCCAAATACTTCATTGTATGATGACAGGTAGTAACACTCTACAGATCTGCACTTGGCAACTTAAAAGAACCAAGATGCTATGTGACAAAAGCCTTATTGTTTACAGCTCATTCTGCCTTCTTCAGCCGAGTGATTTTGTTTCACTTGTCTCCATCACTTGGCAATGTGTTTTGGGACAAGTGACTGAGTTTCTAGTGTCCTGGTTTCTGAATTGAAGAAAAGTAACAACACTATTCTATGTGTGGCAGGCCTTAAAGATAATAATGGGAATGAATTCTCTAATAGAATCTGTTTTAGACAGATGGTATATTATCAATGTGTTCATTGCTATCTTTTAGTGTTATTAATGCTGACTATTAGTTTTGTTCAGCTTTCTTGGAATTCTCAACTTTGTATAGTATTCCTGCAAAAGAGTCCTGATTGCTCTCTTGGCTCTTTTTATCCTTTTTGAGATAGCAAAACACAGAAAGTTTTATTGGGATCGCTCACTTTAACTTTCACTAGATGATTTTTAATTAAGAGGCAGTGGTTGTATGTTTGAAAAGAAAGCACACATTTCTGCCTCTACACCTGTTCTCAGAAGTAGCATTTTTATCCCTGTGCTGCCCTGGCAAGAGTACCCACACTCTGTCTTGTTTGTTTGTGGATCTGAACATTTCCCCTTTTCTGCTCATTTACAGCTTTCTCTCTTCATTATGCCCAATCTGGCCCAAACATTTTGATTTGTGGTAGCATCACTAGACTCCATAAAAATTCGTAAGAGGGCAAACCCATTCGAAGTATTCACTCTTGGAGTTTTATTTTGGAATACAGCTTATTCATCCTTAAATGTAAACTGTTGTCTTGAAACCCACTGGCATAAAAAAACTTGGATCTATATTTTCAAAATAATACTAAAATTAATTTCAAATATACCCTGCTTGGAGAGACACAATGCATTGGAAACTGTACAGCCTAAAGATTTCATGGGAAATATCAACAATGAGTAAATTCACATCTCTAGGACTGTTTACATAGGTTTACAATGCATTGATCTATCAATAAATACTTAGGGGAATAACTAGACTATACAACTGCCTGAAATGGTGTGTGCATGTGTGTGTGTGTGTGTGTGTGTGTGTGTGTGTGTGTGTGTGTGTGTGTGTGTATTTGGGCTTGTCTGTGTATTTTTAACCAATAATGTAAGCCCTTCTCTTTTATGAAAGATATTGTCTCTTAATTTAACAGTCTTAACACCATTACTAACTCTTTTTCTATCACACCAAGCCACCAAATAGTTTGATGATTATACTAAGCAAAACTAAATGATGACTTTTTCACTTTTCTCCATCCAAAGGACAAAGTAAATGACACAATCCGCAAGCAACAATGATCTTGGTTATGTGAACCCTGGATACACACACTTATTAATCTCTTCAGGCAGAAGATAGAGACAAGGGAGAAATTCACAGGACTAATGACAAGAGGCTAAAATAAAATAACCTTGCCCATTTCCTCCTCATTTACTTCAATGAATATTTCACATAATGAGATAAACCTTTCTTCTATTACACAGCCACCATCTGCAATGCAAGTTTGATTTGAAGCATCAAATATAACTTCTTGATCTGTGGTGCAAATGATGAAGGTTAGACATATGTAATTTTCACCGCAGCAATCTACTGCTCCAGAGACTTCCCTTCATTCTAAAGGCTTAATATGAAAGCATGTCTTTACTTTTCCATCCTAAATGATTTGTTTTCCCCAGAAATGCTCTAGTTAGTTCTTGGTGACTGTTTATCAAATGCTGTATCCTGTGTGGTAAGCTGCACAATTACAGAATTCAAGAGTTGAAAGGAAATCACAGATGATCTCAAGATTTACCAGGTGATAAAAATTGGTTCTTGCCCCTAGCTGTTTTGCTTAGTTGCAATGGATGTGACCTTGTCACTAGGGGTAAGGGGAGATTTAATTATCTTATAAACTTGAAAACAAAAAAAAAATTAAAATAGCAAAGGAAGTGTCTCAAATGATTTTAACTTGCAGAAAAGTTTAGAAACTCTTGATATAACACTAACCACTAGACTTGAGTAGGGCGTATACCTAGTAGATGCCAGGATTTGAAAGATAGTCACAGGTTATTTGGATCAGTTCTCTTTCCATTGTCCCAGTGCCTTTCTGAATTAGGAAGTATTAAATGAGTTGATACAAAACATCAGATCAATGTTTCTAGCCTTACTAAGATATGAAATGTAGCATATGAGTACTAAAGAATGGAAGTTAATGTATACCATTCAAGGTGCTAGTGTTTTTATTAAGATGCAAGTATGAACATAATGAATATTGGTAAGGAACTGATGGCCAGAGTTATTCATTATGGAGGTGAATGTTCTTCGTATTAGATTATTTAAAAATGGTCTTACAGCTTGAATAAGATTGTCCTCTATCAGTTCTGTGTTTGAATACTTGGTCCCAAGCTGGTGGTGCTATTTTGGAAGGTTATGGCATCCATCCTAGGTGGAGTCTTGATGAAGAAAGGACCATGGATGGGGATGGACTGGGGCAGAGGGATGATGGGCTTTGAGGTTTTGTACCCTGGTCCACCTTTCTATTCTCTCCTCTGTTTCCTGTGTGTGGATGAAATGTGATGTCTGCTTCCTGACTCCACATAGGCCCCCACACTCTGGCCTTCCCCACCACCATGGACTCTATTCTCTCTGGAAATGGAGGTCAAACCACCAAACTCCCACTTTCCCCCTAATTGGCTTTTTTGTTGGGGTAGTCTACTGAAGCAATGGACAAGTAAGTAACACAGATATTCTGGAATAATTTGTCATTTGTAGGGTGAGTTATTTCTTAGTGTCATTCTGTAAATTAGAAGGAAGCTGAAGCTCTCATGAGCACCTGCATAAAGCTTCCTCCATTCTGTCAGCCAGAAAACAATGCTTTAGAAATGCTTGGCTATTTAGTATATCCCACGTGGTAATGAGAAGGTCACAAGCAAGCAACAAGAACAAAATCTGAAATAACAGGATGCAGATTAAATTTAATGACCATAAAGATATTTTATATGCCTTTGTCTCAGTGTTCCCATTAATCCTCGACTCTCCGCCCTCATTGTTGAACATGTCAAAGTAAAGAAAGTGCAGGAGGCCTTTGTTGCCCTTGTGTTCAGCACATTGTCAACAACTCCAAGGTAGCCATCAACCCTGCCAGAGTTCCCCTCTCTGCTCTTTCCATCCTTTATGAATAGCAACGGGATGCCCGCTTTAGTTATGGTTTAAAGTAAAACTTAGGCTGTAGGTCCAGGCCTCAAAATTGCATTCATTCGTGTTTACGTATGAAGAAATACACAAAAGTAACTGTTAATTTCCTTCTTCTATCCTCTATGTTCACTCGTAGCAATGGGAGGGGTCATTCAGTGACTCCCCCAGAGTTGTCGCCTGGATCAGACTCTATGTTACTGTTTTCTGTTGTAATCAGTGCTCTTTCTGTGCATGAATATTTAATACCCATATATGTTTGCTTCTTGTTGAGGTTTAATGCTACTTTTTCTTCTTTACTGTCACTTTGATGTATCATTTTCATTACAATGAAAGGACAAGGATTGATTACATTTATAAACCAAGTCTAAGATTTGTAAAACTTCTAAACTTTTTGGCTCTATCAGATTCTGTGACTGAACAAAACAACAAACAAACAAACAATCAAAACACCCAACTATGAAGTTCTAAGGGAGGACTCCAGAGAATATAATGCTCTTAAGTTAATAACCGAGTGTGTGTGTGTGTGTGTGTGTGTGTGTGTGTGTAGGACAGACAGCAAAAGGAATTTGAAAAAAGATCTTGGATTTTTGCATTAAATGTTTATCCAAAATGGGGCTTCCAGTTGCAATAATTATAAAAGATTAAAAAGAAACAAGAATAACAAATTCATATTAAACTAAGTTATGAGAGGACCAATGATATTTTGAAATATTTATTTATGTATTTATGTATGTATGTATTTATTTATTTGTTTGTTTATGTGTATCTGTACTTGCCTTTGTGAGTTCATATATATACCACATGTGTGCAGGTGCCTGCCGAGACCAGAAGAGGGGCTGAAATCCCGTGGAATAGTAGCCTGAATGTAGGTGCTGGGAACCAAACTCAAGTTCTTGGCAAGAGCAGTTTGTACTCTAACCTCTAAGCCATTTCTCAAGGCCGATATTCCTTTTAAAACTGTTTCTGCTTGTTTGCTTTTTGTTTTTGTGTTTAGTATCACGTATTAGTAATACATAACCATGGGTTCCGTTATGACATTTTAATAATGCACTTGACCACCTTTAACCCCTCATTACCCTCTTGAGCCCCTTCCCACACTCCCTGGAGCTCTTCTGCCTCTTTCCAGCTGGTCCTTGCTTTCATCCTAATATTTTTTTCTTTTGGATGACCTACTGAGTTTCCTCAGGTCTTCTACAGGCTACACCCCTGAAGGAGAATGCCTGCCTTCCTTTCAGTGTCAATTGTTAACTGCATGCAAACTTCTGGAAGGGTGAGGCATCATGAGATCTCTCCCCCTCCGTGACAGGGTATTGTTTGTGTCAACCTTCTGCAGATCTTGTCACATATCAACAGCTGCTGTGAGTTCAAACATTCTGTGTCCCTTTCATCCCCATCCTCCGCACGCCTCATGCCCCAGGTCTTCTGCTCCTTCTTTGCTCATATCCCCTGAGCCTGAGGAAGAACGATACAGATCTTCCCTTTACAGGTGAGCATTGAACAGCCACTGGCCCAGCAGTCACAAGTCTCTTTACTTATTTACTGCTGGCTGCTGCAAAAACAAAGCAAACAAACCAACAGCAATCCCTAGCGAGCGTTCCTGACCACGGCTTCCAGGATCACCACTCTGTGACCATAAGCAGAGTTACTCAGAGCAATTGAATGGATACATCGAGTCCATTTCAGAAATCATCAACAGTGAATTCCCCACCAAGGCCTCTAACCTCCCTAGTCACAGACTTTTGATCAAGGTTACAGCATCAGACAGGAATTCTTTCCAGCAATGAAGGTATTAAGTCCAACAAGAAAAAGTTGCTTACCCACATGGTATAGTTCCCAAATTTCCACAAGTGAGTGCATCCCAGATCATAGCTTCAGTTACTCTTCTGTTCTGTATTTGAAGTTGAAATGAATGTCTGTAAAGACCAGGAGGCAAGAAAAGGCCATGGAACGAGCAAGGGGAGACCTTAAGGAAGGAGGATATTAAAACACATGATATGGAAATAGAGAGGAAAGTGGAAATTGTAGGCTTGAAAATTTTTGAATAAGGAGATGGTAGTGTTGTGGTAAGAGAGGGATGAGGGGAGAAGTTCGCCCAAACTTAAAAATGTATAAAAAAATCAGCATAGAATTACACTACTTTATGAATTAAATAAATACCTGAATAATAATAATAGTAATAATAATAATAATAATAGTAATAGTAATAATAATAAATACTTTGAAAAGTGGTCTCGTGCATGAGTGGATGGCTTCTGATACTCCGAGACCTCACAGATTATTTTTGTTTGTTTGTATTTTCCAGACAGGATTTCTCTGTATATTTTTGGATCCTATCCTGGAACTCACTGGGTAGACCAGGCTGGTCTTAAAATCACAGATATCTGCCTGCCTCTGCCTCCCAAGTGCTAGGATTAAAGGCATGTGCCACCAATATCTGGCCAACCTCACAGACTTTTAAATGAAACTCCATTAACAGATGTGGAATGCTCCCCCATGAGCTGTTGGCACAAAGTTTCCCCGATGACAAAGACTATAGTCATTGTTCTTGGTTGCTCACTAGAACAAAATGGTAATACTTGTTTGGAAAAATACTACGTACTTTAGATACAGTAAACAGAGAAATGAAGCTGGAAGTTTCTTACCTGCTGGACAGCATTCATAGTACCATAAAGTAATATGTAGGCAGCCCGAGAGAAAAGTCAACAACTGTCTTATCTAACTGTGGATGCCTAGGGAAACAGTACTGACATGCCATGCAAGATATGCCCATTGGTGCGATAGTTTCTTGACTCTTTTGGGGATAACCAACTGCCTAATGATTGGATTTGAGACCTGTTCCATGGGAGGGAATTCATGCCTAGTCAATAACCTTGTGTGTGGGGGGGCTGGGATGAACAAGGTGACCTTGCTGATAGTTCAACTGTAGCGGATGCATAGTAGCTTCATGGCAATAATAGCACCTGATAAGGGGCCAGGTGCTTGCCTTCAAGAAGTTTACTTAACTGCTGAATGCTATCCAAGTAATTGGAAACCTAAACTAAGCAGAGTAGTTAACTGTACTAATATCTCTAAGAGAAAATACTCTAGAGAAAATACTCTTAGAAACAAACAAGATGAGACCAAGAAGGCCATTATGAACTGATCAGAGGCTCAATTCAACTGGAACGTATAATTACTGTAAATCTGCATACAAATAGTGCTGGGCCATCCAATTTTAGAAAACAAACACTATTAGACTTAAATAGATAATTTCCAATGTCATAATAGTAGTGAATTTCAACAAGCTATTTTTATCCCTATGCCTATTATCCAGACAAAAAGTCAACAAAGCAACTCCAAGGTTAAACTATACTACAAATCAAATGGAGTTAATAGACATTTACAGAACATTTCATCTAATGTCTTTAGAGTATAAATTCTTTTCACCAATGTATGGAGATTTGTCTCAAATAGACTGTGTATCAGGTAACAAAATTATCTTATTTTAAAATGTATAGTCTTTATTAGAGAACTAAGAAAGGAGGAGAAATATGTCAAATAAAAATGATGTGTTCCAAGAACTTAGGGAATCATGAGAAATCCAAACCAAAACTGAAGGAAAGAAGTAACAAAAATTAGAGGAGAAATAAGACAAAATGATTAACAATTTAAAATTTCTTAATAAGAAAAAACTAAATGCTTCCCTTAGCTTTTCTGCTAATGTCAGGGACAAGTGGAGGCTACCCATTCTTATGTCTCTTATCCAGTGTTGTACTAGAAAGTTTACCACATCAATTAGCAAGTCATCCAAATATGAATGGAAGAAGCCAGTATTTCCTGTGTGGAGGTGACAGGATTCTATTTATAGAATAAGAAAAAGGGCATACTAAAACACTGTTAAGAATAAGGAAATTATAGGCCTCAAAATTACCATAAGAAAATCAATAAGTTTTCTATTTAGCAATGATGAATTTGTTGAGGAAACAAATCATTGAGTCCATTCCATTCATAATAGCTACAAAACAAATAAAATCATTTTCAGCAACAAACCAAACAACAACAAAACCATTAGAAATGAATTTTACCATGGGAGTCTAAGCCCTTTATAATAAAAATGACAAAATACTGATGAAATGAACTAAAGAAGACAGAAGAACAATCAAAAGGCTTTCTTTTTCTATTCCAGACAGCAATAATGAATTGGGCTAAATGTCAGTATTAACATGGAGATCTACAGGATCAAATGTTAATCCCCTCTAAAATGTCAAGGTCAGTCTTCAGAGAGATAGAAAAAATCCTGAAATTTGTATGGGATTATAAAAGACCACATATCAAAGCAATGGAGAAAACCAATCCCAGAAGCATGATGATACCCTTGAAGACACTGTAGAGCAGTTATAAGCCAAACAGTATGGTATTGGCATACAGCAGACACAGAGACCAACGTAATCACACAGATTATTGAAGTAAGAAGGCACAGATTTGCCCCAAACTGACTTGCAACAAAGGTACACAAAGCATCCACTTTTGTAAAGGAGAGACTATTTAATAAATGGAGCTGGGCAAACTAGACACCCTCACAAAGAAGACAGAAACTTGACCACTGTCTCACCAGGGACAAAAATAACTCAAAACAGATAGAAGACCAAAGCTTCAGATGTGATACTTTGACCCTATGAGAAGACAACACAAGGGAAGCATTTCAACATTTTGGTCCATGTAAAAATTTTCTGTACAGTACTCCCAAAAGCATGCACCAAGAAATCTGATTGCATCAAATCACAAAGCTTCTTCAGACCAGAGGAGATGAACTACAGAATGAGAAAAATTACTGTCAAGTGATCACGTTACAAAGTGTTACATACTCAGACTACTTGAGGAGCTTAAAAAAGAAAAGTAACCCAGTTCAGAATGGGAGGACTAGCACTGGAGAGATGTCTCAGCAGTTTAGAGCACTTGTTGTTACTGCAGATTCCCAGGACCCACCTGGTGGTTCACAACCATCTGAAAGTCTAGTCCCAGGAAATCGGATGCCCCTTTTCCTGCTTCTGCAGGCACTGAGAATGCATGTAATGCACATGCATACATGCAGGATACTCATAAATATAAAGTTACAAAAAAATTTAAAAATTTTTAAATGGAAGAATGATTTGAGTGACCGTGGCTAAAATGAAGAAATAACTAATGTACCAAAAACCATGAGTAGATAGATGAGCATGTTTATATGTGTGTGTTCATGCATGCAGAGGCCAGAGTTGAACACTGAGCATCTTCCTCCACTTTATTTGCATTTTCCTTTATTATTGAGAATTTTGTAATCTGCATGGCTTACGGAACATCTCAGGAGAGGTGAAAGGATGCTAATTAATAGCTGTGGGATGGGCAGAGCACTGTGAAATCTTTCTTTTTGAAACAAAGTGGCTTTGCACTCATGAACTCACTGCTTCTGGGATTACCTGCATCATATTTATTCAGAGTTTTTTTTTTTTTCTGAATTTGGAACTTATCCAGTTCAGCTCAGCTGGTTAGCCAGTGATCTCCAGGGGTCTAGCATCTCCTAAACTATGGAATTGCAACCATGTGCCTGCTGTGGCTGGCATTCAAATGAGTGCTGGAGCTCTGGACTTGGGTCTCCAGGCTTCCATGGCAAGCATTTTAAAAATGTAGCCCTCTCTCCAACAATCCTCAAACCACATTTGACAGGCAAATCAGAAGTGTAGTAAGGTACTGTCTCAACTCAGAATGGCTTTTATAAAAGTTAAAGCAAAAGAATAAAAACTTCTAGTGCAGGTAGAGAGAAAGAAACTCATACTCTGTTGGTGGGACTGCATAGTATTAGCACAGACATGATAGAAACACACACACCCACATACACACACACACATACACACACACACACACACACACACACACACACACAAATAAAGTTAAAGCAATGGGTCTTGTTATGGCATATTCATACATAGTTTTGTTATTGAACTCTCCACCTCCCTGTTTTGATGATCCGCTCTTTCTCCCCCAAAAGGCCCCCCTGGACTTTCATATGTAGATTTTTAAAAAATTTCCCCCCATTCCTGTATATCTTTTCTCACCAATTTATGGACAGTTTCCTGGCTTCATGAAGTAGAAACCCAGATTTATATATTAGTGAAAAATAATGCAGCATTTGCTTTTCTGAATGTCTTTTTCCATTGAACATAATAGTCTTTAGTTTTATTACTTTGTCCTGCAATTGTCATGAATCCACTTTTCTTTAGGGTTGAACGATTTTTTTTTTGCATGTATATGTGCCACAGTTTCTTTATTTATTAAATTGTTGTTTGGAATCTAGGCTGGTTTCATTCCTTATTATTTTGAATATGTGCTCATTATCTGTGGTAAGAATTAGATTCTCTGGATATAAACCTAGAAGTTGTGTAGCTGGGTTAAATGGTGTGGTGCTTCAAAAGAAAATGGCACCCAAAAGGGATGGCATTGTTAGGAGGTGTGACCATGTGGAGGCGGGCTTTGAGGGCTCATATATGTGCAAGGCATGCCCAGTGAGACAGACTACTTCCTGTTGCCTGTGTAAGATGTAGAACTCTCAATTTCCTCTCCAGCACCGTGACTGTGTACACTTGTCCCACCATGATAATAATGGACTGGACCTCTGAACTGTAAGCTTACAGTTCCAATTAAATGCTTTCCTTTATATGAGTTCCTGTGGTCATGGTGTCTCTTCGCAGTAATAGAAGACTGACTAAGACGTATGGCATGTCTGGTTTTCATATTTTGAGAAACCATAATATTGGTGTCCATAATGGTTTCACAAGTTTCCAGTGCCACCAGCAATGTATAAAGTTACCCTTTATCCACATCCTCATCAGCATTTGTTGTCAGTTGTTTCCTTGGTATTGGATAGTGTGACTGTAATGAATATGATCTCTAAGTAGATTTAATTTGTATTTACCTCATGGCTATGTGTTAAATATGTGTTAAATACTTGGTTATTCCTCTTATTTTGAGAATAGTTTATGGATATATATGTCCATTTACTAAAGGTAAGATTGGTTTTTGCTTAACTTTTATATATTGTAGATAACGACTTTATATATATATATATATATATATATATATATATATATATATATATATATATGTGGAGGTTTCCCAATGTCCAATTTTTATTTTTTCCAGTTCTCCCAATCTTGTCATTTGCTTTATTTTATGTAAATCTTCCTGGTGAGCTCTCTCCCTCCATCTGGGTTTATATTCTCTACTCCTATTTAAAGGAAAGCGTACTGCAAGAATAATACAGTGATTGACAGCAGCCCTGGTACTGCCTGGGTTTATTCATGGTCTTTCCTCTTACCACGAGGTGACCCTGTTGTGTTCATTTACAATATGGCAGTGGTTTAGTCATGGTTCCTGCCGAGGAAGTAGAATAATAAATAGTCTTTCCTAGGGGGTGAATCCTCTTCCAGGGGTACTGCTCAATATCTGTTCCTCACAAAACCAACAAAATCCCTGTCCCTTATTGACTGGTATTGCTCTGTTTCAGTGTACTATTTATTATCTGATCAATTAATTGCTTGACTTTTAAGGAATTGGAAAGGAAAAGTTTTTATGCTTGGGTCACAGGCGGTTTCAACCAAGGGCTCAGCAGAGACCTTTGATCTTGCTACAGTAGCTAATGAGAATTCATTATTAAAGAACCAGATGTGACCATGCATTTACTTGATTTGCAGGAGCTGTTTGGACAATTAAGTAGGGATGCTGAAAGCAGTTTTCTGCTCATTACTTTGTATTAAATAGATTTGGCTTGCCCTTCTCTACATTTTCTGAGTTTAGTTGCCTCAGTGAGTAATTGTGAGGAAATGTAATTCTCTTGTTTTTATTTCTCATTTTAATGATCTATCATTGATTAAGCACAAAGAGAAGCCCCTAAAGGAAGGCATGCCCTCCAGTTCTTGGTCGTAAATTATGACTCAGGGATATTTAAGGGTTGAGAATGTCAGTTCAAAGGATAGCCTCAAAATGGAGCCAGGTAGCATTTTATGTAATTCAGGATTCTACCCCTGGCTACATTAGAAATAATGAAGAATATCACCCATGCAATATTAATACTTCCTTTGAGCCTGGTTGAAATACAGGAATAGTCCTGTGCAGGTATATGATGTGTGGGTGCTTTGCATATGTCCTACACCAAAACAACAAGTATTAAAAGCAGAGCCCACATAGAGAAAAGTATGAATATAGCAATAGTACATCATTTTTTGTGTTTGTGGTTTTAATTGCTTCAGGAACCAAATGGATTAAGTGGACAGCGTTGCTATTTAGTAATGCACTGTTGAAGCGGTGAGTTAATGTTATGGCAGAAATGTTTAACCCCAAACTCTCGACAGCACCCCAACCTCAGTCAGCCTCTGTAGAGCACCCAATGCAAGCTGCGACTTCCTCCACACCGTTGTTAGTTCCCACTGATCAAAGACTAGTGGGGGAGTAGAGCTCATCACAGTCATCTGGGCTGCTCTGACACATCTCCATAGACTATGTGGCTTAGGCCACAGACACTTTTCACAGTTTCTCAGCTAGCAGGTCCAGAACAAAGGCAGTGGCAGGTGTAGGGTCTGATGAGGCCACTGTTTCCAGCTCATGCATACTGAAAGGGCAGAGAGAAGAGCAGAAAACAAGTTCTCAGGCCTCTGCTTCAAAGATGCTACCGTGCTCATTGGCAATTATCCTCATGACCTTATCATTTGCACTTCCATTCTGCCTTTTCTTCCAAGTCCAGAGAACAGGTTTTTAAAATTTATGATACACCTTACTCTCTGTTTTTAAAATAACTGAAAAAAATTGAAGTTAAAATATAATTCTAGAATTAACCCCCTTTTCCCCTCCAACTCATCTCATGTATCTCCTCTTGTTCTCTCAAATTTGTGAACTGTTCTCTTTCATTGTTGTTACATCTGTGTGTGAGTGTGTGTTTTAAGATAAAGTCATGAAATCATGGCTATAGCTACTCTTTTAATCCCCTTTTAAAGTGTGTGTGTATGTGTGTGAGAGACAGAGACAGAGACAGAGACAGAGAGAATATTAAATGTCAACATTTTCAAATCAGCCTTTTAACCAATGGAAGTATTTGGTGGATCATATGAACAACTCAGCAAAGGGAATTCATTATCTGTTAATCCTTGGCTTGGAGTTTGTGTAATTTCAAACAGAAGTAATTGAATTTTTAAGGCATAAAACTTCAGCAACAATGGTTGCCAAAACTAACAGACCTGTGGGTTTCAGTGCATTTGCCAGCTACCAATGCTACCAGCAAATTTAAACCACATTGGACCTGACTAGCCTTATACATCTTAACGGGAACTTCTGAACTATGAGATTTTTCTCTAAAATATTCTCCTTAAGAGACTGCAGGGTGGATAAAGAAGTTTGGATAGTTATGCTAGGTAGTCCTGAATGAAAAAAATATCAAAACTTAATTGAGGAAAATAGTAACGCACTTATGGAAATTGTGTCGAGGTTGTCATCCTTTAGATGTATAGACACAAAATAAATTTCTGTTGTTAAAATCAACTTTTCCAGAAATTGTTACATAAACCACAAGGAACAACACACACACACACACACACACACACACACACACACACACACACACACACACACACACACATGCAGACATACATGCACACACACATCACACATGCACACACACATATACACACACATGCACCATACATGCATACACACACACACACACACACACACACACACACACACCCACTTTTCATACTGCTTGGATCAACCACAATATCAGTTCGATTTAACTTTACTCTAAATGTTGTGTTTGGCATCCAGGATGTTTTCCTTCACCCCTGAAATGGCTAGAGGTCAGCTCCAGGAGACTGTGATGTGGTAATGATTCACAGGGCCTTGTTTCATATGACTAATATCTTATTATCTCTCCCCACTTAGTAAATGACCTCAAACCTCAATGGCTTCCAGCAAATTATTATGCTCTGTAGACTGACAAAGTTAAGCTGATGAAGTCTTTGAGCTTCACTTAGGACTGAGATCACATGCCTTAAGGGACCTGTGAAACTTCTATGTAAGTAAATAATTTAGAGCACTCACCGTCAGAGCTGAGTTGGTTCTAGCTATCCTCTGAAAGACCAGCTAGGCTTGTATTTGAGACATCTTTCCATGAACTCTTGTAGTTGGGACTTTCCATAGGATGGAAGCCAAGCTTCTTTAGAGAAGGCATTCCTGGAAATAAGAATGAGAAATTCTGGATCAGAAGAGGCTATGACTCATTCTTGCTATGCTGATACACCTACTGGTTAAGAAGTATCCGTCTAGCCTGGGCCCAAGGGGTTGGAGAAACTGACCCCCCTTTTTTGATGAGTAAATAAATATCAAGGTAACCTTGCAAAGAAGCAAATGAAATATGACATACTTTTGTGTTTATCCTGATAAAACAATATACGCTATGTATAGTAACAAGGCCTATGTACAACATCAAATTTATAAAGATTCTTTATGCTTGAGACAAAAAGATGAAAATTCAGAGGCACTGGGAAAATATGCTACTTCAGAAATACTCCTCACTTGCTGTGGAGTCTCCCTTCATCTCTTGTGACTTCCACTGGAAGAAAAGTCAAGGGAAGGATGGACTCAGGTTGTCTTCAGACCCCGAAAGCAACCAACAACATAAAGAGGTCACTTCATGGCAAGACTCTCCTCTCATTCATGAGAGTGAATAAGACTGAAAAGCAGTGGATCTACGCCTACAGTTCTGTTTGTTCTTTTCCAGATTCACCTTTCAGAGTACAAACATCATATATAGAGAGAACTTGTCTTAATTCAAGCAGAACAAAGGATCAGAAACCAACAGCCAGTAAAAATGATCCATGACAAAGTATGAAAGGACACTTTGTGGTGTGTTAATTTCACCAGATCACAAAGACACACAAACTATGATAAACCAGGAACATAAAACATGGAGAATAAAGCAATAAGAAAATCATTACTCTTATTTTTCTCGACTAAAACTTTTAGGTCAATTTTTTTAAAAAAAGTAAACAACATTCCATAAGCACAAAACAATTTTTTAAAGTTAACAGTGTAAAGACAAATCAAGTAGAATAGTCAGCTATGAGATGGAAAACAACTGGGACTATTAATGGATTAAAGGGATGGATTTGCTTGACACATCCTAATGTTTTACTGTTTTATTATTAAATCAAATACATATTTGAAGTATGAATGTGCTGTCATAGTTTTCTATTGAGCAGGCTCAGCTAGTTCAGTGTTTGATGTTTTAAAATGGGCAACTTGGTAACATTAGAAGGGTTAAACATAAAGAAATTAGTTGGAAACATTTGATCCTGGGAATGCAATGCCAGACTGCTTGAATATCCATATAGGTGTTTGGAAAAGGCACATTTCCCACCATACCTGGAAAATTTGGCTAGGAAGGAAGAATGGTAATCTCAGTACAGCGAGAAAGGCATGAGCTCAGCTTCCTCAGGGATTGAGGCCTGAAGCTAGCAGTAGACCACTGCTGTCACAATGTAGCAGACAAAGGGAGATAGACTACTGATGTCACACTGTAACAGACACAGGGATAGAGACCACTGCTGTCATACTGTAGCAGTCACAGGGAGATAGACCACTTCTGTCACAATGTAGCAGACACAGGGAGATAGACCTCTGCTGTCACACTGTAGCAGACACAGGGAGATAGACCACTTCTGTCACAATGTAGCAGACACAGGGAGATAGACCTCTGCTGTCACACTGTAGCAGACACAGGGAGATAGACCACTGCTGTCACACTGTTACAGACACAGGGAGATAGACCACTTCTGTCACACTGTAGCAGACACAGGGAGATAGATCACTGCTGTCACACTGTAGCAGACACAGGGAGATAGACCACTGATGTCACACTGTAGCAGACACAGGGAGATAGACCACTGATGTCACACTGTAACAGACACAGGGAGATAGACCACTGCTGTCACACTGTAGCAGGCAAAGGATTCTAGTCAGCTCCACCAACTGTAGCCTTTAGGACTTGAAGAGCAGGGAGAAGACAGAACTAACAACAGAATGGGGGAAACTTGTTTGTTTAGGGACCAGGGTCCAGAACTTAAGCAACAAGCATCTAAATACCCGTATAGGGTAGGACTAGTCCTTTAGCTTGCTTGTTTGCTTGTTTTTGTTTCTTGAGACTACTCTCTATGTAGTCCTGGGTGGCCTGTAACTAGCTAGGAATGTCTTAAACTCACAAATATCTATCTGCTTCTACCTCCCAGTGCTGGGACTGAAGATATATTCCACCATTTCTGGCCCCATGGGGTTAGTCTTATTCATGATAATTCATGTTCTATATTTTATTGGGAAATATTTTGGTGACAGCAATCTCATGATACTTGGCATATTTGTGTCCATAGGTCATTCGAAAGGGTATTTTTATTGATAGACACTACAGAAACAGATAACTTATTTCAGAACCATTCGTTATCAATATCAGTGTTCACCAGGAATATAATCTTCTCTGATAATTTTAGTACCTTGAACACAGATTTGTTCCCATTCCTAGGACTTTTCATTTACTCTCTCTCTGTTTCTCTCTGTTTCTCTCTGTTTCTCTCTGTTTCTCTCTCTCTCTTTCTCTCTCTCTCTCTCTCTCTCTCTCTCTTTCTCTCTCGTGTGTGTGTGTGTGTGTGTGTGTGTGTGTGTGTGTGTGTGTGTGTGTGCGCACGCGTGCATTAGAGAGAGGGGGAGAGGGGGAAAAAGAGAGAGAGGGGGAAGGCAGACAGAGGAACAGAGACAGAGAGAATATTCATGCATCCCACAGTGCCTGTATGGAGGTCGAAAGACAACCCACAGGAACCAGCCCTCTCCTTCCACTTAGTGGATTCCAGCACTGAACTCAGCTCACCCAGACTGATGACTAGCACGAGATTTGCTGAACCCATATCATCCAGCCAGCCTTTCCCAGCCATTTTTTAGCTAAGAGAATTAATGTAATTTGAGAAAAAATAATAGATATTTTCAGCATTAGAGCACTCATCAAAAGGTTCATAAGTTTACAGATGCCTTACATGTTTCTTCAAGGTTTCTCATTTTGTCTCTATTTATAAAGATCCATCCCCCGGGAGAGATAAGTTGCAAAAATGCTTAACTCAGAGATGCTTCCCATATTGTTTGGATGAAGTCACAAGAACACATTTGTTTTACTGTTGAGCCTTCTATAGTTAGTTCAAAAATGTTGATTTCAAACTTTTCAATACTTGAAGTAGCCTCTGATGGGGAGTGGTGTTGTACTAACAAGAAAAATATTAGAACTCTTCTCCCTTGCA